>JAINUG010000035.1:1054883-1377867 GCA_029706075.1 Aldrovandia affinis | reverse complement strand
CTACAGTTGAAGACTCATGCAAGAAAATATCTGTTGATGGTGACCAGAAATAAAGCCTAAACAAACCTTAATCCTTTAAAAGCGAAGGATGACCTTCTCCGCAGCGCTCCAGAAATAACTGTGAACATCTGTCAGTCCCTATGCACGGATCGGTCTTCGTATAGTTTAATAAGTGTTAGTTTTCGTAAGTGTTATAAGAAACAATCGTCATGAATACCGTAGCTACAAGTGTCTTCAGTGGACTGGTTATCTCTTGCTAGGTTATTAGCTAGCACTACATTCTCATTCTGTCTATGATTGTATGTAGCAAGCTAGCCAGCAAATATGAGCAAAGTGTAAGCCACCGATCGGTGTAAAATATGTCATTGCGTGTAGTTAAGAAACAGTCATACTAAATGAGCACGATTAGAATTAATTATCATTATTTACAGGGGAAACGGCCACTGACAAAATGTATGGAATCTTCAGACGCTAGCACACGTGTTGACTAACTTACCCAAGAGCCCGCCCCTTTCTGTACAGTTTGGATTTAATTGGCGTACATTCGACCCGTTGAATCCCGTTCATTGGTCTAGGCTTCTTCTTTGTGCCGTCATGAAGTATATCAATTTTAATTAGTCTACGTAACTGTCAATCATTAAAAAAGGATCCTCTTTGTGTGTTATTGAATTGTTCCCCTGTTGAATCTGATACTGATAAACACATTGAAAGGAAGCCATTGGTGTGCCCTGTGCTGTCATCACGATGTCTCTATAACGGTGGGGACTTTATGATGCCTCAGCATTTTGTGCTACATTGAATATCGAGAGATGAAACAATGTTCTTTTGTTTACAAATCATATTGAATTGTGGTAAATGTAGTTAGCTAGTTAGCTGACGAGGAAGAGCCAGGTATCCTGGCTGAATTTAGCGGGGTGATATTTCCACATCTTATAAGATATACCGTTTGTGTTTGCGCGTTACAATCCAACCTGATTTATAAAAATGCAATATAAATATGCAGACCGAATAGTTCTCTATCTGTTTTCATTCGTGGGGGAAATCGTGTGTCTGTTTGAAACGTGAAACACATTATTTATTTGCCGTGTGTGTCGTTCCTCCGAGGTGGAGTCTTGGATGTGATGTCAGCGACGAAGACGCAAGGCATGTTAATCTAGAAGAGATAACGGCCAATTGCACAAACAGTGATATAGTGCAATTGGGGTCAGTAAACACGAGCCCTATCTCAAAAGAAAGATGTATATATTACTCAGTAGCTTTATTAAATTATGTAGATTTGCATTTAAAAAATGTAGCCAATGTCATGACAGATAAATACACTATAATATGGTCATTATTATTATTAGGGGGCTTATGTATCTGAGTATTAAGATTTGTATTCGTCTTTCTTACCACCACTTTGGGAAAACAACTACAATAATGACGGTTTATTGAAAACTGGATAGTAGGACGCTATGGACCTACAGGAATGTTTGTTCCCATGGGCCACATATGGTCCAGCCACAATATTTAATTTTATATCAATTTTGGGAATTGGTTTAAAAATGTCTGTATATTCACCAGTATGACACAATAAAATTGGGTACATATCTTTCCCTTAATATCCTCATGCTGATTTTGTGCCTGATTGCTATTTCAACCACACACCCACACCTGACAAAGACTTCAATCTGTGCGGTTGAAAAGTCTGTGATTTCAGCTTTTTGTTTACTTTGTCTTTACAAAGTAAATGTTTTGTACCTAAGTGTTTTAGATGTACGTACACCTTGCTTTGTTATAACGTGTTTTCTTCCATATTAGATTTTGACAAATGGATGTGGGTCATCCACAAAATTATTTGGGCACTCCGCTTTAAAAGGTGTGAACATATTTTTTCACTGAATTGAAAACAATGTCTGCCATAAGTCACACATATTTGCTGCGTTTATGCATAACATGCAAATCAGGTCCAAAATGGAATCCATGGGGCTTATCAGCAAGTCATTTTGAACATATACAGTACTAGATATGAAAATGTGCCACATTTTATGGTGACGTGAAGAAATGGCTGCCAGCAGCCATTGTGCATGTAATGTTCTGTAATATACTGAACACTAATTGGACATCCCTCAGCCGACTGGAGATGAAAGAGCCAAGTTAAGGTACCAATGACCTGTATATTGGGGGTGGGAAGTACCATTTGAACTAAACAGGGAAGTCGATAGGGAAGTAAATAGAAGCGGAACACACAACAATGCTGTAGTTGAGTATTCTCTTCACGAAGTTGATTCAATGGTTGTTTTGTAAAAACAAGGCAAAACAATATGACAGCATAACAAAAATAACATTGAAAATGAAACAATAGCAAAGTGCAATGCCTAGTTAGAGATTGAAGAACATCTTGGATTCCTGATTAAAAAACATTTGTTTTTTACTCACAAATCTGTGTGTAATTTCAGAGTATAAAAAATAAGTTGAGTGTTTATTATGTTGAGATTATTAGCTATTTCCGTGTTTTCATTTAATTGTGATTCTTTCTGGGTCTTTACTGAATAATCTGCCGAGTGCTCTCAGGTTCCCTGGTTTTAGAGTGGAGCGTAATGTCTTAGGAAAGATTTGGAGGTTGTCCATAGCTAAAGGCCTGCAGTGCCAGAAGTCTGCATTAACTTTAATGGCCATGCCTTCACTTCTCATCTGATCCAGCCATCATGGAGTCCCAGCCATGCTCTATCTGCAGCTGATTTGTGACCAACAGGCTGACAGAAGTAAATATATAGTATATATTTAGTAAGTAAATATATAAACTGCAAATTTGAAGAAAACATCTTCATTCTAGAAAGATGCAACCAATGTGAGCATGTGGCTTACAAAATAAATTATATATCCCTTGTTTAAACATATAGGGGGCAGACAAAATAATGGAAACACCAAGTAAACAAAAATATTTGTTATTAACTAATAAGGAACTGGGCCACCCTTTGCCTTCAGAACAGCTTCAATCCGTCTTGGAATGCTATTATGG
This sequence comes from Aldrovandia affinis, assembly GCA_029706075.1. Lineage (NCBI taxonomy): Eukaryota > Metazoa > Chordata > Actinopteri > Notacanthiformes > Halosauridae > Aldrovandia > Aldrovandia affinis. The sequence continues at coordinate 1,374,866 of JAINUG010000035.1, read as the reverse complement.
ATTTCAACGGTTTCTAGGGATATTAGACCATTCTTCAAGAAGGAAAGCCTCCAGGTTTTTGAAAGATGAAGGTGGTGGAAATCTACTCTGCGCTCTTAAGGTCCAGAACTTCCCATAAATGTTCAGTGATGTTTAGATCTGGGGGAGGCCATAGAAGGTGTTTGACTTCATCCTGGTGTTCATGAAACTACTTATGAATCTGTTGAGCGTGGTGTATGTGGGCATTATCGTCTTGGAATATGGGAACATGTTGAGGAAACGATGTTTACCTTGTTAAGCCCTGTTTTATTATGTTGCCTTAGAAACTCACATATTCAAATGCTTATTATAGCAGAAACAAATTGGTCATTCGTATTGACATGAATATGAAACTTATGTTTAATTGTGATTTAGTTACTTCAAAATATGAGTCCTTTTTCATTTGGTGTTTCCATTATTTTGTCTACCTCCCGTGTATGTGGGAAACCGTAAACAATTTAAAAAAACATTAAACAGCGTTTCTTACAAAAGACCATTCATTTGGCATCTATATGTTCATGAATAATCTGCGCTATAAGGATTCCAAATAATGTATTAATTTAAAATTTGACTAGAAATATTTGTAATTATGTTTTTTTATTCACCCTAGGCTACATATGAGCATGTTTGCTAAATTAAACAAGGACATACGCTAGAACAAGAAAAGGAGATCCATTTATACTAGATTAATTCAGTGTAAAATGTGGATTATTCTGATGAATATGTGATTCACATACACCACATTGATCCACGCAGTCCTTTCACATCCGCTGCTTGTCTCAGCCAGTGGCTCTGAGCTCCAGTCTGGGCACTGGGGAGTCAATAGTTCATATGTACGGCGCAGTGCTACATGTGCACTGTTGTGCTTTACTGCAGATCTTTGCGGTCGTCAGCAGTGAGGTGGTGAGTAAGCAGAATTCATGCCGTCAGGCTACCTCTGAAGGAGGGGGAGGATCGTAGTACTACCGACGGCAGCCAGGAAAATTAAAAACCACTGACACCATTTTGTTGCTGAGCCCAGCAAGGGCAATCCATAACCTGCATGCTAAATCTTTGGCATTATTGACTGCACATAAACACAGTGTCCACGTTCAATGAGGCACCAGCACTACATATGCCTTCTCCCCGTGGCAAAATGTCACGTGGTGGTGTCATTAAAAGCATACACCAAACACACAAAAACGACATCTAATATCCATCCACTCTTTGAGAGTTTATAGCCAAAGGCTAATTTCCAACATCTGTTCACAATAAGCTACAGAAAAGAAAAGTATATATATTTTTTAAATGAAATTGAGGGAAAATAAGCATCTGTATATATAATAAACGTTGAAACACTGATTAGAACCAGGTGTTATGGTCAGATTAGACCAATAAGGAGCTTTTTGGCCATGCACACCAGCAGTGGGTTTGGCATCGGAAGAAGGACATTTATGGTGAAAGGAACGTCATACCTATGGTGAAACATGGTGGTGGATCTTTGATGGTATGGGCTTGTTTTGTCTGGTCCTGGAGCCCAAGCATAACTCAAAATCAACCAAGAAATGGTTAACTGACCACAAATGTCCTGTTTTGCAATGGACATCTCAGATTGCAGAATTGAACCTGATCAAAAATGTGTGGTTTGAATTGAAGAATTAATATGGTACTTAATTTATATTCAGTCATGCACATTTATATAATAATAAGGAGAGCGGGTACTGTTTATGGGCTGAGACTACTTCAGTGGATCCCCTGACTGAGTCAAGTCAATCAGCAAACAAGGAACACTATGGCATACGGAAAGCTGTGTTAACATTTAATCCCCGAGTTTCTGACCTGATATCATAAACTCCCAATTCCAGATATCAAAAATCCCATTCCAATCCAATATCTTTAATGACCACACGACCGAGGTCGGTGGAATTTTGCTTTCGGTACAGCACGGCAGGTGAGCTCAGTTCAGCAGCATCAACAACATCAGACATAGACAGACATCAGCATCCAATGGATTTATGATATCAGGAAGTCTAATTCCTGATGTCATAAACTAGAGGATTAAACGTTAAAACTTCTTAGAGCATTTAGGAATAGAACACTGCCGCTTTAAGGAAAAAGTGCAGGAAATTGCTCGAACTGACCTGCTAAATCCTAGCAGGATATCCGGATTAAAGTCACTGGAGGAAAATGGGAGAGGCCTTAAGGTAGGAATATACTATAGGCCACTGGCGTCAAACAACAATACAGTATATGCAGCACTACAAACACTTGTCAGGTAGAGGAGACATTAACAACCTTAGTTACACTAATTACCCCTTAATCAATAGGGGAAATGAGACAGCACACTAATATTTGCATATAGGCTCTAGGATGTTGTAAATTATTATTTTTTACACAATTAGTCAAAGACACCTGCTAGAGGCAAGTCATGTATAGAACTTTTTTGTTTGTGTTTTTTCAAGTTTTGTAATAATCCTGATAGAATTTGAAGCACTGATGTAGCTGAGCCATTGCATTAAAGTGGTCACAATCAGGTCACATTTTACACAGTTTGGCAAGAAAAAAAAACACCTGCTCAGACACTGGTAGTATCAGTATAAGACAAGCCAATTTCAATAGTATGAGAGAGAATTTAAACTATATAGGCTAGGTACAAATCTAGTATGTGACTAGAATTGTCAATGAGAAGTGGTGGAAATTCAAATATTTTTCTCCCAAACATGAAAGGTAAATTCATTGAAAATGTAATTAAAATTAAACTGAGGAAGGAGGGATATGCGAATATGCGGTCGTGTGGTCTGCGTAACGACGGCTTTTCTGTTTCGACAAAACAAAAATGAATAAATAAGTAAATACATCGTTTGTCGTATTCCGTTACTATTCCCCTGAAACCTCTCGATCCCAAACGGTTCTATGACAGTACCTCATTCCAGTTTACGCAGCATCGACCATTTACCGCTGTCTGTTTACCTGGTGGTTTATTTGTAACTTGTTACTGAGGTCTCCACATTAATAAATACATGCTTACAGAATAGTTTAAGACTGAATAAGGCTGGCTAAAAGGGTATTTATTTCAGAATCAAATCGCTCAAGAATGCAAAATGCATTCTTAAGTGCTTTTATAAATATTGTAATAGAACAAGGAAAGTTTAGTAGAAGGAGTTATGGGGATTATAACAAGGGAACAGGGTTTTCTTTCAAACAAAAAAAATGATATTGCAGATGCACTCAACTGTTACTTTGTTGAAATGTAAATATAAAAATATAAATGTAAATGTAAAATGTTGAGATCTTCACCAGGAAAGAGGTTACAATTACTTTTGATACCCAGGGGGTATTAGAAGATACTGGGGTAAGGAAGAGTGGAGTACTATGGGACATTACAATCTAAGATTAGTAAATCAGCAGGCTCTGGTGGGATGCCTGAGATCTGATATTTATTTTGTAACTTTTTATGTAATCTCAAGATTGAAATGATTTATGACTGTAAGCAAGACAGTCACATATATACAAAAACATGTATCTGAATATATTTCACTGATCCAGGAAACACAGGTCAGTCATTTGAACTTGCATCAAATGTAAAACTTTGGAATCTATCAATAGGGACAAATCTGAATTATTCCTTAAAATTTGTATTATAAGGTATAATCAAAATGTTTTTTTCTGCAGAGGGAGTTTATGATCAACACATTTTCTGGACGGTCTCAAAAATGTGCAGAAAAGAACATTAAAACTGGTTCTGGACTAGTTTTTAAAATGTAATTCCTCAAAATGTATAATTGTCCTTCTTTGTTAAATATAAAATATATAATTAATTATTCCTTGTTCCTGCATGCACCAGACATTCGGTTCACTTTCTGTATTGGACAGACACAACATATTTCACCAGAAACAATGTCCAAAATCTGCTTATTTGATACCATTCTCTTTTTCATCCAAAATTAGATATGTAGGTTAGTAACTTTGGTGTGCCCTTAGGAATAAGGGAAAATAGATTACCTTCACCCCTATCTCAAAGGCTCAATGAAAAATTGAACCAAGAGGATATTTTTACGTTGATAAATAAATCATAACCTACTTAATCCCACACGCCAGCCTGTGTGGCCCTTCCATTATGCTGGACTGTCTCTCAGGTTTGAAGAGGAGCCCTGCCGTTTAAGAAGTTCCCCCTGCCACCAAATGCTGTGGAATAACAGGTTAACCGGGAATGCTTGTCCACAGCCAGTCGCGGTAACTACTCTTCATCTCTAAGGTGAACAGTCACGTAAGGGACATTGCAATTGCATAGGGTGCGTGAACTGTTCACCATTGTTGACTTCGCAATCGTGGATTGCATATCATTTTTCAGATTCGCATGAAAACAGGGACGTGCAACTCGTCATAACACGGGAAATCACACACGCTTGTTGTTTACATATTCTGTCACTTCATACGCTGACGATAACCTAGCCTACACGCCTGGTGAACATGCGTTTTTTTCCCTAGTCCATCACTGTCATCGCGGTCCAGTATTCTATTAATGGAAAGCATTAGATCATCTGTGACGGATGGCATGGTTCGAACCCTGTGAACGGCATTGCTGCTTTGCTTGAAATTTCCTCTTGGAAGGGCGAGGAGAAACATGAAAATGTTCCAGCGCGTGTGTGAGTGAGCCTATGTGTGTGTGTGTGTGTGTGTGTGTGTGCGAAACTGTCTTCCCCCCCTTTCCTCTTTGTCCCTCCTCCAAAGTAAAGACTCGCACCGGAGCGCTCCGTGCATGTATCCCCGCTGCACACACACAGGATGAACCACAACAACCTTCACTTCACTCTCGCATCCATTTAACCCCATATTGGGCACGGCCCGGCCGCGATCCATGCTACCCTGACACGCGATATTGCGGTCCCTTCTCCCCGACGATATCCGCACTCACTCCCCGCCGAGGCAGCATGCCGGAGACGGGAGCGGCAGCAGCAGCCGCGAGCAGCTCCGGTGAAACCGAGAGCTCACGGCACCGACACCGATCGCAAGGAGACGGGGAAAAGATCGATCCAGCTGCCGGGTCCCAACAGACATCCTCCGGGATTTTGGGTGAGTTTTCCCTTCATGGTTAAGGCAATCTAGACTGAGTCCGTGAACGAAATGTAAAGCATTGAGCTAAGCAAACACAGGTGGATGCGAGGGGGGAACTAGAGCAGTATCTTGGCTAGCGGTTACATTGTAAGCGTCACAGGCGGACACCGTCCTTTTGTTATAATGCTACAGAGCCGTGGAAGCCACTCAAAAATGATCTTTTTTTCTGTCAACAGAACGGCGCTCTAAAGTAAAATGATGTCTTTGTCTTCAAAGGTCAAACGCATCATCGTTGCTGTCACTGCTTTTTTGTGTGTGTGTCCGCTCATTTTCGCGGTAACGTGCCTTTAGGATTTGGATATAAACGCTTTGCCATGCGCTACGTCTTCTGACTGACATGTCAAACATCCCGTTTGCTAGTTTTTCTCAAAGATTAACTTTCCGAAGTCACACGAGGAAGGTTAAATTAGGATGCATTATTCCTGCTCATTGCTCACAGTTGCTAGCTGGCCAGCTAGCCTGCTGGTGTACGTCGTGCAGTATTTGAACCGTATAACGGGAAAGTTTTAATAGCTTGGCTTTCTGCCGAATTGAAATAACCCCTGGCATAGGTTAACAACCATGTCTCGCCACGGCTCACAGCTAGACTGTTGTGTCAATCTTAAAATGCCTAGCTAGCTATTTTAGTTGAAGCATCGTAGTGTTACTACGGCGTTTTATGCGTTTTGGACTGAACTTAAATACGCTATTCCACGCGTGTACGTAGCGAATTCCCTTCATTGTTTTATTCAGCTCGCATTTTGCTTTCCCGTGGCGACATGCCCGGTTGGTTTTTGGCGTTAAATGACCGGCAGCACGCGTTCATTGCGGCGCTTTTTTTGTTTTTGTGTCTGCACTCCTCCAGTTGTGGTGCAGGATGATGCGGCGTCAGGCACGGAAGGGATGTTCTGTATCCGTGAGCTAGGCACGGCAACCCGTGTACAGCAGGTCTTAGACGTGTAACAGTGTAAGTTTAAACTTGATATTGATGTTTTTTGATGGCAGTTTGTCTTTTTTTGTTGCATGTTTCCAAGCATGTGGCCTAAAATGAGTCTTGACTGTTCAAGCAGTACATCACCCAAGCAAATTTAACGGGATCCCAAAAAGTAGTTTTTTAAAATTAGTTTTAAGATATATTGTTTAATTACATACAGTTTTTAAAGTATAGCTTGCCCTCTGCTTCTTGTCATATAGTTTCCTGAATGCTGCATGTGTGATGATCGGACTTGCAGTGGAAATAGCCTGTTATGCTACTACTATCAAAGTAGTCAGTATTTCCACTGTTAATGCCTTGCTTTTAATGCAAAGGGGCTATGGGGTTTGGTTGGCGGTGTGAAACTAGCATTACTAGGAGATTGCAGAACCAAATTTGCACATGTCTCAGATCACACCGTTGCAATATGTATGGAATTAGCTGGTGGTTCATCCTGCATGGATTTCCGTGGTAGGAGGTGTGGAGGCAAATTTCGTAATCCTGGTGATTTGGGCTGGATTGCCTGGAGGCTGTGTCTGCGGTTTCCCTGTGAGGAAACCGTTGATGGTTCAACATGAATTCATTCCAGATAATTGTCGTTCTGAAAACGGGGAGAAGCTATTGAATTTCTTAATTTTGCGTGTGACCGTTTCCCGTAATACGTCTGATTTGTAGATATCTGGAACACGTTTTTCCCGGTGCAGAAATCTACCTGTATTATCTTGCAATTGGATTTCTCTGCTGCGTGTTTTTCCTGATCTGTTGTATGGGTTCCACATTCACGTTATAGACGACTGAATTCTGAACCCACATTGAGCCGCCTGTGCACTTACCGAGAAGTCTGTCCGTCTTCCAAAATAGACAAAGCTGCTAAGGCACCTCCAATATCTGACCTGCTTTCACAGATGTCAAATTGGTACTCCATTTCATGCATTTAAACTCTTGACAGCAGTCATGCTGTTTAGGAAAACTGTATGGTTTATAAATGAAAATTCAATTTTGATTTAAGTTCTTTAGCTGATTACTGACTTTGAATCACACCTTACCTGTGTGTTGGTGGCACAAAACTGCCTTTTTTGTGCTATCAACAAAATTGATAGCACAATTCCTCTTATTTCACCATCAGCAAAACCTGGTTTTAGGATGAGTGTGCTTTCTTAAATGTCCAATTTCAAAAAGGTTTTAGCATTTGTGCGCTCCTCTGGACTCAGTTCTAACTGACTGGTGTAAAGATGTGAAAGAACGGAAGCTACCACCCGATACAGGGAGGTAACAGGCCCCAGAAGTAAAGTGGGAAATGTCAGTTTAGCCACAAAGACCGACGTTTTACAGCAGGAGCTGTCAGGAACTCTTTAAGAGGCACCACGTTTGCCTGAAATGGAACCACAATCGAGTTCAGTCTCAAAGCAGTAGAGATCGCCCCTGCCCAGTGGTCAAGTCCGCCACCTAAATAGTGGTCTGGGTTCAATTCAATTCTATTTGTGTACCACTTTTTTACAGAGCACTGTCACAAAGACACTTTACAGAGAACATGAACGAAACAAAACAAAATCTACAAACTTTTCCTTCCCTGTGTTACAGGTACAGTATGCAGCTGCCAACAACAATGTCTATCGCTGTATTACTGCACTGATCTCTTGCGCGAACAATGATTGATCTTACCATGTATAAATGCACATCTTGTAAGTCGCTCTGGATAAGAGCATCTGCTAAATGCCTAAAATGTAATGTAAATGTAATGTGGTGACATCAACATCAAAACAAATGGTTTACCATCTAAGCATCTGAACATCTCAACGGCACTCAATCAATAAAATAAATACTCTGGGGAAAAAGGTACATTTAGGCCTAAAGAACATTACTAGCTACATCAATAATCATACTACAGCCTTACTGTTAAATTGAAATCAACATTTTATGAACATAAATGCATTCATGCATATTCAATTATTTTATGGTTCATTTTTTCATTCTGTGTGGCTCAGTAGGTAGAGCATGCGTTGACAATGCTTAGGCTGTGGGTTGGATTCCCACTGGGACTACATATACCGGAAAGTGTATGCATTCACTACTGTAAGTCGCTTTGGATAAAAGCGTCTGCTAAATGGCATATATTTTATGTTTCTCTCAATAGCCTATATTAACTTCACATTCTACCGCCTTGTCTTTAATATACCTTTATGTTTCATTATTTTAAATCAAGTATGGAGCCACAATATGTATCAGTAGTGGCATTTTATTGTTTAATGTACCTAGTCAAATGAATCAGTCACACAAAATACAACAAACATGTAAATCTGACATCTCTGTACCGGACGTATCTGAATTCAAATGTAATAAAAAAGTTATTTCAAATCTACTGTTCCAAATCTGAAAAATGCCAACATTGGTCAGTCTGCAGCAACAGTGCAATGAAACGCACTATAAAATAATACGTGACAGATCAATTCAAAAACAAAAACTGGTAACATAATTGGTTTTCCAAGATATTTGTCAAAATAATTTTAGCATGGTATTAGTATCATTAGCCCTTTGCACAGTTTGTTGCCTTTGCGCAGTTTGCTATGTCATATATTTTTAGGTGTACCTGACCAGGGTCAGGGCGGCCCATTTTCCAGTGTGGTTCTCGACGAGGCCAAAGTAGGCCCAGGGGAAGTGTTTTGAGGAAGTTTTTGGGGGGAATTATTTTCTGGAATGAGGAAGTATAATGTCTTTTTTGCACCTGCTTTCTATAAATGAACAGTATAGAAAATAACTCTTTACACAATGCTCCATTATGATATAATGAGAAACAGTATATAGGCTATGTAGAGTGCCCCAACAATGACTCTTTCCTTCCAGAATGAAGATTTGTTTTAGAACTAAAATGTATGATTGTCGAACTTCACTTGAGCACTAACCTCGACTACCAGCCTTCATTTCACCTCACTCTAAAGCTTAGAGATGTCAAAAATCTAATATGGCCTAAGCCTCCCACTTTTATGGGATAAGACTAGTCGAAAAAAATATGTCAGGTCATTTTTAAACAAATCATGCATCTTGTGAAGGCAGAGATAGTCTCCGGTACAGGGTGTGAGGAGGAGTGTGCTTGAAATGCCACAACAAATCAAAATGTCTTCCTGAATTCTGAAACCTGGCGCTTCCAATCAAATAGGCTCAGGCTTAGACCATTTTCTTGAAAGGTTCCTGGTTTTGCGGTGAAAAATGTGTCTGTTATCACAAGACCACTTGAGCGCCAATTACAAGCACATTAATTTCTGCCAATTTAGTGAACAAAACCAAAACTACAATATGTGTATGGTTAAAAAAAAAAGAAAGAAATCTACAATTTTTGCCAGAAAAAGCATGTCTGGAGCAGTATCTTGTAGACCCACTTGTTCCAGTTCCAATTCTGGATACTAGTGGCCCTATTTTTAGGATACAAACACAGGTGGCGAGGACAAGCACAGATGTAAAAATGTGTCCAAATCAATTGTGGTATTTCATCAGCGCTAACACGTGGCACAAAATGCAAGGACAGAAAATGCCCATGCAATGAATTTAAACTGTGACAGCACACTGGCCAATCAGGATGCCTTCCAGCACCCTGGCCAACCAGAATGCCTTCCAGCACACTGGCCGATCAGGATGCCTTCCAGCACCCTGGCCAATCAGAATGCCTTCCAGCACACTGGCCGATCAGGATGCCTTCCAGCACCCTGGCCAATCAGAATGCCTTCCAGCACCCTGGCCAATCAGAATGCCTTCCAGCACACTGGCCGATCAGGATGCCTTCCACATTCACTGTCATGCGGTCATGTGGATGTTTTCCAATGTTTATTCTCATGCGCATGCTATCTGTCAGCACTGTCATGTGTGACTGTCTGCTCATTATGTCATTAGCACAATATTAATGGCCTTTCCAGTGTTCCTGCTTGGGCACTTCTAATTACAGATTAAGGTTGTTCATTGATGTTTTATCGTTCCCCCACGTTTGTACTCGACTCATTTTGCTACTAGCTAGTTACTGGTAGTTCATTTGCTAGTCATTTCATCCCTTGCGCGGCTGTCTCTGACAAGTGTCAACATCCGCTTTCAACCCACAATGCACTGTATTTTGGTTTGCTTCCTATATTAGGTCCTATATTAAGTCTGATTACTTTAACACATGTAACGAACCAAACCGTGGTTCACTAGGAACCGGACCGAGTCCCGACTTTTCGGGAGTGCCTGCGTCCATGAGCGATAGATTAAACTGACACATACTTCAGCCCTGTGATTGGTGAGGCCTGTTATCGTGCACAATCGTCTGTCAATCGTAACAATAATGTAAAAAATGCAAGTGTCAATGTCACTGTAGGCTATATAGGACTTGTCGTACCACATTTTTTAAAGTATATTTGAATGTAGCCGGGTGTATATGCAGCCTTTATTTTTTGACCGAAAAATGTGAGAGGTTCTTTTTCTTAAAGTCCTCAGTGGGTTGTGTAGGCTGTCAATAAATGCATTCAAGATACAGAGAACACATGTGTTGACAACACCAAGTTAAGAAATACACTCACAAAACCTTTCCAAATTATTTAGAACCATTTTCTATTTTTTAAAAAGCGGTGACTGAGATGGCCATGGCATATGTAGCACATCATTGTCATGCTCATCAAACCATTCAGTGACCATTCCCATTTTCATTCTGCAAGAGACTGCTCCCATCAGGATAGAAATGCTTCACCATAGGATGAAGGTGATCACTCAGAATGGCTTTGTATTTATTAGCATTTACCTTGCCCTCTAAGGGGTTGAGTGGACCTAAACCATGCCAGGAAAATGCACCCCACACCATAACAGAACTGGCAGAACCCTTCAACAGAGCCCGCAGAACCCTACTCAAGTGTTTCCTTCATTTACCTGTCCTTTCTCATAAATTGTAACCATACATGTTTTTTACCTTGTTTCCTGACCCAAGGTGTGCAGCAGGTGTGAGAGAGCGTTAAATCTGGATTTAACTGACACATACTTCAGCCCTGTGATCGATGAGGCCTGTTATCGTGCACAATCGTAACGATAATGTGAAAAATGCAAGTGTCAATGCCACTGTAGGCTATATAGGACTTGTTGTACCACATTTTTAAAAGTATATCTGAATGTAGCCGGGTCAGTTCGTACCAGGATAAACAACCTGTCACCATGAAATGACCTAGGAAAATTCACATGCCTCAATGTGTGTACCTGAGCAGGAAATACATATACAGCTGAACGTTTTCTGCCTTCGAGTTGTGGGTGCGATGCGTGGCGTAGCCCACGTCTGTATAATGTTTCGTGATGGCAGCCATCTGTTCAGATCATTGCCCCTTTGAAAGGCAGTCGAGAGGCCAGAGTCATGCGCAGATCCATTTATTATGTGGCATTTTGCATCGCGATCCATCTGAACATTGATAGAATGGAGCGCCGGTATATTTCACATACAGTAAATGGCTCTATTGAATGAAGCGACTTGTCACACTTACCTAGACGGGTAAGAAAAAGCCACAAGATGGATGAGTCAGATGCGGCACGTCTTCAGAAATCACTCGTTGAGGAAGGTGGAGTTTGTTACTGTACAGCCTCTGTCATGTTGAAATATGACAGTGCTTATTTCATAGGTTCAGACATAGATCCGGTTCATTACCGCCAGCGTGGTATTCCATAGACCCGTTAAAAGAGCAGAGGTCTGTAAAGTAATAGAATTGTTGTCCCCGTGTGTAGAAAGCATCTCCGAGCTTCACTTGAACTGGGTGACCTTCACCACAAGGTTACGGCACCGTTTATAGTCTGTCGCTGGGCCTGTGTACACCTCGCCTGGATGTCGCGACTGCAGGACCACACTGAATTGACAGTGATCTTTGAAGAATTGGGAATATATTCGCTGATGACACCACACATGTTAAATTATTCATCATCCTGTGTTGTCCATGTGCCCTATCTTATAATACGGGCGTACGAATATAATTTCCATCTTTGAAGATATAACATTAAAAACATTTATAGAACAAGTAGGCTATATTACGATTATTTATTTTGGGATTACAGATCTGGTACATATGATATTGTTACTGTTGTAGTATCTGGTATGGGTGCCTCCCCAACATATTCAGTCCATCTTTATTAATAAATCAATAAGTCTCCCCTATTAAGTGTTGGCATCACTGAAGCACGTTTCATTTGTGCTAAGACTAGCTTTATTTGGTGGATTGTCCAGATCATTGAAATACTACTATGCCATTTGTTTTTGCCAAGCACGCCCCCAAATTACTGATCTAGGGGATTGCACAAACCAACTGCCTTGCCCTGTGCCTTCAAAATAGGGCTCCGACACTTCATAGGTCCTTTATAGGTCTACTGGCACACCATCCCTACTTCCAGCAACAACATAATTTCCCAGCCAGGTCTCCCAAGTACAGTGCTAAAGCCTAGCCCAGCTTAGCTTCAGCCATCAGGCAGGAGAAAATCTCAACTGTCATGGTGTTCTGGCTGCTGACTATAATGTGGAAACTGGCACTTCAGCAACTGTATGAAGAGGAGCCAATCACATCACTGCTACGGGGGGTGGGGTGGGGGGGTGAATACCGACCTATAAGATTTGAGTATTGAGGTGTGGGCGGTTGGTTTGCAGCGACTAGGTCAGGCACTGTCCTGGAGGTGCACGTGAGGACAAAAAATTTGGACAGACACCCAGCATAGGGAGGAGGTGGAGTGAGGGGCAGTGTGACGCAGCTGGGTTAGTGCGTGAGTTTGTTTTATTTGACAAAAATAGATATACACAATGCGAACACACACACCCTTGATACATGACATCACATTAGGGATAAAAGCGTGAACACTCAGAGCCAATGTGATACAGATCAGGCACACATGAATGTGGCAAATGAGAGCATGGCGTTCGAGCCGACAAAACAAGACAGCCAAAGATTGTCAGGTCGTTAATATTTTAACTTCAATCAAGCAATGGCTTTCTATGGAAATGAGTATAATGGCTTTCTGTGGAAGTTAGTATAATGGCTTTCTGTGGAAATGAGTATAATGGATTTCTGTGGCAGTTAATATATTCTTGGTATAATTCAAATATAAATTTAAATTGCAGAAAACAAACTATCAATAAGGTATGGTAAAGGTATAGTCCTTCATAGGACATTCTGTACAGATCTTTTCAATTAATATTCATGAGCTACTGGAAGACATCTCTTGGCTCCACATTGCTGTTTGCATTCGCTGTTAGTGAGAACAAAATAAACCTTTGTTGCTGGATAGCTTATGAAGATATAAAATATTGCAGAGCAGCATTTTTACAAACTTAAGACATGCTATTGAGATCATGGTAATGAAAATATGTTTGTATTCATGTATCCACGCCTACACTTCCCTATTAAAATGTTGTTTAATATGTTACTGTACATCAATTTGCTTAAAGGTTAAACGTCAACTACAGCAACCTACTGTGGCTTTGCTGAACTGTTAACTAAACACAGCTGTGGGTGATTTAATGATATCATAAACCAAAGCTTATAACCATTTATATGACCATATTATAAGCAGATCATGCTTATTTACACATTTTAAGGCTTTGAAGCATGTCTATGAGGACCATCTACTGGTAGAAGAGTTAAAATGGAAATCCATATCTTCTCTATCCAATTTCATTTTGTCCTCTAGGCTAGGGCCGCGTTCACGTGTACCAGCAGCGTTCAAACGCCCTCAGAATGTGAGCACTAGAGCTGAAACTTGAGCGAATCGGCGGCGCTCAATAGCTAGCGCTCTCCTGGAGAGGTGGATTTGCAAACTGATACTGCAGCAAATCCATTCTGGGCAGGAAGTGCCATAGTCCACACTCTTCATGGTAAGCTGGCCACTGATGTTTACATTCGAAGAAATTAAGTACATATGGTTTATTGCATTTGCATGCACACGGGACAGTGTTTTGATCCGCCCAGTTCTTCATCGGAAAGGGGCCCTGTCGAATGTCCTATGTTCATAAAATGTCAAATGAATTTATACGTGTGTCAGCTCAACAGTAGTGCGCAGACTTTGTTTTCTCTAACAGTGTTCATGTTTTGGCCCTGTCCCTACCACCGGATAACACTGGATGTGCATGTAACCATAATTTGTATTACGTCTGTGATCCTCCAGAAAGTTCATTCATAAAAAAGCTATAGCTGCTTGAACAGTTGGTAGGCTTGAGTTCAGAGATATATGCAATTTTCGAGAGCAAGCTGAGAGAAATCTGTCTGGGAGAGAGGTAGGGGGTTGACTTAAAAAGATACATTGTAAGTGGATATACTCTCCATATATATACTCTTTCTTAGTCAGGTCCAATACAGCTATGCTATGCTAGCGATGCCATCAGATTAACTTGATTCCAGACGGGTCCTCCCACGCCTACCCCAGTCCCTGGATCTGGACCCCCCTTCACGTGACTGTCGAGAGACCCATTTCGTTGTATGTAAACAGTTTCTTAGGCTCTTTGTTCAGTCTTGGAAAAGACACTGAAATCGTGAGTGAAATGTTTTCCACGGGGAGTTCCAGTTGTGCACAGTTTCGGGGAATGGGCCTCTTGGCAGAACTTCACCCTCCTCATTGAGGAGTCTGTGTGCTCCTCCTCTTTGTGCGCTGTGAGGTCCTATCTGGGAGCTGAATATCGTGAGGCCTGCTATGGATACACATACGCGGGTTAGCGGCATAGGGCTAACGCACAGGATGGGAATGGGGCTGCTGTTTGCACAGTTGAACAATGTGTGTCCCCTGGAGTATCCCACTTTAGAAGAGGCACGCTTTGTGAGAGATGGGCCCGAAGCTGACACCTCTGTGAAATACAGTTCAAGACTGGCGAAGCTCTGTGTGGGTGGAACGGGACAGCCTGGTCATTAACGCGCTCCTGGCATGTAAGAGACAGACATGCTCCTGTCCTTTTGCCCGGATCTGCTTCCAATATATTGCTGAGCCACACATTATCTGTATTAGTGATCTGGGGAATTGCTCGGTGTGGGGTGACCTTGGCAGCAGTAATAAGATAGGTGTCTTGCTATAACGTATCGCCAGCGCTGTGCAACCCTTTCGCCATGCAAACAGCGCTTTTTTAAAAGCACATATCTCACTGCACAGTGATTGCCCAGTATGCTCCTCTCTGACTGTTAACAGCTCTTTCTATCTGTCCTTTTCCATCGCTGGAATCTCCAGTGAGATATGCATTTATTCTTCCCTGAGAGATTAGAAATGTAGGCTGACCCGAGCGGGCCATCACGTGCGTGTCGCGCCGCTCCCGACGAGGCCAAAGTGGTCCAGAGGAGGAAATGATTCATTTATAGAGGAGCATTTGTGACAGACATCTTTCACATCTTTTTAGTTTTTTGTTGCCGGGCAGACATTGCTCTCCATAAGCTGCAAGTGCAGTGTGCTAGCGTGCTAGCTTTAGCGGGTCGGGCCCCCAGAACCAGATCTGAACAGGCCCCCCGTCTCTCGTTTGTGCCTTGTGTTACTTTGACAGGCTTCACCGCGGGGGACCTTTCGGACCTTGAGACAGTGTAGCTGCATTATCACTCACCAGCTGACGGACTCCGCGGCCGAACTATAAATCAGCATTTGGCCGCCTTCTCCTCTTATTCTGTGGATCCGCTGACTCGGGCCGTTGTTTTTACGCCGGTTGCTTAGTGAGCCCGTGGTGAGAAGCGCCATGGCGACCCGGAGCACTGTTTGTCGCCCCGTGGGCTGAGAAAGAGCGGCTCGGGTTCAGCTCCTCTTGTGCCTTTCTGTCAGCTGAAGGTCCGCTCGATTGGCCAGAGGGAAGCGAAGGTTTTTCTGTCTCATTTCGTTCATTCATCAGGCCGGTGTACCGATGTGGGGCACGGCGCGTTTCTACCCCTCCTGAAGTGAGTTTGTGTTCCGCTCAACGCCGGCGCGAGGGGAGTGTGGTGGGTGCGTGAGGTACGTGTGTGGTGGGTGCGTGAGGTACCCGGGGCAAATAGACTGATATGGAGGCACAGCGGAGGGGCCTCGGGTGGCATAACGGAAGAATCACTTGCCCGGAGTTGCCCACTGCGTCCAGGGTTCGATCCCCGGCTGCGCCAGCTCCCAGGCTCTGGACGAGAGCTTTGATCAGGGGCGGCGATTGGCTGTCCGCCCCAGGGGGAGGGGGGAGCGTGAGCCGGCACGAGCTCGCCGAGGAGTGTGGAGGGTGTCCCTGTAAAGTAGGTGGGCAAGTTCCGTCTCGGGGTATTGGCTTGTCCCGTAGAGATGGGCGGTGGGCTCGTGGGGGAGGGTGAATTGAAGAAATAGAGGGTACAATTGGCTACAAATTTTGGAAGAAAAATGGGAGGAAAGAAGGTGCGGCAGAGTTGATCTCAGATCCCGATGTGAGCATCGAAGGGAAGTGTGCCCAACAGATCCAAGCGAGGGGCTGTTTCCACCCCCTGCAAGTCTGCTAGGAACACCGCCTTGGACATCTGGGATATCAGCATCAAACGCAGCATATTTAAGGGAAAATATGCATTTCAACACAGAGATGAGCATTTCAGAGTGGGCTTAAAGGCGATGAAGGCTCAAGATTTCTTACTAAGCTCCATTAATGGTGTCTTTGATTTGACATGAATTGGCCCCTTTTGGCGTTTGAATTTAATTAGTAAAACATAAACCTTGCTGTAAGAGCACGGCTCTCGTATTACTGACATGGAGAAAGAGCTGCACAGCCCGGGCAGTTGTCTAAATCATCAGATTTTAGTATTGTAAAGTAGATGCTATTTATGAGGTCACCTCTAGAGCATGATTCAGATTATTGTACATGCACACAATAGACCTTATTAGGAGCTTGCATGCAAACACCCGAAAATGCACCCAAGACATACTGTACATAATTGAACTACTTGGCAAACAATGCCAAGGTGTTTTTCCAGATAAATTTAGGTATGGGGAAACAGTTAGGATGTTTTGAGGTAAATATGGTGCAACCTGATTATTTATATAAACTGTGGTTGGTTTGCTATTATTGTAAAAAAAAATACTAGCAGTGCAAATAATAGACTACTAATTGTTGTCATAGTTACGTCTTATACCTCAGACACCAATGGCTGAGGCGGCTAACACACAAAGGTGCCTTAATATTTTTGCTGCAGTGCTAAGTTTTGTTCTTGTGGGCCGGCGCAGAGCACCAGTTGGTGCCAGAACCCCTTGCTGTGTTTTTTCCGCGTATGCACTGAGGAGCTGTCACTGGAACCGCCCGCATAAATAACTCTTGCGTACTCTGTCTCACTGCGTTCCACTGCTGAGTTCTGATCGGAAAATAAATCCTTGCACCGCTCCGTCCGCGCCGCTCTCTGGACGTTTTCTGTCTTTTTGGATCCCGCAGGCTTCTTTAATTACTCCCGAAGATTCCAAGCCCCTGGATTAGCGCGCTTTACAAAACAAAACAATAACAGCGCCGTGGCACAGGGAAGCCTGCTAATCACCACTGATTCCTTTATTTATTTAGTTTTTTTGTTTCAGATTTTTTCCTGTTTTTCTCACAGTTTAGCGGCCAATTATACCCTCTGTTTATTTTGATTTGCCCTCCCCCCATGAACTGGCCGCCCGTCTCTAGGGGTCAAGCCAATTCCCTGAGGCCAGTGTTGATCCCCCTCCTCCAAGACGGATCTAGCCCACCTACTTTCTGGAGACACCCTTTGTGCTTCTTGACGAGCTTGTGCCGGCTCACCGGTCGGGTTTCAAACCGTGACCGCAATAGCCCGTGATAGCAGTAGCTCAAAGAAAAAGAAAAGCTGATAACGCGATAAAGCAAAATGTTGCTTAATTTGCAAAGTGAATGATTTAAATTGATTTAAACATACAATTACAAAGGGTGATATATATTCAGTCTCATTTTTTATTTAATTTTTCAATGAAAATGGTATATAAGTCTGCAAAGAGCCATACAATAAACAGATCAAGTTGTAAACTTTGTGCGATTGTTGTGCGATTATAATTTTTTTGCCTAAAAAACTGATATGAAAACCGTGATATTGAGTAGTAGGATTATCTGCTGCATTTCAAATGTCTTGAAACTGAAAGTAGCTGAGGGCTACATTAGCTTAGCATTAACATGTTTCCCCATGCCCTGGTGACCTCATTGGTAAACTAGTCTTAAAGAATGAAAATCAGGCTGTATTTTTGTCTTCTCTGTACCTTTAGCTTTCTGCTTGTGGTTCAGTCACTGGAACCACACTTGACACATAGTACATTTCAATAGTTGCAGTATTCCTGATTTGATCTGGTGGTCTTTCCACGTTTATATTGAGGAAACTTTGTTTTGTTTCTGGGTTTGTGTGGTGTTGTGTTGTGTGTGTGTGTGTGTGTGTGCGTGTGTGTGTGTGCACGCATGCTTGTGTACATGGCTTTAATGGGAAGAGTGTGATAAGGACAGATAATTGTGATCCAAACCTCATGGCTATTGGTGCCTTCCACTACGCTGTGAAATAATTGTTGGTAAAAGGTCACGGTTCCTTTAACTGTGTATAAATATAAATAGTAACAATAAATAATATAATTGTATTATTTAATCGCGCTCACTTTAATAAACTGTAAAAGTAGAGACTGTGAAATGAGAAACTTTACTGCCGTGAAGACGAAACGCCCTGATGTAGGCCAGACCGCTGACTGTCACGGAGGACGAAGGACAGGGGGGGGAAGGTTGTGTGCGATAATCTCCTCACAAACAGAACTGATCTGGCCTGCCGCCACTCAGGCAGCCAGAGGGCCACTGGGGCCACTGAGGGCCGCTGGGGCCGCTGAGGGCCGCTGGGGCCCAGACCGACTGCTGTTGGCTCATCCCTGATATTAATCGCAGTTCAGGACATGCGTCAGAGAGGGCGGGGCACGCCCCGGTGTTTTATCAATATCCAGTGTAAGTATAAGCCAATATCCCTGTCGTCATGGCCGGATCTCCACATAGGCCTATATTAATTAATAATATTAATATTGATATTATT
The DNA here is from genome assembly GCA_029706075.1 of Aldrovandia affinis. Taxonomy (NCBI): domain Eukaryota; kingdom Metazoa; phylum Chordata; class Actinopteri; order Notacanthiformes; family Halosauridae; genus Aldrovandia; species Aldrovandia affinis. Next base: position 1,355,840 of record JAINUG010000035.1, on the reverse strand, counting down.
TTTTTAAATATTATTTTTTCTTTGTATTTGTTTTTAACATAATTCATATTAAACGTACACGCCTAATGAATATATGTTCATCACACAGGATCCTTATTATTATTAGTGGTAGTAGTAGTCATAAAAAATTAATAACGCAAATGAAATCATAGCTCCAATCTAACGTTAAATCTAAGAACTTCAGCTCCCAGAATGCCATGCTGGAGGGGGTTTGGGGGGCCCAAAACAGAGGCGGGGCCTAGGGCCCATGAACGTCAAGATACGGCCCTGCCTGTCGTGGAAAAGTTTCCCATGGCTTTTGAATAGAAAGTTATTTCCTTGTGTGTGTGTGTGTGTGTGTGTGTGTGTGTTGTGTGTGTGTTGGGTGTTGTGTGTGTGTGTGTGTGTGTGTGTGTGAGAGTGTGTGGTGCATTGTGTGTGTGCGTGTGTGTTTGTGTGAGAGTGTGTGGTGCGTTGTGTGTGTGTGTTTGTGTGTATGTGTGTGTGTGTGTGTGTGTGTGTGTGTGTGTGTGAGTGTGTGTGCATGAGAGTGTGTGGGTGTGTGTGTGTGTGTGTGTGTGGGGGGATATGTGTGTGTGTGTGTGTGCGTGTGTGTGTGTGAGAGTGTGTGGTGCATTGTGTGTGTGTGCGAGAGAGAGTGTGTGGTGCGTTGTGTGTGTGTGTGTGTGGGGATGTGTGTGAGTGTGTGTGTGTGTGTGTGAGGGTGTGTGGTGCGTTGTGTGTGTGTATGTGTGGGGATGTGTGTGTGTGTGAGTGTGTGTGTGTGTGTGTGCGTTGTGTGTGTGAGGGTGTTTGGTGAGTTGTGTGTGTGTGTGTGTGTGTGTGTGTGCGTTGTGTGTGTGAGAGTGTGTGGTGCGTTGTGTGTGTACACAGTGAGGAGGAAAAAGATGTCGGAAACATAATAAACATGTATAGAAAGCTCCTTCCTGCGTTCCCCACCCTGAACAGAGAGAACGGAACCTGGAGCCGGAAGGCACTCCTGACTCGGACAACAGCCAGGACTGGAGCATTGATCGCCGGGCTGAAACAGCACAGAGAGGAGTGCTTCACACAACCACTTTGCTGTCACTATCGAGTCCTCTGGGACCTCAAGAGCTCTTCTTTATAAGCGTCACACCTACAATGTTTTAGTGATTAAGTAATTGCTAGTGCGTAATTACAGTAATCTTTTCAAATTGGATTCGGTAGACTATCCAATGTTTAATGAAGGCTTTAGATGCTTTTGGAATGTCACCATCATACTAATGAATAAAGCCCAAGGTTGTTGGTTTTTATCAAATGCGAGAATAGAGAAGATACCCTTTTCAAAACTGAGAACAAATGCTTTATATTCACTTCACGTTCGTTGCAAGGAACGAATAAAGCGCAGTGCAATAGCGCACATATCCCTCTGGGGGGAAAAGGGAGATATCATTTCAATATGAAGCCCACTTTCCCTGGAGCCAGGGCACCTAGATGTTGTTTTGCTACTCTCAATCTTTTCAGACTCACTGTGACACTCGAGAGCGTCCACAGCTATCAACCACACAGACAAATGGTTCTCTGTTTTAGCCATTTGCCATAAAAAGGAAAAAAACGTCTTTGCCTAAAATGACGTGCATGTTTAATAGCGCGTCGGTCAAAAGTGGGTCAGTGCTCGCAACGCTAATGCCCTCTCTCCTCCTGGCCGTTTAATAATGGATGTGCTTCTGTCACTGAAACCTTGCGCTGTGGCGGTCTTCACGTTCCCACACTTGTGTCGGCCTCGCCGGACGAAAGCGGTCACTTCTCTGCGCCAGGGGGCTTCACGTTACCAGTGGACGAGACGAAGCCGGAACTGTGTCCGTCAGCAGTTTCTGTCTACATCTCTCGGGGGAAATGAACCACACAGGCTTGTGTTAAAGCACATGGTGCAAACTTTTTGTTGTGTGGATTTGTTTTCCTTTTTTTTGTACAATTATTTTTTATCAAGTATAAATGTAACATTTAGCTTGAAATCCATGTACAAGAGACTCTTCTATGATAAGAAAGAAAAAAACAGTGATAGAAAATTAAATATAAGTACAAAAACTGTTTATTACATTTAAGTTTTTTGCTTATTATATCTCTCAGCTCAAATCAAAATCATTCACCCACCCATGTAAGCCCCGTCATTCATTCACAAATGTATACACACAAACTCATATACACACACACACACACACACACACACACACACACACACACACACCCCGTGATCGCTGACAGTTCATAATCTCACAAACTAACATACGGCTCTGAGGGATCTTCTCATCACTCAACAGGTGCTAATACCCACTCGCTCTTCTTCACACACAAACTCATGCTCACTCACTATCACTCTAATGCGCTTGCACCAAAATATTTATTGGGATAGGAATACGTATATATATATATATATATATATTATTTTGAAAGGAAAACACATTCTAGAAAAAAAGAACGAAAATAAATGCCCCAAAAAAAAGCATCCAAGAATTCTGTATTTGTTTTTCTAGCTTTTATAGTTTTTACCCGCCGTAAATGAGATGCTTGGTGATTAATGCTCAGATGGTGATCGCCTGGCTATGTCACTGTGGGCAGCGGTAAACAAGGCGGTCCTGAGGACTGACAAAAGTGTTCATTATCTGCATTCAGGCCCATCCACTCATTCACCATTTCCAGGCCTTTCCACAAAGGCCGATTCAGGCAGTTGGATAACCGGTCTGAGAATCTCAGGGGGATGCCCAGTTCAGTGCTTTTATCAAACGGCTTCAATGCATGAAATCTTCTGCTGCTGCCTGGGTCCTATCATGCCCTGTTGGTGGTACACGTCGGAATATCCTGTATAACTGTGTGTAAAAATGTGCAACTTCGGAATTCAAATGAGCAGAACCCACCATTTTGTGACATTGAATGAAAAAGTTACTTTTATGAGTAACTTTTATTACTTTTATTAGTCATTTTTGTGGGAATTGAATAATATTTAGAGGCTGCTCAAGCATACTGTAACTTTTGCCCTGTACGTATAGACGTTGTAAGTATAAGGAGGTTGTAATTCGCTTTCCTGCTGACTGGGAGCAGCCGGCACGACAGCAGGTTTCATTGCTCAATGTTATCAATGATAACGCAGGGGTGTCGCTTATTCAGTCCTTCACTACTGTTGGGAATCTGCTCCCTTTGTGGAATCAAGTCGGGACCGGCGAAGTAACACAGTGGTGACCACTTTCCAATTGAAAAGGTTTTAATACAATGCGCAAGGGGAGAAATGCCGAAGACGCTGTGACAGCGTTTATCCAACAAATCTCAACTCAGTAACTGTAAGTGAGGGTTTAAGTACCCTTGTCCGAGGTGTCGCAGTTGCCCAGCATGCCATTCCCCGGCAGGGAATACACATTGCATGCGGACATCCCGGAGGCACCCATTTGGTATATAGTTAACAATGGAATTGGTGTGACCATTTGGCCCTAACAAGGTGGGGGCTGTTGTGGAGAGTGTGTGTGTGTAAAATGTGTACTGGAAATGAAGATAAAACAAAAACATTGAAACATAATAAAACAATCAATGAGGGTTATGCTAAATTTCATACCTCAAACCTAACATTCCCCCATTTTGTATTGGTGGTGGGGTAGCATCCCAACCACCATTATGTAGATTCTATTCATTCTCCCATTTGCAAGAGAATTGGTCAGATTGGAATAAGTCACATCATAATGCACATTATTGATTAAACTACGCAACTTACAGTACATACAAAGAACTAAAACAAAAGTTACAATACTAAGACCCCAGATACCCTGAGATATTGCCAGATATATATCAATTAGCCATTGGGTCACAGTCGTTTCCTTTTTAGTCGCACTATGGTAATGATCGTTAGCGCGGAGGGAAGCATCAGTAGCCTCCCGAGTAGAGATGAGAGCATGCTTAATTTTTACTCCAGTTTCCTTAACTAATCTCTCAATCAATTCTATCGGAAACTGCCATAAGAGCTCTCTCAGAGGAATTATTGGAGTCCAACACCCCGCTATCGGGTGCTGGAACAGAAGTGTTAGCGGTGACATCAGGAGCGATTAGAATAGAGCCGTTAATGATAGAAATACCAGTTGGGTTAACACAATAGGAAGTGTTAGTGATAGAAGTACCAGTTGGGTTAGGTGTTAGGATCATGCGTAGCGGAAGCAAGATGGTGAGTAGCTTGGTTAGAAAGAAGTCCTCCTTTTGCCACCGATATAGTAATTGTTGCTAACAGTTTGTCAGCCCAATCTCGATGATTAGATTATATAGTTGTTGAAATGACGTTAGCTGTTGACCCAGTGGCTCCCACCCATCCTGCAATATCAGAGAGCAAATCCCTACATTTCCTAATTACATCACCTTTATAATTACATGAGAATCAAATGAGAGTGTCTGATTGATACACCTACTAGGGCAGGCAGAGGTTCTCCTTCAGAGGACAGTCCAAACTTAGGTCCACAATACAATTTAGGGCATGTGCCAGGCTTCTCAGGAGTACAGCATCTAGCATGTGCCTCACCTCTTAGCTGAAGGGCATACTCATATATGGCGTGGGGCAACCATTGTACTCCAGTCCTAATAAAACAAAAACAGTTAAACAGAATAAAACAGTCAATGAGGGTTATACTAAATTTCATACCTCAAACCTAACACTACAAACGTCAGGACAAAGGATGAGGAGCAGGTCCAGTACCTCCTTCAGGTAGTTGAGGCGCACAGAAAGGCATTCTCAAAGGCCTCAAAAGATGCTCTGCAGAGGTAATCCCTGTTTTTGTGCACTGTACTGATTCTGCACACATCAGTAAATGATTAAACCGTTTTGGGCAAACAGGGTTGTATTTTTTTGTTATAACGTTGACATAGTGTAAAACTTTGGTGGCTTTGAGCAACCCCTAAAACGCAATGAATTCAGTAGACATTATGCAAGTGTTACTTTTTAAATTACCACATAAAATAATGAGTTCTGCATTGCCATGTTGTTTGATAAATTTTTTCCCATATATTATAAAATCACCCTGCTGTCTATGTCTGCATTCAATATGTGCAGTATATGTGTAATATATACATTTGACATTTTAGGCATTTAGCAGACGCTCTTATCCAGAGCAACTTACACAGTTTACATTTATTTATATACAATCCATTTATACAGCTGGATATTTTACTGAAGCAATTCAGGTTAAGTACCTTGCTCAAGGGTACAACAGCAGTGTCCCACCTGGGAATTGAACCAGCAACTTCTCAGTTACAAGTTCAGCTCCCTAACCATTACACTACACTGCCACTTTACTGCCACCACTGCCGGTTATGTTTCAGCTTAGTACTTAGGGAACGCAGTAGTGCGTTTCCCCCCTCAGAAAAGGTGATGTGATGAACAGAATCACACGGTGCTCGTTTATCATCCACGTGCGTTTTCTCTCTGCTTCACATATTTTTTCGCTCTGAAGCATTTCTGTTATAGATTAAGATTTGTGGCCTAAATCGTTTTTTATCTCCCCCCCACCCCCCCCAACCCCTTTTCCCACAGGCAATCGTTTCCCCGAGGTTTCATTCAGACCCACACTGCGCTTTTTCACCTATCCTGTTCACAGTCAGAAAGCTACCGCGCAGACAGACAGATGAGCAGTCAGGGCCTGGCGTGATTGGCAGAATGGTGGTGGCCGCTTGGCTTGCAGCTAAATGAGTTGCATTTCATCTGTAAAATGTAGCACAGTTGTTACCAGTGAACACATGTTCAAGATCACCCGTTTATCTGATATCATGCCAAAAACATGGTATATTATGGCCCTGTGTGTGGTATTGTATGCTTCCATGAGCATGTGTGAACAATAGCTAAAATGATATAGACATAGATTACCTATAGATTATGTATCTATAATTATGTACATACAGATACAGTATCTAAAACTCAAAACTCTTTATTTAGGTGAAGATGTGGTTTTTATGTGAAGCGTTTCAGTCATCTTGACTTTTTACGTCACATATAACGCCCAGGGTTAGCACGTTAAACTGCATACTGCATACTGCCTACTTTCTACATTCATTGAATGCGGCATTTAAGGACAATGCAGTTACAGTTGGAATTTTTAGACAACTGAAGGCATGTTGGGTCAGAAAGATGTAATCCCCACAAGAGCAACTGGCATCACATAATCGGCTCAGGAGCCCAACTAAAGCAATTACATAAATTGTCTGCTTTCTGTACCTGCTGGTCATTTTTGTCTGTATTCACAGTATGGGGCTAATATTTACCATTATGCAGAATGTATCATAACCGGCATGTTAAAGAAAGCCACATAAAATGCTGACGTTTCATAATTGTATTTATTTATTTATTTTTAAACGAAGAGCATTCGTTTTCAACGGATCCAGTAAAAATGGGCCAGTATGCAATGGGAGAGGGGTTATTTTGTACATCCCTCTGTAACCTGTACTTGTGTTTGATACACGCTCTGGCGGCAGTGGCTCAGTGGTTAGCGACATGGGTTGGCAAGCGGTGGGTTGCTCGTTAAATTGCCAAATGAACAAACAATGAACTGGAAACCGGAGGGAGGCTAGTTCACTTCCTGGGGCACCCCCTAAACTGCTCCAGGGGCGCCGTGCTATGGCTGACCCTGCCTCTCAGACCCTCGTGGTGGTGTGTGTGCATCTAGGAGAGGTATGTGAAAAGATCGATTCCAATTACCCTGTGTTAAAACTGTGTGTAACATGGCCTCTTAATTATTATCTATTTTTATTGTTGTTATTATTATATTGCCTCTTAAAACTGCTGGCTTATTAGAACGGTCACGGCTCCAGATTGAATCATTCTGTTCGTGGTGATGCGCGGCGCTAATGGCGGTTGGGGCTGATCGGTGATCACTGCGGTGCCGTCTGCTGGACCAACGGCCTTCCTCTTCTGGATCAGTGCCGTGACCCTGATTGTGTCCATTTGGGAGGGGGCGGGGGGGGGGAAGACAGTGCCCTTATTGTAGACCCACTTCTCTCTACCCACCAGACTGCTGGCACTGGCAGCGCTCACAGGAGCCTAGTGAAAGCACAGAGCGAGAAAGAAAGAGGAAAGGAGGGAGAGGAGAGAGGGAGGGAGAGAGAGAGGGAGAGGGAGGGAGAGAGAGGGAGAGAGAGGGAGAGACAGAGAGATAGAGGGGGAGGAGGGGAGAGAGAGGGGGAGAGGGAGGAGAGAGACAGAGAGACAGAGGGGGAGGGAGGGGAGAGAGGGAGGGAGAGAGAGATAGAGAGAGAGTGGGAGGGTGGGAGGGAGGGAGGGAGGGAGGGGGAGGGTGGGAGGGAGGGGGAGAGAGAGAGAGGGGAGAGGGAGACAGAGAGGTAGGGAGGGAGGGAGGGAGGGAGCACTGCCTGGAAAGCCAGTGAGAGAGGCTTTTATATCCGCTAACAGGTCTGTGTATCCAGCTGCCGGAGGACAAGGGTGGATTTCCAGCAGGGAGGGGTGTGTGTGCGGCTGTCTGTGTTAGGTTTGTGGGGCAGGGGGTGGGGTGGGGTGGGGTGGGGGAGGGTGGTGTGCGGTGGTAGACGCGGCTATCGCGACGAGCGATAAAGAGTATCTCTGTTTCCTGGAGGCCGTGAGGCAGAGCGCAGAGAGAGGGGGCAGAAATAGGGGGGGCCCTATCTGAAAACCCTCTCTGTGTGGGCTGCGGCTGCAGAATGCAGCGATTCGCGTTTCTGGAATTCGATTGAAAAGAATATATTTGGGGGGAGGGAGGGGGGCGGCATCCGGGGGGCTTGCATGCGTGATCATCGCTTGTCTGGTTACCTTGTCACTCGCACGGTCAGATTAAAATGACCGCTAGGACAGTGGGGGGGCTCTGTCTCTGCAGAGGTGCATCCCGATTGTGGTTTCTCCAGTACAGGGGACACAGCAGGTTTAAAACGTACAGAGCGAGAAATGGTTACTTAGCTCCATCAATGTGCTTAGCAACGGGCTCTCGGTTTTGTCGTTTTTGCGAATATTCTGGTGATTTGATGAATCGCGGTGTGTAAACACCTTCTTCGGGGGTGTTTACGGATTCGTGATTTGACCTCAAGAGCCGCCCGCGTGCGTGAGGAGACTCAAATCATCCTCTCCACCACCAATTTGAAGGGCAGTAGGACAGGATTTGTGTACAGCGCGAAGAGTGTGACGCTAGCGCTGGGGTTTTCTGAGGAGATTAAGCTCTGTTGCTCGAAGAATGACGGTTTGGGAATAACTGTGGTGTCACTGCTGGATCACGACAACTGCAGAATCACCGGAGCACTGAATATCAGCACACACGTTGCAACATCGTATAGATTATATATAGTTGTATTTTCTGCTGTCTGCGGTGATATGTTCCCCCTGTGATTTACCGCGCATAGTTTCATGTGGTGTCGCATGTGGAGCGGAGCCTAGCGGGGCACATGCACATGTGCTGCTGTGTGCACACACATGCCGTCGCGGCAGCATTGCTCGGACTCAGTTTTCAACAGGCTATTTGCAGTGTATATAAATAACTTGTGTAAAATGATCTTTTTCTCCAAACTCGTTCGTACTGGGGGGTCTACATTTCGCACAAAGCCGTTTTGCTTTTAAACGTTATTCACCCGAGCGTTTGAGACTGAGAAGATCAGAAGCTCGTTCGGTCAGCAGAGCGTGTTGGCGGAGCCACGGCTCCGTGCGGTGAGGCAGTCGTGTTGGGCGCGCGCGTGTATTCCCCCGTTCCGTCGAGCGCGTCGTGCGAAGATCGCGGCCGTTGCGCGAGGCGCGCGCGGGGGGGGAGATGTGTCCGTAGGCCAGCCTGTCGCTCATCCGCTCGCCCGTGTTTGTCTTTATGACACGACAGGCTCGCCTTCAGCGGAGGTCTGGTGCACTGGTCCTGTGTAACCAGTTTGGACACGGTGCTGGGGATCACCTGGGTCTTGCATCACAGATAAGTGGTTCGCCCACAGCGCACACACACCTGTCGCGTTGGTCTGGGGAAATAGCTTCACCTTCCTGACACTTTTTGAATAGCAGAGAGAGGCAGGTGTGTGTGTGTGTTGTCCCTATGGGGATTCTGATCACGGGCTAAAATGCTTACAGGCCTGCTGTCATAAACCGTTGTCATAAATCCATCAGGGAGTAATAGGCGGTAGTCTTGAGGCCCCCGGGGTTTGGATTGTGTTACGTCCCATAGAAATTCTCAATCGAATGCTCGTCTGGCGATGGACTCGTCAGCACGAGAACACTTGTTTGGCGGTTGGTTTGTGGAAGAGAGACTAGGGGCAGTCAGGCCCGGTTCTATGAGGGGGCAAAAGCACGAGAACACTTGTTTGGCGGTTAGTTTGTGGAAGAGAGACTAGGGGCAGTCAGGCCCGGTTCTATGAGGGTGCAAAAGGGTGCATTGCACCCTCAGATGAATATTTTGCACCCTCAGTTGAGTATTGCAATAAAACTTTTGAAAAGCACTACAGATTTTTGGTGCATTGCTCGTACGCATGCACGTCCTCGCAAGCTCATAACACACACGGCCAGGCGGCATTTTTTGATCTTGCCTCACGCGTTGTCACGTGGCATTCATTTGGTGTTACAGAGAATGTTGTCCTACCGGCCTACCGTAGTCAACTTTTTTGTGTGCGAGACCAGTTTGCAAGCGGTTAGCTAGCCGTAGCTAACGTAGCTAGCTACAACATCATAACGGATATCCTCAAATGGTTGCAGCAGCAGCCGAGCGCCAGCAACACCACCGCCGCCGCCGCCACCACAGCCAAAGACAGACTGTGGCAGCCAGAACAGTGTGCACTGCAGCTAGCTACTAGTGCACCCCCCCTTAGTGATTTTGTTCTGGAACCGGGCCTGGGGGCAGTGATGATTCTGTGTGGCTCAGTTGGTAGAGCACAGCGTTGGCAACGCTTAGGTTGTGGGTTCAATCCCCACTGGGGCCACATATACTGAAAATGTATACATTCACTACTGTAAGTCGCTTTGGATAAAAGCGTCTGCTAAATGGCAGGTATATTATATGATTCAGAAGCAGACGTGCTGAGGGTCGTTGGTGGACACCTTCCTCTGTGAAAGAAACTGAGAGGACTTTTGATTTGGATGTGACGGGGTAACTAATAACCAGCCCAGGCGCCGAGTGCGAGAGAGAAAAGTTCTCACACAGGCAAATGTATGTAAGCAGATTTATGATTACAGGAGAAAGTGCATGAGCAGTGGAGCATGTCAGGACAGGGGCGTGCCCCAAGTAAGCACTTTGTCAACACCCAGTGCGCCGTCTGTCTAAAGTGATCCTATGTATAGACGGTGAACATTGAGCCTCCGGAATAAACCAAATGTAAACCTTCCTTTCCTACGTGGATGGTATGGAAAAGATAACAACATTAATTTGACAGCCATCGAGATTGTGTTATACGAAATGCACAGAGATTTCTGGAGAGTAGCCCAACTCTTGGGCTGCTGTTTTTTTCGGCAAGCCTTTTATTATTTTAAATTTTCCCCCTGTTTCTCTCCCAATTTGGTGGCCAACTGTACCCTCTATTTCTTCAACTCACCCTCCCCCACGGGCTTGCCGCCCGCCACTACAGGACAATTCAAATCCCCGGCAATGATCTGCCTCCTCCGAGACGGAACTCGCCCGCCTACTTTACAGGAACGCCCCTTCGCGCTTCTCGACGAGCTCGTGCCAGCTCCCCTCCCCTGGGGCGGACAGCCAATCGCCGCCCGATCGGGGCTCCCAGCTAGAGCCGAATCGAACCCCGGCCGCAATGGGCAACCTGCACTCCGGGCGAGCGCTTTGACCGCCACGCCACCCGAGGCCCCTCTGCGCTTTGACAGCCAGCGCACAGACTCCTCTTCGTCAGCTCAGAAGTTCCATCGATAGTAGCCAACAGACGGTCCCTCCAGACATCCAACTACGTGCCTTATTTTATGGCTAGATAGACGTGCGTCATACAAGTTGCTCTCGTTGAAGTAAGACGGATGGTGGGGGATCCGTGGTTCTCTGTGGCTCAGTTGGTAGAGCACAGCGTTGGCAACGCTTAGGTTGTGGGTTCAATCCCCACTGGGGCCACATATACTGAAAATGTATCCATTCACTACTGTAAGTCGCTTTGGATAAAAGCGTCTGCTAAATGGCAGGTATATTATATGATTCAGAAGCAGACGTGCTGAGGGTCGTTGGTGGACACCTTCCTCTGTGAAAGAAACTGAGAGGACTTTTGATTTGGATGTGACGGGGGGCTTAGGCTAATAACCAGCCCAGGCGCCGAGTGCGAGAGAGAAAAGTTCTCACACAGGCAAATGTATGTAAGCAGATTTATGATTACAGGAGAAAGTATGAGCAGTGGAGCATGTCAGGACAGGGGGCGTGCCCCAAGTAAGCACTTTGTCAACACCCAGTGCGCCGTCTGTCTAAAGTGATCCTATGTATAGACGGTGAACATTGAGCCTCCGGAATAAACCAAATGTAAACCCACCTTCCTTTCCTACGTGGATGGTATGGAAAAGATAACAACATTAATTTGACAGCCATCGAGATTGTGTTATACGAAATGCACAGAGATTTCTGGAGAGTAGCCCAACTCTTGGGCTGCTGTTTTTTTCGGCAAGCCTTTTATTATTTTAAATTTTCCCCCTGTTTCTCTCCCAATTTGGTGGCCAACTGTACCCTCTATTTCTTCAACTCACCCTCCCCCACAAGCTCGTCGCCCGCCACTACAGGACAATTCAAATCCCCGGCAATGATCTGCCTCCTCCGAGACGGAACTCGCCCGCCTACTTTACAGGAACGCCCCTTCGCGCTTCTCGACGAGCTCGTGCCAGCTCCCCCTCCCCCTGGGGCGGACAGCCAATCGCCGCCCCGATCGGGGCTCCCAGCTAGAGCCGCTGAATCGAACCCCAGCCGCAATGGGCAACCTGCACTCCGGGCGAGCGCTTTGACCGCCACGCCACCCGAGGCCCCTCTGCGCTTTGACAGCCAGCGCACAGACTCCTCTTCGTCAGCTCAGAAGTTGCATCGATAGTAGCCAACAGACGGTCCCTCCAGACACCCAACTGCGTGCCTTATTTTATGGCTAGATAGACGTGCGTCATACAAGTTGCTCTCGTTGAAGTAAGACGGATGGTGGGGGATCCGTGGTTCTCTGTGGCTCAGTTGGTAGAGCACAGCGTTGGCAACGCTTAGGTTGTGGGTTCAATCCCCACTGGGGCCACATATACTGAAAATTTATCCATTCGCTACTGTAAGTCGCTTTGGATAAAAGCGTCTGCTAAATGGCATATATATCCACTCAGGGCCTCCTCTCATCCAGATTAGCACGGCCGTTATCCTGCATCAGCTGGCCTCGCTGGTGAAAGCGTGCAGCAGCTCAGCTAACCACTGCAGTCTGCACGCATTGCTGTGCTCCACCGGCTGACTGGCTGGAGAACCGCGTGGAGAAAACTACCAGCAGCGCCGCACATTCTTCTCCCAGCCCACTGTTTCCCATTCAACACTGAACGTTTTCATCCGCTCACTCGGCCTGCGTTAGACATCAACATGCAGTGCATGGCTGAACAACTTGATAATGCACATTAAATGACAGGCGTTTAGCACTCTTATCCAGAGCAACGTACCGTTTACGTTTCTGGACATTTCTTTGCAATTCATTTACACAGCTGGGGTATACGGTTACACAGTTACAACTACTGAAGCAATACATGTTAAGTACCTTGCTCAAGGGTACAACGGCAGTGCTCCACCTGGGAATCGAACCTGCAACCTCCGAGTTCAGCCCAGTTCCCTAACAACGATACTACACTGCCGCTCTAATGTACACTATATATAATGTTGTCTGATGTTTTTTTTTGCTTCAGGGCACAGTCAAAGCTACACTCCTACCACACAGACACACACACCAGCACATGCACACGTGAGCTGCTGAGTCAGGCTGTTGATGGCAGCAGTCAGTGTGTTCTGGTTCTGGTGTTTTTCTGTGTCCCGCTTCAGATGCAGAAGGGTTAAGACGAGTCTGACCATCTCATGTTGCCCAGGAATGATGAATATGACATTTAAAGTTGTGAGGGGGGCGAGGGGAGGGGGGCGGGGGTCAATGAGCGACAGTGCTGCAAGTGTCCGTGTCTGTCTCTTTTGTCAAGGCCCTCTACTGTAGTAAGGCGGCTAACGCTCTCTCTCTCCCTCTCTCTGTCCCTCTCTCTGTCCTCTCTCTCCCCTTCTCCTTCCCTCTCTCCCCCTCCATCCCTCTCTCTCCCTCCCTCTCTCTCTCTCTCTCTCCCTCCCTCTCTCTCCCTCCCTCCCTCTCTCTCTCTCCCTCTCTCTCCCTCCCTCCTCTCTCTCTCTCCCTCCCTCCCACCCTCTCTCTCCCTCTCCCTCCCTCTCTCTCCCTCCTCCCTCCCTCTCTCTCCCTCCCTCCTCTCCCTCCCTCCCTCTCTCTCTCTCCCTCCCACCCTCTCTCTCTCCCTCTCTCTCCCTCCCACCCTCTCTCTCTCCCTCCCTCCCACCCTCTCTCTCTCTCTCTCTCTCCCTCTCAGACAAGTTGTTTGGGAAGCGGCTCCTGCAGGCCGGACGGTACATCATGTCCCATAAGTCGTGGATGAAGACGGTGCCCACGGAAAACTGTGATGTCCTCATGACTTTTACAGGTGTGCCGTAAATCAGGCGAGACCCGGATCCTGTTCACGCTGTCAGGCCTGCACTGAGTCATTATTTATTCATATCCACAAGCCTTTGGAGCAGTGTTTGTTTGCCGAGCATGTGTGCTCATTGGCTTACAGGCTGTCTTTCCAGTCACTCTCCTGGCCTTTGTTATGTCTGCTTTAAGAAGGCCTTATTGTATAAACTCTAATATAATCGTAACAACTGCAATAAAGATTTTTATTTATTTATTCAGCGCAAAATTGTGGAACTCGGCCTCACCCGTGCCCAGTTTCAGTGCTACGTGTTAACTTGTCATTAGAGCCCTTGGTACTTAAGGCACCAGGCTGGAATCGAGGGAAATATGATTAATGGATTCACACGTTGTTAATTCATCCAGCGATGTTGAAGAATTATTGTAACTTAAATAATGTACACAGTTCTAAATTATGTGTGAAGACTTAACCAAACGAGTAGTAAAGCTAAAAGTTTGTTCCGTGCTCCTGTTTTGTTTTCTCCTTCACATAGACAACACAGACGACCACACGTTACTATGGCTACTGAACCACATCCGCCTGGGAATACCAGAACTCATCATCCAGATCCGACACCACAAACAAACGCGGGTCTACGCTTTCTTCGTCACGGCAACCTATGAGAAGTGAGTCCTATTGGCTGGTTCTAGGGGCTGCTATGCGAGAGAGTCAGAAACACATGTACCCATGTAGCCTTTTTGATTAATCAGATATATTATTGATTACATCAGAGCGGAATCAAGTGTTCGGGGAGGTGTTAGTGTCACAGTCACCGCCAGGTATCGTCTTGCAGTGTCAGGTGTACCCTGCTCTAATTTTACCCAGAAACCAAATGTCTTCGTCCCCAAATAACATTGCGAGTCCAACCTAAAACTGTCCCGTTAATGTTTGTGTGCTGGTTGTTTCCAGTCATTGTAAACTTTAAATATCCTGGCTTAAACTTAAACTACAAGGCCCCTAAAATACCAAGAAGGGTCAGAGTATGAGCTGAGGGCAACAACAAAAAAAGGCTAACCCTTGTGACACTCCCAACAAAAGCTCACACATTTAAGCATGGATTATATTAACCTGAACTCATTTCCATTTAAAGATTGAGGCAGTGTCGTATGTTGAATACTGATGTGTTTTTGTCATTATTTGAAAGGTTCTTTCTAAAAGAGGAAATGGTGTTGGGATATTTGCAGTGATCAGTGATGAGTGAAACCTGCATGTGCACTGAGCCTCTGGCTGCTGAAAAGTGTCAGTAAACATGAGCAGAGCTAGAGGACATGTCGCACCGTCGTGATGTGCTGTTGAAAGTTACGTAGTAATCTACAGGAAAAAAAAAGAAAAAAACACCAACATAAAATGGCTTAACCCTTTAATAGTCTCACCTACAAAAAAGCAATGGCAAAAGTCACAATTTTTCTCAACGAAATGGTTGAGCAGACCATTAAAGGGTTAATATTGTGTTGGGCCTCCATGAGCCACCAGAACAGCTTCAGTGCGCCTTGGCATAGATCCTACAAGTGCCTGAAAACTCTTTTGATGGGATGCAACACACATTTCCATGAGAAATTCCATAATTTGATGGTTTGCTGACTTACCTGTAGTGTAGTCCACAGAAATTCCTTTCTAAAGTTCATGCCCTTGGCTGGTCAGGGCTTCCGGGTCCTTCAGGTGTGACCTTGTGGATCAGGTGAGGGGAGAGCTTCTGTCTGGTTATGTTTCAATTGGCTAACAAGAATATCTAGAACATCAATATCAGGAATATCCCTAAGCATCGGCTAATTCGACAGTTGGATGTTATCGCGTTTTGCGATGGGAAACCACTTAGTAATGTGATTAGAGAAACAGACTGTGGTAATGAATTAATTTCTGACCTTAGTGGAACCTATAGAAACAGTGCCAAAAATGGAGGGCACTTCCCACAATCTGTGGGAAACATGGATGGGAGAGGGCGCTGCCTTTCTCACTCAGCACCAAAAACCATTACTTTTTACAGCACTCACACATACGCACGCGCACACACATACACAACACTCACACATACACACGTGTGCACACACATACACACAACACTCACACATACATACGCGCACACACACACATGCACACAATATTCACACATACACACACGTGCACGCACACACACATACACATGTACACACGCACACACACACACAATATGCACATACACACCACACTTACACATACATACGCGCACACACACACATGCACGCACGGACATCACCTCTCATGCGCATGTGCAGAGACACACACTCAGACACGTACAGGTAGCTGGCGTGACCCATATTTTATTGATTGCTAGATTCCTTAAAGGGACGTTTTAAAATAGAACCTACTTTTTTTGTGCCAGTTTTCATGAAGATGCCAGTTCAGTCATTTTCATGGCGGCACGGTGGTGCAGATGCACTTCTCCAAAGAACTGTCGACCCAGGCCGGGGCCTTTCTGTGCGGAGTTTGTATGTTCTCCCCGCGTGGGCACAATCCGCTTTCCTTACAGTCCAAAGACATGCTGGATTGGAGAGTCTAAATTGCCCAATGTTCAATGGTTTTCTGTGATTCCACGGTCCAGGGTGTCTCATGCTGGGATAGGGCGACCCTGACCAGAATAAGCGGCTTAGACAATGGATGGATGGATGGATGGATGACCTTCAATGTTCACTTTTTCTGGAATCTGGCCAAGGTCAGAACGGCGCTTGTGGAATCTGGCCCTCCGAGAAGGGAGAGATTCCCCGTGAGTGTCAGGCATCTAAGCTGGCCTCATAAACATTCACCTAACAGGCTGTGAAAACATCAATACCATTTTTCCTCTCTTATTCTGCTACTGACGGCCTCTCGTATCTCATCTGAAAATATATTATGCTTTTCCTAGGATCTTGGTGAGGCATCTTCCCTCTAGAGCTGCTTCATTACTCATAGCCAGTGATATGCTGCCTGTATTAATGTGTGCTTATGTCACTGTACACCGCAGGTAACTGACAAAATAAAGGAAACGCCACATGCTTCCCACTGTCCCACTGTCCCACATCCGCACTCTTCCCACAGTCACGCCACAACGCTGTGCTGGCGAAAATTAAGCAGTGATCTACTGTAGGCCTCGCCGTAATATTTCTTACAGGCTAATAAAAGTCATGACGGTGGGACAGCTCTGTGAAAAAGTGCTTACAAAACGTTTTAATCGAAATGCTAAGTACAGCGATTGTCATTTAGCGTAGGTTCTTAAAGTCGCTGAGGAACAGTTACACTCGCACACATTGCACCACTTTCTGTGGAAAGGTTGTGAAACGTGTTTAACCCGCGTAAAGAAATATATAAACTAGTCCACTTTGCTGCATTGCGTTAATTAGTGTTTCTCTCGAGGCGTTTACAGTTTGACAGCTGGCTGTTGTTTGTGATTTCTGATAATGCGCTCTGGGCTTCAGGCTTTTCGACGGTTTTGTTCTCCAGTTACCCTGCGCTTTGCAGATGGCCTCCCATTGTTGTCGCTGCATTGTGTAAGGGCCTGCCGTGATCCTCACGCAGAGAGGCCAGAGACCTGTCAGGGGAAACTGTTTGGAAAAATGGCCGATGTGCGTTCAGATGTGCGTTACGTGTAGTAGCTGAGTCACGGGAGTCACACCGTGTCCTGCAGAGAGCAGTAGTGTGTCATGCAGAGAGCAGTGGTGTGTAGTGTGTAATGCAGAGAGCAGCGGTGTGTCATGCAGAGAGCAGTAGTGTGTAATGCAGAGAGCAGCGGTGTGTCGTGCAGAGAGCAGCGGTCGCGCCGTGTCGTGCAGAGAGCAGTAGTGTGTCATGCAGAGAGCAGCGGTGTGTCGTGCAGAGAGCAGCGGTGTGTCATGCAGAGAGCAGCGGTGTGTCGTGCAGAGAGCAGCGGTGTGTCATGCAGAGAGCAGTGTGTGTGTGTCGTGCAGAGAGCAGTAGTGTGTTGTGCAGAGAGCAGTGGTGTGTCATGCAGAGAGCAGTAGTGTGTAATGCATGAGAGCAGCGTGTCCTGCAGAGAGCAGTGGTGTGTCCTGCACAGAGCAGTGGTGTGTCCTGCAGAGAGCAGTGGTGTGTCCTGCAGAGAGCAGTAGTGTGTCGTGCAGAGAGCAGTAGTGTGTCGTGCAGAGAGCAGTGGTGTGTCGTGCAGAGAGCAGTAGTGTGTCGTGCAGAGAGCAGTGGTGTGTCGTGCAGAGAGCAGTAGTGTGTCGTGCAGAGAGCAGTAGTGTGTCGTGCAGAGAGCAGTAGTGTGTTGTGCAGAGAGCAGTGGTGTGTCATGCAGAGAGCAGCAGTCACACCGTGTCGTGCAGAGAGCAGCAGTGTGTCGTGCAGAGAGCAGTAGTGTGTCGTGCAGAGAGCAGTAGTGTGTCGTGCAGAGAGCAGCAGTGTGTCATGCAGAGAGCAGCAGTGTGTCGTGCAGAGAGCAGCAGTGTGTCGTGCAGAGAGCAGTAGTGTGTCGTGCAGAGAGCAGCAGTGTGTCGTGCAGAGAGCAGCAGTGTGTCGTGCAGAGAGCAGTAGTGTGTCGTGCAGAGAGCAGTAGTGTGTCGTGCAGAGAGCAGCGGTCGCGCCGCATGGTGAGCTCGGTGCTCAGCTGCTCGTACGTAGGCCCCCTGGGGAGGGCGGACACGGTCCCGTTTCAGAGGAGCAGCAGATGGTCCAATTGTTCCATGGCGTGAGGCGCAGGCCGGAGCTGTTTGCTTTGTCTGTCTGTGGATGTGCACTCTTCCTGGGAACTGGCGAGAGGGGAGGAGCTCTCAAAGAACACCTGCGGGGCGTGACCAGGGACATGAACGCCGTCTACTGTGGAAGCAGGCCCCAAGCCGTGTGATCCTTCTGTAAAAGGGCCCTGTCTTTCATCTGCAACCATGTTGAGGCTTACCACCCCAACAATCATTTCCTTTGTTAGGTTTGTAGGGTGCTGTCCCACTAGAAGTTTGAATTCTAATATAGTTGACGGCACAATGTAAGGCTTGTTAATTCCCAACACAGTAGCAGCCAATATATATACTTAACTATCAAATTGGAATTTCAATTAGTAATTAAATTAATAATTACAATTAAATTACAATATTAAAACGTGGAATGATGGAATGTGCAGTCCCTACAGGTTCATCCAGTTAGTCAGAATAGAATCTCTTCCAGATTGTTCCCCATCACCTCTGACTGTAATCCAAGTCATCTGTGATTCTGGTTGCCCTCTTCCTTGTGTGTCTGGTGTGTGTGTGTGTGTGTGTGTGTGTATGTGTGTAATGTGTTGGCAATGTGTGTGTTTGTCAGTTTGTTGCGCGGTGCGGAGGAAATGGGCCTGCGGAAAGCGGTGAAGCCGGAGTTTGGGGGGGGCACCCGCAACTTCTCCTGCGAGGAGGACTACATCTACGAGAACATCGAGAGCGAGCTGTGCTTCTTCACCTCGCAGGTCAGTGTCCCCATCGCCGTTCCTCCTCCGCTTCCAGTGTCTGCACTGTCTGCAGGCTCTCCTGGTTTCCTTTAATGCCTTGGAAACATGGTGTGTGGACTCTTTAGCCAATCAATGGCATAAATGATGCACTTTAAGTGCCGAAACATAGCAGACACTGCTGATTGGTCCATGTTGCTGAATTTCCCTCTCGTTTCTAGGAGCGTCAGAGCATCATCAAATACTGGCTGGACAATCTGCGCGCCAAACAAGGGGAGGTCCTTCACAATATACAGTTCTTAGAGGGGCAACCAATCAGTAAGCAGCTTCTTGGGCTGTGTTCTTGGGCTTGTTTTGCTGTTTAAGAATGTAGAATGTGTGCTCAGCCACCAGAGGTTTTAAAGCTGACACATATTATGGGATGTCAGCTAGTTCCAAAACGTGTTGAAATGTGTTTTCTAAGCTGGAAAAAGACTGATTTCTGTGTGTGTGTGTGTGTGTGTGTGTGTGTGTGTGTGCGTGTGGTGTATGCGTGTGTGCGTGCGTGTGTGTTTGCGTGTGCATGGTGTGTGTGTGTGTTATGTTTGTGCGTGCGTGGTGTATGTGTGTGTGTGTGTGTGTGTGTGTGGTGCATGCATGCGTGTGTGTGTGTGTTTCCTCTCTCAGTTCCCGAGCTGAGCGCCAGGGGTGTGATTCAGCAGGTTTTCCCTCTCCATGAGCAGAGGATCCTGAGCCAGCTGATGAAGTCCTGGGTCCAGGCTGTGTGTGAGAAACAGCCTCTCGGTCAGTGCTGCTCCACACGGGAGATTCCTACGAGGAGTCAGACACACACACACAGTGCGAAGCCATTGTCATCACACATGCAATTACACCCTCTATTTCTTTCAATTTACCTTCCCCACAACCCCATCACTCATCCTCGGAGGCAATTCCGGTTTTTCCGTACAGTCTTTCCCACTTCTCGGCGAGCCTGTGCCAGCTCACCCCCCCCTCCCCCTTCCCTGGGGCGGTCAGCCAATCGCCGCCCCAGACGGGGCTCTCGGCCAGAGCCGGACTGGCACAGCCAGGTTTCGAACCGCAGCTGCAGTGGTTCAGCTTCCATTCCGGGGGAATGCTTTGACCATTACGCCACCCGAGGCCCCCTTACAGTTGAATAACTGTCACTGCAGTGAACGCCTCACCCCTCGACACAATAGACTCGGCCACTGTCGGCCGTGATTTGTTATCGTATTTGCACTGTGCTGAATGGATCGTTCAGTGCTAACAAAGGGTCCTGTGACCCTATGCTAAAGACTTCCTACCCCAGTATACTGGAAGGCGTGCAAGCCAACCGTTATTCACGTAGGGTAAAAAGCATCTTTTGTTTCATGTAGAAATTCTGAGCAACGTTTTGTGGATTGCTAATGGCTTTTAAAGTAGATTAAGCTATGTCTCTCTCTCTCTCTCTCTCTCTCTCTCTGCCACCGTTAGATGACATTTGTGATTATTTCGGAGTGAAAATCGCCATGTACTTTGCCTGGTTGGGTTTCTACACCACCTCCATGCTGTATCCCGCAGTGATCGGATTCGTGCTCTGGATGCTCACTGAATCTGACCAGGTGGGGGAGTGTGTGTGTGTGTGTGTGTGTGCTACATGCAGAACACACACAACAGGATCACTATCTCCAGTACAGTGCTCTCTAATAGAGTGCTTTGGCCAACACCCACGTTCCCACAATGCACGCGCCACGTGCTCCTATACATGACGTCAGCGACGTCAGATGGCAGGTTGATGTTTTATGTTTGTCCCTAGTCGAAGATCAAATATGATTGTTGCTCGTGGGCGGCTGTGTAGCGTAATGGTTAGGGAACTGGGCTTGTTACTGAGAGGTTGCTGGTTTGATTCCCAGGTGGAGCACTGCCGTTGTGCCCTTGAGCAAGGTACTTAACCTGAATTGCTTCAGTAAAAAATACCCAGTTGTATAAATGGATTGTAAAGAAATGTGTACGTTTCTTCTAAACTGTGTAAGTCGCTCTGGTTAAGAGCGTCTGCTAAATGCCTAAAATGTAAAATGTAAAAAAATGTGACCTTGAGTATTTAACGTTGAAAATAATATCCCCTGTGGGGGATAATGCATGTGCACGTGTGGGTTGTGTGTGTTTGTGAATGTTGTCTCTGACATTTTGTCGACTCTCCCTCTCTGCGTTAGACGAGCCGGGACATCTGCTGTGTGGTGTTCGCCCTCTTCAACGTGGTGTGGGCCACCCTCTTCCTGGAGAGGTGGAAGCGCAGGGGGGCAGAGCTGGCCTACAAATGGGGGACGCTGGACACCCCCGCGGAGTCCCTGGAGGAGCCTCGCCCTCAGTTTCGAGTGAGTGAGTCGTGGATAAGAGTTCCGGGCGGGCTCTGACTCTGGGGAGTCCCGATCGGGAGGGGAGGAGGGGGGGCGAATGGCTGTCCGACCCGGGGGAGGGGGGAGGGTGGAGAAGCATGAAGGGGTGTCTCTCTAGAAAGTAGGTGGGCGAGTTGCGTCTCTGAGGAGGCGGATCATTGGCGGCCTCTGGGTATTAGCTTGCCCCGTAGTGACGGGCGGCGGGCTCGTGGGGGAGGGCTAATTGAAATAAATAGAGGCTATAATTGGCCACCAAATTGGGAGAAATATTGGAAACAAATAAAGTTTTTTTTTTTTTTTTTAAGAGTCCTGGGCCCTGGCCATAGTGGAATGAGAGTGCTTTAAGATCTCAGAGGAATTCAGAGGAAGGCTGTCTATAAAATCAACAGTGCACAAAGAGAATATGAATGAACCAACATCTTGAATGTTTTGTATTCTGCATATTCGTGTGGGTTTTTTTGTGAGTTGCTTAAAGGTCAAACAAGTATATGTGAAACATACGACACGCTGTGCATTTTTAATCTTGTCTTGAGTGTTTTGTATTCTGCAAAGACCTGAGTTGCCCCAGCAACACAACAGGAGACAGAACTAAGTCCCCAGCTCCGAGAACTAATCGTACTCTTATTTCTTCTCAAGGGGTGACGTCACACTCTGTAGCAGACTCTCAGTCCCGGAGCTCTGCTACATGCGGTGCATACTTGTTTTTTTTGTTTGGTGCATACTTGTTTAGTTGTTTCCCCCACCCCTCTCCCTCTCCCCCTCTTGTCTCCCCCACCTTCTCCCCCACCCTCTCCCTCTCCCCCTCTTCCCTCCTCTCCCCCTCTCCGCCTTTCTCCCCCACCCTTTCCCCCTCCCTCTCCCTTTCCCCCTCCCCCTTTCCCCTCCCCTCTCCCCCCCTCTCCCCCCTTCTCTCTCACCCTTCTCCTTCTCCCCCCTCCCCCTCTCCCCTCCTCTCCCCTCCCTCTCCCCCTCCCCCTCTCCCCTCCTCTCCCCCACCCTCTCCCCTCCTCTCCCCTCCTCTCCCCTCCCCTCTCCCTCTCCCCTCCTCTCTCGCAGGGTGTGAAACGCTGCAGTCCGGTGACAGGGTGTGAGGAGTTCTACTACCCCCCCTGGAAGAGGAGGGTGTTCCGGTGGCTGGTCAGCCTGCCCATCTGCATCTTCTGCCTTTGCTTCGTCTTCCTGGCGATGCTCGTCTGCTTTGAGCTGCAGGTCAGTGGGGACAGTCTGTCTGTCGGTCTGTCTGTGTGTCTGTCGGTCAGTCAGTTGGCCAGTCTCTGCATCTGCCTCTTAATGTATCAGTGAGCTCTGAAATATGCGCTAGCGTGCTAGCCTGTAAACGCCGTGCTGTCAGCCAGTGCGTCGGCGAGTCACTCCGGTTAGTCAGCAGCGTAGGTCGTTTGCTGTGTCCTCATTCGCTACGTCTGGAGTTCACGCTGTGTGAAGGGGTGAAGAGCGTCTCCACCCTCCATCCTGTCTCTCGCTCTTCGCAGGAGTTTGTGATGGGGATCAAGGAGCTGCCCCGCCTGGCCAGGTTCATCCCCAAAATAATGCTGGCCATCACTGTGACCGCTTGTGACGAGGTGTACAGGAAGATCGCCTGCTGGCTCAACGATATGGGTGAGCCGGGGGCCGCTCTGTTGCGGTAGAGCCGCGCTCTCCGATGACACTGCATGAACGAGGGGGGGGTGCGAAGAGGGGGGACAGATCTGTCAGGGGCTGCCCTACTGTCGCAACACAATAGTAACATTCATTCACCACTGTGTCACCACTGATTTGATGCTCTGATTTGACACTTGTGATTTGACACTGTGATTTAACACTCTGTGATTTGATGTTCAGTGATTACACTTGTGATTTAACGCTCGTTGATTTGACACCCTGTGATTTGACACTCGTGATTTGACGCTCTGTGATTTGACACTCAGTGATTTGATACTGTGGTTTGACACTTGTGATTTGACGCTCTGTGATTTGAAACTCATGACTTAACGTTCGGTGATTTGATGCTCTTCTCTCCTGTGTTTCTGCAGAAAACTACCGCCTCCAGAGTGCCTATGAGAAAAATCTCATCATTAAAATGGTTCTTGTAAGTTGGATCGTGTTGTTATTGTCTTGCTCTTGGTGGCAGCGGTATCACGGGGGGGGGGCGGGGGATGGATTTCAAATATGATTACAAATGTTATTGTGGCCCGATGTCTAGTGGAAATGCAGAATTCATGCTTGCTCACAGCTTTAGGGGGTCAAACGTGTTTCATGCTCTCTTCTTTCTTGCAGTTTCAGTTTGTAAATTCTTATCTCAGCCTTTTCTACATCGGATTCTACCTCAAAGACATGGAACGCTTAAAAGAGGTGAGCGCCAGGGATCCCCATTCATATCCCATAACCGATATTAATAAGAGCTCCTCTGAGCTGAGGGTGATCATGGGTACCAGCAGTTCCTCCTCCTCCATGATCAGTGCTAGATAGTAACCCTATTTTTCCCAGATCTCGCGCATTTGCATTTGCATTACAGTACATTACATTCGCGCATTTGGGGAAAAAGTGGTACGTTTCAAAGACGAGCCTGTAACCCTAACCGTAACCCTAAGTGTAGGACAGCTGGAACGAGGGTTGGATGCTTTCCCTCGTTACTATGGGGACTCAGTCAAACCTCACGAGAGTCGGACAAAACATGGAAAAATAGGGTTACTGTCTAGCCATCACCCTCCTCCATCTCCTAATCTACCCCCCAGTCTCATCTGTTCCTTTTCCCTTCACCTGTCTTCTTCTCTCTCCCCGTCTGTCCGTCTGTCCATCTGTGCGGCCGCTCAAAGCTGCTGCTGGTCTTCTCACTAGCCCAGAGCATTCTGAGACAGATCAAGGACAATTTGCTGCCCCTCCTCTACCTCAAGATCCACCTCTCATTCATGAAAGTCCTCCCGGTCCTCCGGGCCACCTACAGGTCCAAAGTACGCCTGCTGGGGCGGGTGCAGAGGGGGGAAGCCATTCACTGTTCGTCTCTGCATGACGTCCGTCTGCACAGGGGGTCTTACATTCTCTGTGAACATATTCATATTTCCGTGCTCATGACTGATATATAAAAATGCTGTATTATTCAGAATTTGAATAATTGCCAGATTTTTCCCAGAACGTTTTTTTCTGTTCTGGTATATAACATTTTAAGTGTTTCAAGTGCCTTTAAGGCACTATTCACTGATGGTCAGTGTCTGGTCAGTGAACATGGATAGTGAATGAGTCCTTTGCTCTGGATTGTGCTTTGAGTATTTGAAGCTTGGGAGTTTACGAATGTACCGCTAACGGTCACCTGTGTCGCAGTCTCACTTTAAGAGCTGAGAACGGTCTGATATTTCAGCAAGCGTGTGCAGTGGTTTTGTAATGTATGCGAGTTTTATGTGAATTCTGCGTGGCTCAGTAGGTAGAGCATGGCGTTGGCAATGCTTAGGTTGTGGGTTTGTTTCCCACTGGGACCACATATACTGAAAAATGTATGCATTCACTACAGTAAGTCGCTTTGGATAACAGCATCTGATAAATGGCATATATTACATTATTATTAACTGCTAAATTACATATTTTAATAATTCCACATAAATTGCCTCTGGAGAACTGCATACCTAGTCTCATCAAAGCTTCCCACGAGGCCTATGTATTTACTTTGTGCAGCTATGATCGCCTTGTCCAAAAATAGTCTGCACTGGCTTTGCAGATCTAGATTTGATCTCGATTTGTAATCTCTCTCGACTTGCCTGACAAATTCAGGATAAAGATCAAGGAAGCGAACAGAAGCGCGTCCGCCCGCTTTTAAGTGCTCTGACGCGCCGTGGAAAAGCGAGGCTCTTCGATAACTCCCGATCTCTGCCGCCGCACAGATGCTGGCCACCCTGCTGATCATCCGCCAGTTCCTGCAGAACGTGAAGGAGGTCCTCCAGCCTTACCTGTACGAGCGGCACAAGCTGGGCGACCTGACGCTCAGGGCCGTGTGGGACCTCCTCCTGTCCGCGCTGCTCAAGTACGGCCGGCTGGCGGCGGAAAGGCCCAGGCCTCGCCCACGGACCAGACCATGCCCGGGCCCGGGCTGAGGGGCACGCGGCCCGGCATCGGCCCAGCAGCAGCAGCGCCGTGAGAAGAAGTGTCTGAACGGCGGCTGCGGCGTGCCCGAGGACGAGGACGAGGAGGGCGCCCGGCACAGCGACGAGGAGAACGAGGAGGAGAGCCTGATCGACTGCGGCCTCAAGCTGCGCAAAGTCAGCTTCATCGAGAAGGTGGACCGCAAGTCCGCCGCCGCCGCCACGGTGACCCAGATGGAGGACAACTTCCTGGAGGAGGGCAGCCCCACCATGGTGGAGAAGGGCATGGACCCCTCGTCCATCTTCGAGATGTGCGATGATGACGATGATGGCGAACCCCCCCTGGAGGCGAAGGAGGCGTCAGGAGAGGCGCTGGCCGCCCCGCTCCCGGCCGGGCCCGAGGGGACCATCTCCCTGCGCCACCGGAGGAGGGGCCGCAGCCTGGAGCGCGAGGAGGGCAAGGCCAATCGGGAGTCCTGGATCGACCCGCCGGAGGAGAGGGAGCCCACCACCCTCACCCAGGCCGAGATCGAGAGCTGCATGCAGACGTACGAGGTGTGTCCCCCCGCCGTTGTGTGCATCCGTCTATCGGCCTTCCCTCGCCATGATCACCTGGTCTTCAGTTGATTGCCCTTAGATAATAATATGTGGCTAATATATTCTGTTGGCTCAACTGGACTCTGGTTACTGCATACTTAGAGCTATCGCATCCTGCTTAGATCATACTAAACTTCACTTACACAGCCCTCTTACATATTTTTGTAGTTCACAGCTATTTTAAAAGGTAGAGTACTCTTAACAACCCTTGTGTAATCTTCATATTCTGTATATACTCCCTGTGTCCACAGGGTCAAAAATGACCCACCCTTGCCACACCCCTATGATAAAGTTAGCCTCTTCATTTAATTTTAAACCCCAAATCTATTTTGCATGAAGAAACAACCTGTCACTCATCAACAACTTCATGAATAACAGTTTTTCTTCCTACTTCACAATGCAGAGACTGTGTTTATTCAGTGTACACCATTCGTTTTTACTACAAAACACATATCATCATTTTGTTTAGCTGATGTGACAATCTTTGTACCCTGATGGTGTATAGCTTTTATAAGAATATAAAAGAGGGCAGTGTTTCACTTTTTCTAATGGTCGGGTCACTCCAGGAGAAGCCATCGAATTTAATGCTGAAAAATATTTATTTAGGGGGTTTTCACTGCTGTTACACTCACAAAATTGTATTTTTGTCCGATTTTTTCCCATTTTCTCCCAATTTAGTAGCCAATTACCCCCCTTTCTTTTTCATGTCAATCCCCCCCTCGTATTGTGAGTTCATTGCCACAGTCCTGAGACCGGCAGAGACAAAGGCGACGTTCCCCCTCCTCCAAGCCGGCACAGGGCCACTCCAGTATGCGCACAGGGCCACTCCTATACGCAGTGAGCTTGTATCAGCTTCCCTCCCTCCTCCCTGGGGCGGACAGCCAATTTCCGCCCCCTAGTGGCAGTCCTGGCCAGAGCCGATACTGGCGCGGCCGGTGGAATTGAGCCCCGGTCGCAGTGGGCACCAGGGCTACATCCAGCTGGCACTGAAGGTGTTCGCCTGGCGTTTTGGCCCTGCAGGACACCTTCCAGGATTACCAGGAGATGTTCATCCAGTTCGGCTACGTGGTGCTCTTCTCCTCCGCCTTCCCGCTCGCCGCCATGTGCGCCCTCATCAACAACATCATCGAGATCCGCAGCGACGCCTTCAAGCTCTGCACCGGGCTCCAGAGGCCCTTTGGCCAGCGGGTGGAGAGCATCGGCCAGTGGCAGGTAAAGCAGCCACAGGGCACTCACCCCAAGAGACGCCCGAAAGCCCTTTCACCCCGCTCATTGATTCTTTGGAATGGGTTTTTTAACTAAACAAAGACAGTCTTGCTAATCGGTAGCCTGATGCAACGGTGACCATTACAGTTCCAACTTTGTTACATCTACCTTGCCATATCTACTGGTACTAGTAGACATAGTAGTGTTTTAGAAGCTCATTTATTCCAGCTGCTATTAGAATGTATAATGAGTTCTTGTGAAATTACATTTTGTGTGTTTATGTTTTGTGTCTATGTGGAACTATGCATGGCCTTCAGTGTGTATTTTTAAATTATGTGTTTTAATTTTTAAGTATATACACTTGGATGGATGCTGCTGCTACCTGAATTTCCCTTTTGGGATAATAAAGTTGAACTTGGACTTGAAGTGAATCTATTTGCTACTAGTGAATCTAATCCACTGTGTGTGCAGACGGTGATGGAAGCCATGGGCCTGATCGCCATCATTGTGAACTGTTACCTGATTGGCCAGTGTGGCCAGCTCCAGCGGCTCTTCCCCTGGCTCAGCCCCGAGATGGCCATCATCTCGATCGTCATCCTAGAGGTAGAGTACCTCCAGACCCCCCATGGTCTCCATATCCCTCATCATTACGACATTCGCCGCTTCTCTGACACGCTTGTCTAGCCGAGTACTCAAGTACTCCAGGGAATGTAGGTTAATGCTGGAACCAAGCTAGACAAGTTTAGGAGAAAACATATTTATTGGTGCACTGAGATTCTATTTCCTCCTGCCCTGTTTGCCTGACGTACCTCGCTTCTAGATTACATGGCGCTGCAGAAAGATATGACCCGCGTAAGGCTTCTGCCGGTGACGAAAAGCCGCATATGAGTAATGAGTTGTGAGCTGCAGCCAGCTGTGTACCTGCAGTAAATGTCACCCACGCGTAACGTGAGCCGGAAAGCCCTGACGCTACAATCGCACACTGGCACGGGGCTGGGGACGGACCTCGCTGACATCACTGCATTACACTAAGTGCAAGCATAGCTTTCTATATTCTGACTGGTGCAAACATCGTGCTGTCCTACGCTGGCCCCAGAATTCTACACTTTTCAGGTGCAGAGGAGCTGTTTGAAGCCCCATTCTCAGTGTCTCTGTGTCTGTCTCTTTTCCTGTGTCTGTCTCTATCTGCAGCACTTTGCCATTCTTCTCAAGTACGTCATCCATGTGGCCATCCCCGATATCCCCAGCTGGGTGGCGGACGAGATGGCCAAACTGGAATACCAGCGCAGAGAGGCCTTCAAGGTAGCATAGCCTGAAGGGGTTTTTTTGTTTTGTTTGCTTGTTTCTGATTTTTTCCACATTTTTCTCCTACAATTTAGTGGCCAATTATACCCTCTATTTCTTTCGATTCGCCCTCCCCCACGAACCCGCTGTCCGTCTCTACGGGGCAAGCTAATTCCCCCGAGGCCGGCGAAGATCTGCCTCCTCCGAGATAGAACTCGCCCACCTACATTTCTGGAGACACCCTTCGTGCTTCTCGGTGAGCTCGTGCCGGATCACCCTCCCTCCTCCCCCTGGGGTGGACAGCCAATCGCCGGCCCCGATCGGGGCTCCCGACTGACACAGCTGCTGATCTGACCTTGACCTTCTCTGACACTCCAGTGATACTGCTGACTGCCCCTGCTGCTCTGATGATGTTCTGGTGATGATGATGACGATGATGATGATGATGATGTGCTCACTGCCCCTGATGCTGCCTGCCTGCCTGCTTCACTACTGCAAAATAGAGATTATCCTCATATTAAACGTCTGACATATAATTTAAGACAATCCTACCATCTTCATTCAATAAAATATTGACTAATTTGGGGGGGATCTGACCTGCTCTGGTGATATTGCTCAATGCCCCTGCTGCTCTGATGATATGATGATGATCTCCTTTATTTCCTAACAAAGTGCCCTATAATATCAATCTCACACGACAAGGGTTTTTCTGCAACTTCAAAATCCTCAATGTCAAGCAGTTAGCTAGCTAGCTAATGTTAGCCCAGTTCAGTTGAAACATGCAAGATGAGACTCATTATTTGCTAGATAACATTAACTAGTCCCTAACTTTAGCTAGAACAAAACCACAGCTTATTATCTGACATGTCGTATATACAAAGACTTTCTTCTAAAACGTCATGCTAACTAGCTAGCTAGCTAAAATCTCATCAACATTAGCTAGCTACTGTGGCTAACTTTCAAACTCCAAGAGATCAATTTAAAATAGAAATGATTAACAGTTCAATTAAAATATCGAATTACAATAATAGAGGAATAAAGACCAAATAATTCAAACTATTGCCAACCTCACCTGTAAAAGACACGTCACTCTACAAAAACTTCTGTGCCCAAACCGCAAATATTGTAGCTATCTTCTATTGGACAGGGATGGAGCCTGATCCTGATTGACGGAGGCATGTCAAAATCTTATTGGACATACGGCTCGGAAGCTCGGCTTCCAGTCGGGTCAATATTGTCCAATTAAATTCCCCAAAAGCCATCACGTTATTGCATTAAATACAGTAAGCCCATAGAAACCCAGAGACAACTGCGACTGGCCGAGCTTCCACTGACAGCTTCAAGCGCGTGAGGCCATAGATAGTGCTGGTTTAAACAAAACATTTGAGTCTATAAGTGACATACCATGGGATTGAAATACCACTCTCTGTCTGTGGTATTTTTACAAGTAAAAATGTTTATTAATGTTGTATTTAAAAAATATTTCCCATCCCCCCAAAAAATTATAGGGGAAGCAGAGCTTCCCTCGTTGTCTTTAAGAAATCGCTACTGGTATAAGCCCATGTTGTGTGTGTATATGTGTGTCAGCCCATGTTGTGTTTTCATATGTGTAAGCCGATATTGTGTATGTACGTGTGTAAGCCCATGTTGTCTGTGCATTTGTGTGTGTAAGCCCATGTTGTGTGTGTGTGTGTACGTCTGTGTAAGCCTGTGTTGTGTGTGTATGTGTGTGTGTGTATGTGTGTAAGCCTGTGTTGTGGGTCTGTGTTTGAGAGTGTGTGTGTACGTGTGTGTAAGCCCATGTTGTCTGTGTGTGTGTGAGAGTGTGTGTACGTGTGTAAGCCCGTGTTGTGTGTGTATGTGTATGTGTGTGTAAGCCCATGTTGTGTGTGTGTGTGTGTGTGTGTGTATATGTGTGTAGGCCCATGTTGTGTGTGTGTGAATATGTGTGTAGGCCCATGTTGTGTGTGTGTACGTGCGTGTGTATGTGTGTAGGCCCATGTTGTGTGTGTACGTGTGTGTGTGTGTGTGTGTGTGTGTGTGTGTATGTGTGTAGGCCCGTGTTGTGTGTGTGTGTATATGTGTGTAGGCCCATGTTGTGTGTGTATGTGTGTATATGTGTATATGTGTGTAGGCCCATGTTGTGTGTGTGTATGTGTGTGTGTGTGTGTGTATATGTGTGTAGGCCCGTGTTGTGTGTGTGTGTATATGTGTGTAGGCCCGTGTTGTGTGTGTATATGTGTATATGTGTATATGTGTGTAGGCCCACGTTGTCTGCGTACGTGCGTGTAAGCCCGTGTTGTCATGGCGTCCTCCGCAGAAGCACGAGCGCCAAGCCCAGCAGCACTTCCAGCAGCAGCAGCGGCGGAAGCGCGAGGAGGAGGAGCGCCAGAGGCAGGCCGAGTACCAGGCCCGACGAGACCGCGAGCGCGACGAGGGCAAGCCCGACGACCACCATCACGACAAGAGCCACGGGGGCAAGTCTCGCTCCGGGGGCGGCGGCGGGGCGGGGCCGGGGGCGGGGCCGACAAGCCCAAGAGGCCCAGCTCCCTGCTGGCCAACAACAACGTGATGAAGCTGAAGCAGATCATTCCGCTGCAGAGCAAGTTCTCGTCCGGCACGGCCCGGTCCCCGCAGTCGCCCACGGGCAGCGAGCCCAAACTCCCCGGCTTCCTCAGCTTCAAGTTCCTCAAGTCGCCCGAGAACAAGAAGGAGGCCGCCGCCGCCGCCGCCGCCACTGCCACGGCAACCGCCGCCAGCCAGGAGAAGTCGCAGTCGCCCAGCAAGTCCTTCAACCCGGGGAAACTCTTTAACTTCGGTAAGTCGGAAGGGGGGGTCTGTGTGAACGGGGCTCAGCAGGCCAAACTGGGGGAGGCCTCCTCCCAGGGCCCCGATAAGCAGCCCACCAAATCTGACCTGAACGGGGTGCCTGACGAAATACCGTCCCCCGGGGGAGACGGTGGGGAGGACGGACACTCGGCAGACTCTGAACCCTCCGGCCCTAAGAACTAATCCTCCCGTAACAACGACAATAAATAAAAACGGACAAAAAAATAAGTAAAAGGAAATGGAGGAAAATGGCCGTCGACTGAGGGGAAATCTCAAGCCTCCTCTTCTTTCCAGAGAAATGTCAGCTGGGTGCCTGGGTGCTGTCGTAAAGATGCGCTGGGGCGTGCGTCGGGCCCGCTGTGCGCGGAATCTCCCGACAGGCTTTCTGGAGAAATGAAGACTCCCGCTCCCCTTCTCACAATCCCTTTTCTGCAATACGTATAGGAATGCATGAGCTGCGTTTCTTATCCTTTTAAAGCCTTTTTTTCCTAAAAAGGGAAGTGCAAGTGTCTCTTAATTTATGCTATAGTCTCAAAATTGTAAACATATATCAGTGTTTTACCACTGAAACGCACAGCCTGATTTAAAACAAAGAAAAAGGAAAAAGGAAAGACAAGTCTGGTGTCAGGGGCACAGATCTGACATCTCCGAAATCAAGACGAAATCCCTTGATCGCTCCGAGAATGATAATCAAATAACACCAAGTAACACAACTACTAGTGTTGAATCTCCATAGATAATAACTGTGAACGATTCTAGGCCTGTTCTTTTCGTCATTATAAAACACAGTTGAGTTAGCTCAACGGTGTCATTCAGTGTCTCAAATTTGATTAGTAAGGTAAACAAGACAAAGTCATACCTCATACACTTCCATTTAAGAATTCCTGAGAAACCACAAGCTTTATTTTCTAAGCGAAATAATCAAAACACTTTGTATAGTTCCTCCCAACCAACTGCAATATGTATGAAGAATATGGTGAGTTTTCAATAGGGGGTAAGAAGAGGGATTTGCAGAACGGAGAGAGGAGGAAAGGATGAGAGTGGGAGCACACCTGTAGCACATCACCCTGTGTCCTGCTCTTCAGTGATTGAGGGAGTGTGTGTATGTGTGTGTGTGCATGTGTATGTGTGAGCATGTGTGTAGGAGCGTGTGTGTGTGTGTGTGCATGTGTGTGGGAGCGTGTGTGTGTGTGTGTGTGTGTGTGTGAAAGAGAGAAGAATAGGTTCAGACAGGGAGATCCTAAGGCACTGAAAGAGGGTCACGTGAGGTTGAGCCAGCGCCTGTGTGATTGGCTGGCTCATTAGTGGCGTTATCGGCGTTACGCCCACGAATGCTGATTCTGTTTTCGACGCGTGAAGTGTCCCCGTCGCTATGACACAGGCGCAGTGCAGTAAGAGGGCTACACGTCTCATTTAAGACTCGAGCTGTGCCTGATTCTCAGACGCCGGTGGAGGATTAAGAGTACATGCACCAGCCAACCACACAGGGAAGGGCCGCAAACAACGAAGGCGTTTAAACGTGCCTGGGACAGTTTGCGCTGCTCGTTCGATTGTTTTTGATGTTCAGTTTGCAGAGAAAGCCAGACAGCAGTGAGGTTCCATTATCATGCTCGGCTCACAGTAGATTAATAGAATAATAAAAAGAAACCTTTTGCACTAAACCCTGGCGCCCGACGAGGAGGGAGAGTGCTGCCCGCAAGGGGAAGGAGAACACCAGCCTGCCTCATAACATATGCAAAAGCTGTACATTTATTTTGATCTTTATCTTTTTTTTCCTTTTTTTATTGCAACATGTCTCTTCAATTCTGTAACGT
The DNA here is from genome assembly GCA_029706075.1 of Aldrovandia affinis. NCBI lineage: Eukaryota > Metazoa > Chordata > Actinopteri > Notacanthiformes > Halosauridae > Aldrovandia > Aldrovandia affinis. The sequence continues at coordinate 1,322,676 of JAINUG010000035.1, read as the reverse complement.
TTATTAATCCATTCTATTGGATTCTCAGTTCGTGCATCTTGGTGCTGTTCCTATTTATTAATATAGTAAGTGATCTCTGTTTTTATGTATTCCAGTTTAAGATTTATTTGGAGTTGGTTTATTTTCTACGTGGAAAAAGATTGTATTTGTTTTTCAATCAATGATTTGCCAAAGCAACATCGAAACCAGGACACTGGTAGGGCTTTTAAACCACATCCAGAGCCATACGTGCGTGTTTAGCATCAATATTAAAAAGTCGACAATGACTGTCGACATTGTCTAAAATGTCCCCCCCACCCCCACAGTGTTCCATGGGGCGTACAGAACAGACGAAACGCCACAAAATACTAAACAAACTCAACGGGGTGATGTATTAGTGGAGCAATTCCAGGTTTGGGCCAGGAGGTTGCGCCAAACACAAGTTTTAACGGTAAATCCAGGCGACCTTGAACTATCAACTTCATTTAGGTGAAAATCTTACATGGAGGGTTGAAGAACTCAGCCAACATACAACGTCATATTTCACAATTCCGGTGAGTTATGAATGAAGCAGAGGAGGAACTTCAGTTTAAAAAAGGTTTATGAAGAGTCCAAAGCTCGTTTTGTGGCCTGAGTGTTAATGATAGGACCCAGATAATCAGCCAACAGTGCGCCTTCTATTCCCAGTAACCTGTCCTGTCAAAGAATTTTGCAATAACGAGAACTGAACCACAGTACAATGTTATTGCACCAGGAATTTAGCATTCTTCTGTGCAATACCTTCAAGCAGAAATGTACGACTTCTAGTTCCAGTCAGATTTGGTCTCAGTCTGACCGCCCTCTCGATCTCAATATGAACAGCCTCGCTCTTCCGATTTGGGCTGAAGCAGACACTAAAATAGAAAATCTAATTTAAAAATTATTCCCCTGTGCACTGTAATCCTTATAGAGTGATCATTCTCATTCATCTGTCTATTTTTAGGCGAGGCGAGTGGATAGGTATCTGTTCAAATCAATGAGAGCAGAGGGGCAGGGGAAAGTGTTTTGCTCACATTAACGCAATAAACCAGGTCAAAGCGCAATTGTTTAAACCGGGAGATTTCCGGTGAACAATTCCCATTTGATCATAGTAAGCGAGTGGACGTTTGTCTCGCGTAAACTGTCATGAAAAAGGTTTAACTTCACTGGGTCTGGGTTCAGCAACGAGTTACTACTGTACTGCTTTATTCAGAGTTTGCAAAAAGACAATTTTGTGCTTTTGGATGTCCTTTATTATGTGAATTATGCCAAACTACTGAAAGAGAGGATATCACTTTTGTTCGTTTTCTGTTCAGTCTAACAGAGGTTCCATGGTTGGTTTTTGCACTGAATGGTCGAAGGGATGTGAAACGGTCTTAAGGAAAACAGTATTGCTTGAATTTTTGCCTTTTTGTAACGAGGGTAGCATGAGTCAGAGACTTAAATTCTAAACAAACGACATATGCTTGGTTTACGTTTGAACTGACATGCTGTAAATGAGCTTCGTTTTATTGGGGGAAAGAAATGAGGCGAAGAGGAAGAAGTGTAAGGGCATCGGGCACGAGGGAGAGGTAGAGAAGGAGAAGAGATTTGCGATGTGACAGTTTCCCAACCATTTCTTTACTAATAAAAAAGCAAGTCTTCATGAAAACTTCACCCGACTGGACATCATGTGCTCTTCCAATATACCACTGTACAAAAAAAAAAGGTTTTGTTTTTAATAGGAAAAAATAAAAAAAAACTTGGAAATTATTTATTTCTTTTAATTTATTTTGTCATATTTTTGTAAAATCTGCAAATAGATAATAAAACAGTTAAAAAATAAATTGTGTTTTAATTCCCAAAGGTCTCGCAGCATGTAAGACACTGTTGCCTTCGTTTTTAGACTAGATTGAACACTGCTGTGTGTGTGTGCTCACGCACATAATGTTTAGGCTTACACTGATCTACATTGTATTCAAGTGTGTCCACATTGAGTTTGAGAGTCCAAGTATTGTAAATTGCACACACGATTGATAATCTTCCCCAAAGCTGAACTTCCGTGTAGACTGATAGATTTCTCAACATATTACAAATGTTCAACGATTAAGACCAAACTAAGGATACATTTCAAAATCAACATTTAAACATCTCTATTCTTGACAATCAGTGAGGTGGTGTATGCACTAGGTTGTTTCCCAAAGCTCAGAACACGAAGACACCATACACTTTCTGTACACAATTGTACAAACTTATAAATTATACATTTTATTTATAGTTACGATCCAAAGTCTTAAATCCAGGTAAGTATAAACAGAAAAGGTTAAAAAAATAGACCAGAACGAAATAGTTTTTCTGCATATCCATACATATCTACCACAACGCACTATGCACACGGGGGCCTTGTGCCAGACTACGCTGCTATGAGCGGAGGGCTGGGGAGCACGAGGTGAGCGTTGTGCTACGAAACAAAACTACCGCTCACCGGCAAACGGTTCTAACACTGACCAGCACGGCAGACTACGGCCTTCTTTTGCAATCCACTGCCTAGATGCCTATTAAAGTACGATCTACAGGCCTTGGCTAGCATAACGGCCTAAGCGTCCTCTTGGAATGCAAGTTGCCTACTGCGGTCGTGGTGTAAAACCCGACTGTGCCAGACCAGCCCTGCGGCGACTGGCCGTCCGCCCCAGGGGGAGGTTAGCCAGCACGAGCACGCCGAGAAGCACGAAGGATGTGTCTCTAGAAAGAAGGTGGGCGAGTTCCGTCTCGGAGGAGGCGGATCATCGCCGGCCTCTGGGAATTAGCTTGCCCCATAGTGATGGGCGGCAAGTTCGTGGGGGGAGGGCTAATCGAAATAAATAGAGGGTATAATTGGCTATTTTTTAAAGTACAATCTACACTGGCTTGACAAACTTTGTAATAATATGGACTTATGTACACACAGCTGAATAAAGTAGACGTCTACGATAAACGACAATGGCCTTATTTTCAGCCAATTTATGGTCAACCTACCCCTAACCCCTCATCAAACAAGCCTGTGTGTCTCCAGCCCCCTCACCCCCTTTTGCAAGATCTCGACAACACTCCCACTCAGAGAACACCAAATTACAGTGAGAGCGTTTCACGTTCATGAAGCGCCGCGTTAAAAAGCCTCCGTTTCTGGCAAGCCAGGATGCATGCTGTACAACACTCTTCCAAATCAAACAGTACCGCACAAACAGAAATCACCGCTATCAAAAGAAAGCACTTTTCTCCACTGAAGACTGAGGTTCTTTCATTGCATCCGATTGGATATCTTATCGTCTCAAAAGAAAAGCCTCGCACAACACAGCAACCCCCGCTGCTCGCGTGGGTGTTTTCAACTGGGGGATATCCAAACACCAGAAACACACACTTACGCGCTTGGAAAACTATGGCTGTACAAGTGAGAATGCGTTATAAAAAGGCGTTTATAGAAGCAGACAATAAGGATTTACATAGCAGCAGAGGCGAGCACGTGTCTTCAGGGGGACCAGTATGCATATGTAGCCAGCAGATGTGCAGCAGCAAAGGGATCTACTCGTTTTCTACTGAGCCCTAGACTAGTCAGTGACCTGTTCAACCTTAGGGTGAGTGAGCTGACACAAACACATCACCAGCAGCAGTAACTAATGTGATCCAAGTGTGTCTGCGGATCAGACAGGTAGGAGAGAAGAGGAGCATGAGATTCCAAATTAGGAATTTTTTCTTCTGAGATGTACGAATTTTATACACCCTGAATGTTGCTGAGATAACGTTGGCCTAATGTCCCCATTTTAGATGAATTGAAGGATTTTTTATTTATTATTTTTTACTCTTGTTGGTTATATGATGGACCCAGTAGGTGAAGAACAGTCCAGGACAGGGAGAGGAAATATCCAGGGCTCATTATCAGTCCAGGACAGCCATGGGGAACCCTGGACCGATGATCGTTTTTGGACGTTAGCATGGGGGCGACAAATTTATCACGCACGGGTATGAAGCATCTTTTTTTTGCACTCATCTTACTTCGAGGTAAATTTAAAAAACAAGTTGAGGTCAAACTGTCAGATTTCACACTACAAATGTTATGGCAGTAGTAGAAAGCAGTATTTCTGGTGCTTTTTTTTAGCTGGAATCTGTTTAACAGTATAATAACTTTCAATAGTTTAATTAAACTAACCGTATGGATTTAAAACGAGCCTTGCTCTACCACCCGCTCCGTTTCCATTTCAGCGCCTATGTATACGCCCTGCATATTGGCTTTTGGAATAGGTCACGTTTTTCTTCCTGTCATTTTTGGATGAATGGCAACAGTGGCCACCTGTACGATTTCTGCCAGGGTTTACTGAATGCAGAAGCTGAAACACTCCTCAAGACTACGTCCATTCATGACCAACTGACGTCATAACGTATGGGCTTTCTGACCGGTCTGTCTCATCGCCTGGTTGGCTTGAGTACAGGCCTTAAAATGACTTGGCCGTGTAAGTCTGTGTAAACAGAGGGCTAACTTCAGCGCGGTGTGCAGCCACAAGAACGGCTGAAGCCCCTGGAGAAAGGCAGGGCGGTTCAAAGAGCAGCTTGTGCAGAGAAACGTGGCGCATCGGTTATCTGTGCTGTTGCAGGAGGCCCTGACACTGACAGGTAAGTAATGGGGGCCTGTGTGTGTGTGTGTGTGTGTGTGTGTGTGTGTGTGTGTGTGTGTGTGTGTGTGTGTGTGTGTGTGTGTGTGTGTGTGTGTGTGTGTGTGTGTGTGTGTGTGCCATCGCTGAGTTCTGGAGAGAGCACGCTCCGCTTGACGTTCGCTCACAGAGGCCGAGGCCCGTCGGAGCCTGGCTTTAGAAAAGCTTCCGAAATACGTTGGGCCTCCCGCGTGGCCCAGTGGTTAAAACGTCCGACACTGGTCACGGAGACCGGGGCTCAATTCCCCATCTCGCCAGAGTCGGCTCTGGCTGGGAGCGCCACCGGGGGCGGCGATTGGCTGTCCGCCCCAGGGAGGGGGGAGGGAAGCCGACATGAGATTCGCTGCGCATAAGAGTGGCCCTGCAGTATACCGGGTTACGGTTGATACTTGGGCGAGTGCCGTCTCGGAAGAGGCGTCAGGTCGCATGTCGCTACCGGCTGCAGGACTACGGCAGAGAACTCACATTACTAGAGGGGGATTGACTTAAATAGCGGGTCTGATTGGCTACCAAATTGGGAGAAAAATTCTTTTTTTTAAAGAAAAAAAAGAAAAGCTTCCAAAATACAACTCTGATATCCTTTGCCCGGACAGTTTTTGCCCAGAAGTGCTAGCGCTTCATAGGCTTTACACAGTCCCTCTACTAGGGTGCTCTTCCCAAACATGCCACCACTTTTAAACAACTTTACAGCACTTGCACATACTTCTCCAATCAATATAAAAATGAGGAAGAAGAGGGGAAAGAAAAAAATAAATAAAGAAAAAGAAAAATTTAGAAAAAAAAGCTGTGGAGGAAAGGTCCCTTAATTCCCAATATTCACTGATGTCCACTTTAATAATTCACAACACCGGCTAGGAGAGAGGGCCTTGCGTATATTACATTTTCTGATCACAATCTGTTACACAAATGGCTACGCTTTGAACACCAATGGCCAGTCAGTCAAATTCTGTCATGGTACATTTTTCCTCCAAACACAAACGATTCCCCCAGCCTTCACCTGTGTGCCTGACCGTCCCATTTCAGCCATCTCGCTCCGGCCATCCAAAGGGCTAAACACATTTCTGCCGAGCAAGCTGTGCAGTCACTGCATTAATCAAACTATTTCAGGCCTGGTTGTATCAACAGGTGGGGGGGGGATAATAAAACCAAAGAACTACATTTTACTTAAATCACCGAACTGATAGGTCAGCAAAGAAAAATACACATCTTAACATCAACACAAGGCGGAGACTGTCCCATAGTGTCTCTTCTGTCCTGACAGTTCAAAAAGGGTGGCTTTGGGTCCAAAACAGCAGGAGCATGGAGAGAGGTGCTGCAGTGCCCCCTTGTGGTAAACGCAGAGTAGTGCAGTTGGAAAGAAGGTACTGTGAGCACAAGACAGGGAAGCTCTTTGTAACATTTAATACAAAATTAAAGTTAAAAAAACATAAAAAATGCTCTTTTCAGGTATCTTCCTTGTAGACCTTCCTTCACTTAACTGTGCCTCCCAGAAAGGTGTGTGTGTGCACACTAAAATGTACTGTATGTGAGTTTGTGTGCTTGTATGTACTGGTTTGTTTGTTTTTTGTTAGCGTGTGTTTGTATGTGCGAGCGCGCGCCTGTGTCTGTGTGTCTACGTGTGCTTGCACCACTGCAGATGTTTTAAGTGTCCTCGTTCATCTCCTGGCTGTCTGTCCGGGCGATTTTTCGCGGAGGTGCGGGGCTGCCAGCCTCTCCCTGCTCCTGTTCCCGTTTCTTGGCTGCATTCTGCCCCAGACAAAAAAACCAAAAAAAAAAAAACCATGAGCAGGAACTGTGGGTGAACCGGCTTTGATCAGAAATGTGCACAAAGGGTTCTATTGTTCTGGGTTTGCCCTTCTAAATAGTGCATCTAAAAAAATTTTTACAAAATATTTTTGGATACATGTACAAAGGGAAGCACAGTCCTATAATGACCAATGAGATCAAATAGTGATTTTTTTATTTTATGATTGCATATGACCTACAAAAACAGTATGGTTAAAATAATTGATCTTGACAACTTTGTGTCAGTTGTGCATAATGTGAGTTGGGTGCATATAAATAAACCCAATTTAAATGTAACCAGGGCAAAAATCCTTTTCTCTTTACCTTTTTGTCCCACTGTTGATGAAGGTAGCGAAGGAGGATATTTGTTTTCTCTGTCACAATGACTAGGAGAGAGAGACATGCATTAGATCCCAAACAATATACAGGAATATGACACAGCTCAGACAATACAACTTGCTCTTAACCTCAATTTAACACCGTTAAAGCATCTCTCTGTGGGAAAGACGTCTTTTATGACTTCAGACAGGCCTTGAAACTTCACTCAAAAAAAACTGAGGAATGAATGCAAGTAAAAATCTAAACAGTAAGGTTTGACCTGCGAGACAGGAATTGCACAGCTATTGTCGAAAGTGATGGTAAAGCAAAAAAAAAAATTCTGTACTCTAAAGATCTCTTTTTTTCTTATGCAGCTCGGGCAAGTCTAAGCTGTGAAGCAGCTGTTTCTCTACCGCAGTGTGAGAAGAGAGGCTGCCATCACAGACCCGCTCCAGTTACTATGATTGATTGACAAGCTCTTCTTGCTGGTTTATTGAACTGAAATATATCAGGGCCACTGAGAAAATGTAAAAAAATAATTATAATAATAATTGTTTATAAAAAATAAAATAAAAGTGCACTCCCTGAAAATAGAATGTGCACTCCCGTCTACAAAGCGCACAACAAGCAATGGGACTGAAAACACTTTGACTGGACAAACAGGCAAGTAACGTGACAGGCAAACAGACATCATAGTAAGGTATGATGGCATATCATTGGACAAAGTAAAGCGAACACAGCATTGCTAACAGACCTAGAGCACAGAGCTTGGGGGGAAACAAGAGGAAACCACTGTTCATCTAACAGGAAACAGAGCTAACATAGGACTACGAATTTAGGACACACGAGAGTATTAGAATTCGAAAAAGCAAACGTCTCTCAGTGACGTTTCAAAGGTCTGCTCAGCTGCATGGATAAGAACTTTGTTAAGTCCGACTAAACTTAACCCAGCTATATACATTTCTGAAGGCACAATTAGCCTGCCACGTGCTTTTTGGAAAAACATATATGCAGTATACCTCAGGCGAGTCTCAGTAAGAAAAAAAGTGATAAATGCCATACATTTTGGGAGGTGATTTAATGAACTGCCCTCACAGGATTTCCAGGTATCATTATATATGTGTGTTTACAAGGGTGATGTTTCATCCAGTTTCCTGACAGCAACAGGGAGGGATGGAATTAGCTGCATTAATCAGCCCTGACAAGGAGCGGTGTACGACTGAAGCAGCGGAGTCTCTACAATAATGTCATGGACAGGACGCAGGCAATTAGCCATACGTCATAGAAATATGTAAACTTAATGTAATAAATCACAAATATACCTATTGCAATTCTTGGTTTTAAATAGGCCGTAATTCTTACAATGTAAACTACACCACAGACAATTATTTTTTATAGTGTAAAACCATTTAAAGCTTCCCTGCTCTGACACAGCACAGTCGTTCAATAAAATCTGACAATGTGTAAACCCAATTGCCAAGCGTGTTTACGGAAAACACACAATCGCAAAGCTCATTTTCACTTGTAATATAGGGAAGGAAAATGACTTGGCTGTACAAACAATAACCTTCTCACTTATATGAAAACTGCCATCAACAGTGTTATCACTCATGACCTTTTAAGAAGTCGTTGTCCTCTCACTACAGTGTTAAGTCACTTTGCTGTAACTCACCACAAGAGGTTTTCTACCCTCTAGAAACTAACATGGTGAGAGTAGCTTACATACATATTTATTTTTAAAATTCTATACTCACATTTTATTATTAGGTTACTCTGATTTTTTAAAATATATATATAATAATAATATCATATATGCCATTTAGCAGACGCTTTTATCCAAAGCAACTTACAGTAGTGAATGCATACACTTTTCAGTATATGTGGTCCTAGTAGGAATTGAACCGACAACCTAAGCATTGCCAACACCATGCTCTACCAACCGAGCCACAGACAACCACCATTTTGACTCAATGCGCATCTCTTAAATGCACAGCATCCTATGTGAACACTGTTGGTATTCTGCTAGTGCACTACACTGGTTCGGACGTGACCTTGCCAAGTCTACAGTCTATTTGTCTTGGACTACGACACTTGCAGAAATGGCTGTAACCTGACACGCACAACTTAATGGCAACGGGCAGAAAGTAGGTGCAGTGGCATGTCAGCCAGCTGCCAAATGATAATTGAGGTACAAACAGTGAAAGGGTTGCATTATTTTGGGCTGCATTGATACTTACTCTGTTCAGAAGGGTATTCGCGTGTGGGAAGGTACACAGACGGTCTCCTGTTCTGTAATTAAAGACTTCAATGACTTAGAGCTTGCCTGGCGCACAGACCAAGGACAAATTACACTGGCTCATCCTGTCACTCATGGCTAATGTGAGGCACGATTGTAGGTCTGTCTGCAGCTCATCATATCACCTTGCTATACTCACCTTACTGCTAAGTGTTCAGATTCAATCATTTCCATATCATGCAGAGCTGCCATCACACAGAAAGTGTATCATGTTCTTTATAACAATGTACAAAGAAATAAGGAACCATGCACTCTATAGTATGCCCTTCCTCTGTTACTACAGATAACAATCACAACATTTGGCTGAAGGCCTAAATATGAGATATGATTTATGAGATATGAAATAAGAGATATATTAGACTATCTAACAAGCACCTTAAAATTTGATTTTGAAATGCTCACCGATGCTTTGCAAACAGAATCTGCATGAAACCTGCTGAAATTGCTCTTGTTATAGACAGGCAAGCCCTTCAAGAAATCTGCCTGTAAGAAAAATTGTTATAGTTAGCTATGAACCAAACTGTCGCGCGGTAGGTAGACAGTTATGTTCTATTCTTCAAGGATGATTAATTCAGCCACGTTAGCTACCTAACTAACTGGAAAACAAGGCGTGACTGCACAATACATTTGACATTATCCAGATAACTAGAGAGGGCGTGTCCACTGGCTAAAGGGTCGTGGCTAGCGCTAGGTAAAATGAAATATAATGACAATCGAGGAAAAACTAGCACTACCTAGATAGCCAGCGAACTAGCAAGCTAGTGAACATGACCAGCATTACATTCGTTACAAAACGTAACGTTTGACTACATTTTAATAGCATTTCGTTACGTCTGTTGCCGGGCGTTCCCTATTTCGCCAGATAGCTTAGCTAGCACAGCTAACTACAGCTGGTCATATTGCGAGCTAGCGCGATTGATAATGTAAGTGTACTTCGCAGTTTCTGATGTCTAGCGCTAAACCCGGCCAAGATAGCTAGACAACACGCGTGTCTGTAACGTTAACGTCAATATGATAATATAACGCCCCCGCCTGCGAAGAAAACTATTCGAACACACCCGCTAGCTCGCCGCTACTAGCTCGCTAGCATTAGCCGGCTCGCGGCTCATTCACCACAAAGACTGCGGAGCGAAAACGAACTGTTCTGGTACAAACAAATAGCTAAAAAGCAGCTAGCTAACGTTAGCGGCTACGGTTAAGCTAACTAGTTAGCGTTAGCTATAAATTAAGATTGAGTTAACGCTATATAATATTAAGTAAAGATTCGTACGTTACCTTGTCCATATTTAGATGTCTTTTTGGAGTAATAAATTCAATTTAACACACGGAAAACTCAAATTACAGTAAACAGCTAGAGATATTAGTTATTAGCTGGTCTTGCTTGCTAGCTTAAAAAAGCCAATACATCAACTTGCTAGCCAGCTAGCTACAGCCATGTCGTAAGAACTCATCTGCATATTTTAACAGTAGCATTAGCTGTAATTGACCAAATTCTACCTCCAACACAAGACACCTATCGTATTATTATTTTCCCACGTATGCCTGAGAAGTTGTATGAGGACGGCGGTGGAAGATATTTTGCTATGTACAAAATGCTCGCTTAACCGAGACCCACCATCTTTGATTCGGTACTCAACAACAAACAAGCAAGACTTTAGATGACCGTTTTACAGTGCTAGTTGCAGACGATATGCACTAAAGGGATTTCATTGGTTGCTAATGGTTTCCGCTATTGAGTTCATTGTGTAATTGGTTAGCGACAGCGAATGAGAAAAATACTCGCGTTTTCATTGGACAAATATCCTGCCTATCATTCTCGATCATAGGTGAGTGCAATAGTGGTAGGTTGAGGTGGGTAGGTCATGTGAGAGAATGGCGCTCCTGGGGGGGGCAGTGGTCGGAAATTCCATGCCGTGGAGAATTTTGGGAGTTGTAGTTGAAGTTATGCTTTTCTGTAAAACTATCTGTGACCAATGGATCGACATATTGAAAACAAGACAAACTTTTTTGTTCTATGTCCGATCGTTCAAAATCAGTCTGATTGCTAGGATGTGTGGATCTAAAAATGACAAACGTGGGATCGTTCTCAGTCTGATAGGGGACAAAATGACGATTTTACATTATTCTGCCAAAGGGCTGCCTCACTGAAAACCCACGACTGCACTTTCAATCATATAGAGACTATGCTTTTAATACAGTGGGCTATTTACAATATTTCATGACATTTTACATTACATTGACAGTGGGCTATTTACAATATTTCAAGATGTGCATTAATACATTGTCATGCCATTGACAACCCTTACACTTGTTTTTTTTGGTGGACACGTTCAGTTGTTGCCACAGTAACCCGTTTGATATTTGCAGAACGTATTGGTTTCCTAATTCCTTGTAGACTACCTACTGCCTTTGACACGAATAGCATTGTATACTTTGACCCTGTACGCATCACTTTATCTTGTTTCTTTGTGAAGAGTCATCGTCGGCCACCAGTAGGCGGTCTTCTTCCAACTATACATATAAATAAAAGAGCAACGCACTGTCCAATTGAATGCACAAATGCATAAGCATGTTGCAAATACCTTTCCCTCATACATAGTGTAGTGCAAGTAGCATTTATATTTACACTTACATTTTAAACATTTAGCAGACGCTCTTATCCAGAATGTCTATAATGTCATTTCTATTCTAGATTTCAACAGCAGTTGCAACAATCTAATTTGAAAAAATCCTTTCCCCTTGTATCTTTTCCAGGTCTAACATTTATCTCTTAAACTAGCTCAATTTCCAATATATATATTGTAGCTAGCGTGCACGAGGTGATGTATCAAGAACGAGACAGAGTCCAGTAGTAATGCAAAAATGACCACGCGAGTAGCCACTTTAATAAAAGAAGCGATAATTATCCATGCTCCATACACCGCACAGCTATGGATAATATCGGTGGCAAACCTCCATGTTCCATACACCGCACAACTACGGAGGATGCCCAAAAGCCCTTGTTGGAACAACCACGTCCTTAGAAGGCCACGGTTGTTCATGAAAACGCCTTCCGTAGATGTCATCACAATCAGGAAGTAACAGTCCTCTTCACACTTGGTTGGATGAACCCTCTCTCACTAGTAAAACCCATTATTTGCTAACTCCTGAGATCCAAACATAGTACAGGGTTGTACCAAATAAATGAAGTAAAAGTTATGCATTTGACTTGCAAACAGGCAAAAATAAAACTTTAATATGCATTGCCATTTTACGATTATTGCTTCTCAAGTCTTCTGAAGACCTACTGACCAACAAGAATCTCAGCAAAAGTGAGGGCCTAAAACAAACACATAGCTTGGCGTTGCAGAGGATTGATTTAACATGATCACTAATTGCTTACAGGTGTTCGTGTGGCTCAGAATTAATTCAAACCCTGCTGACTACACAGACAGGAGCTTTAAAATCAACATGTTTCACCCTAAAGATCAGTAGTCCATATCTACTATATCAACCCTATTAACCTGATTAAAATCTTGTGCCCTCCTTACAACATAAGCAAGGGGTATTATAAGGTGTGTCATAAAGGGGTTGCAAGCATTTATTTGTCGAGATCTATCAGCTTATATCTTGATCTTGAGCTGATGCATAGAATGACTGTTTAAACCAAAGTATAATGAATTGCAATAGTCCAGTCTTGAGGAGATAAAAGTATGTATAACCTCCTCAGTATCCATAAAAAGACCTGATCTGGGTAATATTTGGGGTAGCATGACTGTAGAACTTATTTTATGCAAGGTTCAAAATGTTAAACTAGGATCAAAGACAACACGTTTCTGCCATAGCAGTGTATTATAATATATGCCATTTAGCAGATGCTTTTATCCAAAGTGACATACAGTAGTGAATGCATACAGTGTATGTGGTCCCAGTGGGAATTGAACCCACAGCCCACTAAGTGTTGCCAACACCATTTTGTACCTACTGAGCCACACAGAACCACGATGACTTACATAGAACATAACAGATGTGCTCATTGATCTCCATGATTATATGTGACAGGTCCCGCCATGGCAGAATTCTCCACTCTTTATTCACAATAACAAATCTGAGTCAGTCTTTATTGATTCACACAATGTATTATTTAATTTGGACTAGCAGCCCACTTCCAAGCTATTGAAAAAAGGAATATTTCCATATATGACTAAACTTGCACAGATGGAAGACGCACAATGCCTCCCTCAGTAATGCGTACGCATGACACTACAGTCTGCAAATATTACTACAGCTTTGACGCACATGCATCTCCCACGAATCCTCTAATAACTTTCTAGAAACCTTTTCATTCCTATTTTCATACAATAGTATTTCAACATGAAATGCATATGTGAGCTGAGTTTTGAGTACAAAACGTGGATTTACTTTAATGGACGAGAAACTGACCAATGGACTGAAAAGAGAAAGTCATATATTTCAGTTGGCTAGAAAGCAAGATATTAATGTGAAGATCTATTTGAGACCAAACGGTAAATCTAGTTGGAATCATATAATCTATTATTATTATTACATCATCCTCAAGCCTACTGTAGTAGATTTTTCAGTATGGGAAATGATCTTTGAAAATATCAGCAATATAGCCCACAATGTAATGAAAAGTCAATCTTAGTGTAACAATGTGGCCACTAAGCTCTCAGAAACGTGTCTTTTTTACAGAAAAGCAGGTCTCAACATTCACTGTTGGAAAACTCATCTCCGATGTTGAGCTGGAGTGGAAGGAGTGTGGAGCCCCTGTTGGAGTTGACTGTGAATGCCTGACAATTTAATATACGGGAAATATCTGAGTAAACAGCATTGTATCCCACACACTTTGACCGTACCCTTTCGGAGTGTAAGGGATTTCTGTCCGTAAGCATTTTCGTGACATCACCTCAGTACCACCCAGTGTGCTAGTCCTCACCATCTAGCCGCGTGGCCCCTATCTCAATATATCATTCTGTGTTTTGCCAGCTCAGAGTGGACCCATTGATTATGTGAAGCCAGCTGCTGAAAGACTCCCGCCTCCTCCGCCTGCAGTGTTCCACAGAGCAGGGCCGGACGCTCTGCAGCTGCTGGAGGCTGGGCCCAGCTGGTGGCTGCTAGCAGCTGGTGAACACTGGGCCCAGACAGTGGTAGGAAATATTATGGGCAGAAATAACAAAGCCAGGGCCTCGGGTGGTGTAACGGTCAAAGCATTCGCCCTGGAATGCAAGTTGCCCACTGCAGCCGTGGTTCAAAATCTGGCTGCCGAGAGGCCCATCCGGGGGCGGCGACTGGCTGACCGCCCCAGAGAGAGGGGGGGGTAGGGTGAGCCGGCACGGGCTCGGCGAGAAGCGTGAAAGGCGTCCCTTTACTGGCTTGCCTTCGAGGACGAGCGGCGGGCTCGTGGGGGAGGGTAAGTTCAAAGAAATAGGGTAGAGAGGGTATAATTGGTTACCAAATTGGGAGAAAAATGGGAAAAAACTGAAACAAAAGGTAAAAATAAAAAAATAGATAAATAATAAAGCCAACTGATTGAGCACAGTATATACGGGAAACAGAAGGGGTCAAGGTATGTCCAGGTGACTTGATATGAACAATGTGAAAGGTAGGTGTAGTACCTGATATTACCATCCCTGCAAAAGCGGACAGCAAGATCCAGGCCAAGAGTTGCAAAGGGGTCATGACAGGTGATCGTTAAGCTGCTCTCTATTAGGATTGCATAGATCAAGAGGAAGAAGCACACCATTAATGTTGTCTTTGCCCTCAAGTTATCAGTTATTTTTCACAATATATTCAATGTGAAAGGGACCATAGCATACACTGAAGCTGCATACTGTCTTCTTATTTGTATTACTCGGAGGGAACACTTTCCTAAAAATGATGGATAACGTAGTTGCAGTACTTGTATAGTTAATATTAGCTAATTACAGTACACAGTTGTTGGAAGCTGTTACCACTTTTGTAACTAGATACAGTTGTGATTTAAGACATTTTAAGGGGCTTTAGCCCCCCTGTCTTTCATCTCAGCCCCCCTGAAAATGTTGTCATTCTTTTCTTAAAAAATATTTTTAAAAATACCACAGATAGAGAGTGGTATTTCAAATTTGAGAGAAACCACCATTGTGGTGTTTTTGTTTGGGGGAATGTAGCAGCAAATTCATTAAAAACGTAGGCTTGTGCTTTGCATGTGTACATCTGACATTCTCATTGGGGCTGAGCCCCCCTAAAGGTCAAATCCTAGAATCGCCCCTGAGTAGATAGGTTTGTGAAAATCACAGATGTACTGTATACTGTACAGCTGGCTATTTTCCCATTATAGCACTTTAAATATATATGCTAGTAACTGAATTGTTGATGTCAGAAAAAGAGGATTATTTTATTCATATGCATGTGGTCTTTACCCATGGCGCTTTACGCTTGTCATGGTAGTATTTTAACTGTAAAGTTCACTGCACTCTGTAATGCGGATCAGTTCATGTACACCACATCTGTGTAGCGTTTCGTATATTTTTACTTGGATGTAGCCTATCTACCATATTTGAAAGCAAATGAGCTTGTAAACTTGTTTTTGGAAAGCCCAATTGTAACTATAACGTTATCTGGATTTTACCACAGCAAGAAACCGAGCAACCTCGTCAACGTGTTAGGCTATTTATTCCCTCACAGAAAAAATATTCTACTTCACTGGTTTTGGACCACGCCCGTACCATGTTGGAGACAGTTGCCTAGCGACAGAAGCAGCGACTCCGCTGCTATGCAGACATGGGGAAAGCGGGCAAGAGTGCGTTTTCCGACTTCATTTAAAGCTCACGGTAACTCACGGCAAATTGTAACATTTGTGCTACTGTATGACCACATCCCACTGCTGCCTTATCACCATCGTTATTTTGCTAGAGTTTGTGAACATTGTTTATGATCCCTTATTACCATAGGCTGTATATTCGTAAAATATTATCGTAATCCTATCTGCACAATGTATCGGATATTCCTCTAATATGTCATTAGGCAATGGGTTATGAACAGATCGTGTCTTATTTTAAAAGAGTGAATTCGGTAGCTGCCTCCTTTTCTGTGCTGCCCTGCAGTACCGACGTTATGAGCGATAACATATATAAATGAGCAGAATACTTTCTTATTATCAGTAGGTTGCAGTATTAGGGTAGCTAGTCTACTTATTATGTAGATAAACATGAAATTATGGCCATTCATTTAAGTCGTGATTATTGAGATATAGAAACGGAAATAAACGGAAGTAAAAATGGACAGATAAGAGCAGGCGATGGTGGCTTTGAGTAAGCTCACCTACATGTTGTTATTGTTGGGCATTCCAATAGATTTCCCCCCACGTTTGGTCCACTTCCATATAGGCCGTATAATTGGCTTAAATACCTGCTAATCAATGTGTAGGGGCGGGTTTATGGGTGTAGAACCATAAGGACGAGCGAATAGCAGAAATTCGCGCAAGAGAGCTGTTTTGGTGGATGGGGATTTTGACAGATAAATACGTGACACGTTCATGATGCCCGTGAGCTCCTCAAGATGTCAATGACACTGTATTCTCAACACACCTCGTTTTTACTCTACCCATACAGTGTATTGCTTATTTCAACAGCAACATGTAAACTGCAGACGGGGATATAGAAACAAGTAAAGCACAGAAGATTCCAATTAAATTAGATTACTGGCTTGGCTGCAACAGATTATAGCTCGTCTTTTTCCACAACGCCTGGTTCACACGGTCTGGGGAAAGTATTCGACATTTCTCACCTGCCGGAACCATCCTCCCCAGGTAAGATTGGCTATCCATACGTTAAATTGTTTTACGTAATTAATTATTAAATCTGAATTAGTTGATTCGGGTTGTTAAGGTTTTAATGGCAAAGCATTTGAAAAGGGTTCAATTGAAAATGATCTTTAATGGGCCAAATGACCACTTAAGTATTGAAAATCTAATAGGGTTGGCAAAAAAATTGGATGGCATGTTCTAACACGCAAGACGCATAGCCTATAGCGATGTATATAAATATTACATTTTAAATAGTCATTTTTATTAGTATTTTGTACGCTAACATTACCGTTATGAGATACTTTTTCGACAAAGGGCTGAAAAGGATTCTGGCATTTGCTGCATCAGTTGTTTAGTCGGTCATTCCAGTGCCAGTGGATCAGGTTCAGTCTTTGTGTTGTGGTTTAATGCATTGTAGCTGCACGGATTTTAACCTCTAACATTTAGTTGACAGCAACTACACATGTAACACACACTGTTTTTAAACGACATAGCTTAGATACTGCCTACAGATCTCTCCAAAAATGTTCTTCAATTGTATTTCTACAAAATATACTATCGTCACTCAGGTACTGTACCTGTTAGTCTAGATACAACTTAACAGGTTCAATGATCTACTAAATAGTGTGGATAGTGAATTGGTTTATTGGACACTGGATGTGGATAGTGAATTGATTTGTTGACACCGGATAATGGTGACACTAAGATAGATAGATGTAGCTATCTAAAGCCTAATATAGCCTAATTACAGCGAGGCCAGATAAATGGATTTTACAATAATCCTGATATATTGATTTTATTTCACATGTAAATGAACCGTTTAAAAGCCTGATCATGTGAAATTTTAATTTTAAGTTCCCTACTTAGAAGTACGATTATGTTTTATTATTTTTTACTATTAGTATTATTTGTTACTCGCATTATACTTAAATAATGCAAACCTAAGCACTGTTGTTATTACTAATAGTAGCTGACAGAAAAATAATATATTTCATCATACCATTGAAATAATGAATGGCAGGATTTCAGAATGGGTATAGCAACAGTTCAATATTTCAACTCCATGCAAAGTTTTAGACATTTACATAACCTGTCAATAAAATGCTGTTTTAGCACATTTAAATCAAATCAATCCGAAACAAAAGTTCTAGTTCAGCCTACATATTTGGTAGAAAGACATATATATATATTTTTTTAAAGGTTCTTACCAGTTTCAAACATGAATGGCTTATTAAATTGAATATAAACACAACTAGTTAAACATTTTATCATTGGACACTTTCCAAATGTTTTCACTCTTGCGTCTTCTACCATGCATTGTGTATTGTGTACTGTATGTTGTGTATGTATACATATGTGTACATTGTGTACAGTGTGTTCATGGTGTATGTAGGCCTGTAGTGTCTATTGTGTTTTGGAATGGTGTGTCCTTTGTGTGTTCAAGGCAGGGAGAGCCAGAGTACAAGCATTTCATTGTATTTAATACATATGAAAGCTGTAGTCTTTGTCAAGTTTATCTTATTTTAACCCAAACCATTTACTATGCTTTTGTATTTGGCCTGAGCTTCTTTCACCCAAAACCCATTTTATAAAATGAGGTGTGTCTTATGACATTGAGTCTCACATGGAGGCACAGCATGGAGTTGATTTGATAGATGAGCAGGCAGGCATCTCAAAAAAAGAGTAGGGTGTTAACCTGGTGTCCTAGCCAAATTCCCAACCAAGACAATATATATATTCATTAATTTCCTCCCCCTCCCTCCTACTGTGTATCTGATGTGTAGTGAGTTTGTACTGGCGTACTATGGCTGCCATCACGTTCACCCAGGTGGGTGCTGCACATTGGTGCTGGTTGAGGTGAGCTGCCCCTATCATTGTAAAGCACTTTGGGTTCCTTGGAAAAAAAAGCACTATATAAATCCAATGTTCAATTCAATTCAATTCAAGTGCCAGAACCAACACTTGGAGATACCCATTTGCCAGAACCAACACTTTGAGATGGTCACTTTGAGGCAGTGGTGAATTAATTGGTGATTGTTGTAAAGCAGGCTTCATGCAATGATTTTCAAGGTCAGCATAATTATTTGCCTTTTATTCAGTGGTTTCGTTGTCAAGGTTGCGAACAGGGCAGTTTTACTGGTGACTGTGTGTTTTGCAATCCATGCTACAGTGATATTCATAAATTATTTTACTGCATTCATATTGCATTAATGCGCATCAAAGTGCCTATTCAGCTGAGACTGAAAGACTGCATGTTCTGTTTTGCCACTATAATTTAATAAGTTAGCAATAATAAACATGCTCGTTTCAATCGCCTACAAAACCACTCATTCAATTCACGCCAGCACAAGCCTTTACAAGCACCTTCCATACTTTTTTGGCAATAAATATTGCAGACATTTACTTTGCAAAATCGTGTCAGTGTATACTGTGATGCTGAATTGCTCGATCTTCTTCTGCTGATCTTCGTGTGTGTGTATTTGTGTGTGCATGCAAGTGTGCATGTGGGTTTTATTCAGTCTAAAATATGGCACAGTCCTTATCTCACATTAGTTTAGGTCAGGGCGGCAGCGGCTAATCCTCTCGTATAATACAGTGAATTTGCATCACGTAAATCTGAACACCAGTCCAGTGTCTTGCTGTCCCTGGTGGCACGGACAGAAAGTGCAGATCGATTTCTGTGACCCTCAGCCTGCTGTCCCCCAGCTTTCCAGGGTTCTCAAGACTCAGTTTGATGCAGTACATTTGTTGTTCCCTTGTCAGTTCTGTGGTGTCAGCAGTCTTGGCAAATGGTCCCCCCCCCCCCCTCCATCTTGTCTTGATATAAGCAGTGCTGCCTGCTCTCTTCTGGGCATCAGTCCCTGCAGCAGTTCTCTTTCTTGCTGGGTTATGTAACAGATTTGTCGATCAGTGTCTAATCCTTGACAAAAAGGCCCACATTTAAATTTAAATGCATTTAAATGTGGTAGGGTGGTATAGGAATGGCGTAGGAGGGTATGTTGGCTGGCAAGGCCCACACTGCTTGAAATGTGGTAGGGTGGTATAGCTTTGCGTAGGGTATGCTGGCAGGCTAAACGCAGTTGAACAGGTTGTCCTTCAAAGTTATGGAAGATTTTCCTCTGATCTTGGCCACATGCCAAGTCGAATTCTGTTTCTTCATTTACTCCAATAAATGTGATAATTCCTTTTGAACTATGATAAAGAAATGGACTAAGTTTGAATAATTTACAATATAATAAAAGTATTGTGCTTCTGTTTGCAAGCACACGTCACTGTGAGGCCTATATAAAGACCCTCGGGTGTATGGTGCAGCTATTGCCTTGCTCCTTTGTGCCATATAACCTTTGGACTTTTATTTGACAGTTTT
The DNA here is from genome assembly GCA_029706075.1 of Aldrovandia affinis. Lineage (NCBI taxonomy): Eukaryota > Metazoa > Chordata > Actinopteri > Notacanthiformes > Halosauridae > Aldrovandia > Aldrovandia affinis. The sequence continues at coordinate 1,302,469 of JAINUG010000035.1, read as the reverse complement.
TTTAACCTTCATGAATAAATTATACTGTCCCATAGCATTCTTTGTTGGCAGTTCAGCACAGAGAGAAAGCTGAGCTTATGAGTAGTCTCTTGCAAAGATTTCAGCACTTTAATGAGGGTCAAACTGGAGATGCTGTGTACTGTATCCGATGTAGAAAAATCATGATTCACTTCATTGAGTGAGAAGGATAAGTTCCATCATCACTGACAAACCTGATACAGCGCTGTTGTCGTGTAAGATTGACTTGTGCTATTTTCCTCCTTTTTCGATTTTTGCTATTGCTCCAGGAATAGTCTCAATACTTCCATTTTAGCTGCAAGTCTAAACTGTGTGTGTGTGTGTGTGTGTGTGTGAGAGAGAGAGAGAGAACAAAGAAGGAATTTGATGGTGGGTTGTTTTTAATGTTTTTCTGGCTGCTGGGGCAAGATTCAGCCTGGTGTTTGAAACTGTGACATGGGATTTTGTGTTACGCATTTAGTTGGTCTGTGAATCATCTGCTTTAGTGCTATGCAGACACACTACATCAAGTAATTTTGAAAGGAAAACATGACAAACCAGTAAAAATGAGAAATGCACTAGAATCAGTGTATATTTGGGACTGGAATACACAGGACTTTAAATTCACTAAACAGGATACTGCCTACAGGATACTGGAGGTCTGGGATTGGTAGGAAGCCTGTTTATTTTCAACAGACTTGTAGTCCTGGATGTGTGATTGTTTTGGACGTTGATTGATTTATTGGTGGATTATACATGATGTAACACGGTATGTGATGGCCTGAGAGTAAAATGGAATGGCACTGAATCTCAAAAGTTGATGATTCAGGACACTTGTATATATAATGCCATTTAGCAGACGCTTTTATCCAAAGTGACTTACAGTGGTGAATGCATACATTTTTCAGTATATGTAGCCCCAATGGGAATTGAACCCACAACCTAGGCGTTGTCAATGCCATGCTCTACCTACTGAGCCACACTGAACCACTTTACAACAAAAGCAGATCTGTGACCCAGAAATACATCAATATGAACAAAACAACAAGCGAATAAAATTATGCATTCATAGGCCAGAATGCTTATGTAGGTTTATTCATGGCCTACTAACTTTATGGGTCTGAAAGCACCTCTAGTCACAGATTTCTCATTCATCATGGCCCAGTGACAACTCACAGTCTGCAATGGGTTTGTTTTGAAGACTCAATATGAATAATTTAGACACCTTCTCCATGGTTTTGAATTATGTATTACAGATGTGTAGAGTAAAGCAGGCAAATTGAAAAGAGGCATTGGTGGTTTGGAGTGGGGTGTAAATGGGAAAGGTTCATATTGATGGCTCCATAAATGTTGTCGCCAACCCCCCACCCCAACAGTGTCTTTCCTTTCATCTGACCAAAGCTCTGCACCAGAGAAACGATGGTTTGAATGGCACAAGTTAGTGTATTTGCAGAGGGAGTGATTTTTTTTTCCTTTTTTGTGCGTGATATTGCATATCTGAGGAACTACCTTTCAATCCAAAGAGCTGTTCTCAGCCTTCACAGCAAAGCTTAGTCTGTGTCACAATTAAAGCAATAATTTAGTAATCATTTTTATAAATAATGCAGTCCCCCCCCCCCAAGTCCTTGAATTCAAAGTACAGGATGTTTCAGAAGCCCTCTTGAAAATATATTATGACTGAGATATGGTCACTTTCAAGGGCAATCCTTTTTGGCTTTCTTTCAACTTATTTGTGAGTACACCCTTCACAAATGATGAAAGGAGTGAAATAATAAACCCAATGCATTGTGGGACAACGGTATCTCAAAATGGTGTCGGGCAACACTGCAGCCAGCAAAGGCGTCCCAGCTTAAAGATGACTGTGTTTGCTGCAGGCAGCCAGACAGCACACAGGCAGACCCGCTGAGACCATATGCGCTGCAGAGGGGTGGTATGCAGGCAGGGGAATAGGGGTGAGATGGAGACACAGAGAGACTTCAGTATAAAGGGCATCGTTGCGTTGTTTACTGCAAATTCGCTCCAACTCTAAGACAGATTTGACACAAGTCTTTCTGAAATGAAGTTCAAAGTTACTGAGATCCAAAACTCATCCCACTTATGTGCCTATGTGCTGGGTTTCGGATTCAGAAATCTCATAGCCAGGCAGCTGAAACGGACACATCTTGACGTTCTGCTTTGTGGCGTCGTGAAAATTAATCAGATTACAAGGGACTGGGAGCATTATGAGGAACCTGGCCAGACATCTTTGGGGTGGGGGAGGGCTGGGAAGGAAACGGATAATCCCTCCTGGAAAGCAGCAGGAAGGCACGTTTGCCAAGGCTAACTGTTTAGCACAAGATTAGGACATGATTTGGAGTGGACAGAGTATGTTGGCTTGTGTGGACGTGATGGAGGGTGGTAGAGATTGGCGTCAGCAAAAAAAAAAAAAAAAAAAAAAAAAAAAAAAAGGTTTCCAAAACTAGGACGCTTGCAGCATTCTGCCACCTGCCTTTCTTAAATGGCGTCTGTTAAATGGGACTGTTCTTGAAAAATATCAGTAGTTTACCTTACAATTATCATGGCATGTACAATTAATTGAGTTATTGAACTAATGTGTACCATAACATTTTATGGGAAAATTCAGTGTGTTTGACAGGGATCTCCAGGGAAGGTTGCCGGGATATACCAAGGGCACACAAGGTCAATGGCAAATACGTGTCTACTTTAAATGCATCTGTACATTCAAACACATTCTCTTGGTCTTATTATAAAACTGCCTTCAGTGTCTTAGACCTATTGTAAGATCTCCACGTTGTAGACACATAGAAGAGCCAACATCTAAACAAGTTAATGATTCATACCCGAATGAAATGTGTGCGATGCCAGAAAAAATGAATAAAGGCTACAATGAGTAAAGTGGGAGACAATTATCAGTAATTTTACGATCGATGGATCATGTGATGGAGGCAACAGGCTCCTTACAAAATAAATAAAAATGATTTTATAACCATGATTTTATCATTTTTATAACCAGCGGTTGATTGTAGTTACTTGGATCTGTTCTTATCTAAACCTGGAAATAAATAAATCCATATAAAACTTTAAAAAAGATATATTTTTAAAACTTTGTAATTCTCATTGTTGCCTTATTTGTCTCAAAAGGCAAATGTGACTCATTTATAAAAATATAAAAATAAATGTCTTCACAACTCTATGCACCTCCCCCTTTTTTCGAGGTGTAAAGACGGATTATGATGGGTTGTAATCCCGACTTCATTCAAACCTTCACTGGACCGTGGCAGTCCCGGCGTCCTAGTGGCAGAACTATATTTACAGGTGTGACGACATGAACTGTTTTCGGACGGCCGTGATTGACGTTGAGCCATGACTGGACAGGACCACGCTGCCAGCCTTTGTTGGAAGTCTCAACATGAACACATGCGCATAGCTGGCCTTAACCCAGACGTGCACCGTCACTGTCCTGTTCTATTAATGTGCCCGATGACATGTTCGAGGAAGAGCCTTGTCTATTTATGTCCTGCTTCTAGGGGCTGCATTGGCAAGCTCTGGTTTTCCCCCGTCATAAACCACTCGCGGGGGCACTATGCGATATCTACAGATTTTGAACGGTTCTTGCTGCACAGACATGTGTGAAGGGGTTTCATTGACGCTCAACATTGTTTGGACCTATTAAATGTTTCGACGATTGCCCAGTGGCTATGTAAATCGGGTAAGCAATTTGTTTGAAAGCCTAAATGCAGTAAAAAGTTGGGAAAAGAGCATTCAATCACGCGGTGGTAATGACAGGTTGTTTGGCAACAGGGGAGGTGTTCTTTCCCAGTTCAGCTCGCTATTGCGTTTCAGTCGCCGGCTTCTGCTTGCGTTTCCGACAGAAATACCGTAATAAGAGCTCGAGGAGAGGCTCCCACACCAGCGTTGCCGCCCACGGCATTTCCACCCCCTGCTGAACTGACAGGTTATTACAGGGAATAAGATAGCACTCTCTGTGGGACAGTGCTTCAGACCGCCTAGTGAATGCTGAGCACATATTGGGGGACTCCAAAAGAGTCATTTTTAAAAATAACTTAACTCAGTACAACTCAGAATTGGGAAGACTAAATGGTAAAATGTTTTAGTACACTTGTAGTTTATCTTGTTTAATTTGCGTAACTTTTTTTTGTGCGTAAAACATTAATTTTAGACGCGTAGCAGTGCGGCGGTATGATTTGACAGGCGTCTTGTTTTCCGCCCGCAGGCAGGCGCCATGCTAACAGGCTTCATGGACGGGCTCCTCTGCTGCCTGACGGGGAAGTCCGCCAACGTGGTGGTGCCCCTCGAGACGTCGGAGCCGGCGGACGGCTTCGAGTTCGTGGAGGTGAAGCCCGGGAGGGTGCTGCGCGTGCGACACATCATCCCGGAGAGGCCGGTGGCGACGGAGCAGGTGCCCGGCCGCGAGGGCACCGTGCACTGCAAGAGGAAGATCACGGTGTACCGCGACGGGCAGCTGGTCATCGAGAACATGGGCGACGTGGTGCGCTCCGAGCTCCTGCACTGTCACAACGGGGACCCCGCGGAGGCCAACAACACCGTGGAGGTGGAGCTCTCGGACTGTAGCGCCCCCGCCGCTTCCACGACCGCCCCTGACACCGCCCCAGCCCCACCCGGGGGGCAACAGCAACAACAACCGCCGCAACCGCAGCAAGAGCAGCCCCCGCCTCGCCGCCGCCGACGCAAGCCCAAGCGCACGGTGGTCATCGACTGCGAGCGCAAGATCTCCAGCTGCAAGGGCACGCACGCGGACGTGGCCCTCTTCTTCATGCACGGGGTGGGCGGCTCCCTGGACATCTGGGGGAGCCAGCTGGAGTTCTTCTCCCGCCTGGGCTACGAGGTCATCGCCCCCGACCTGGCGGGCCACGGGGCCAGCTCCGCGCCGCGGATCGCGGCCGCCTACACCTTCTACGCCCTGGCCGAGGACCTGCGCGCCATCTTCAAGAGATACGCCAGACGGCGCAACATCCTCATCGGACACTCCTACGGGTTGGTGGCCATTTTTTTGTGGGTGTGATGTCAGAAAGGACTAAAAAAACATGATTGTGTTGAATAGAGTTGTTCACTGTGGTAGTAACCCAGTATAAGGATTGCTTGTTGCAGGGAGCATTGAATGGTCGACTCTAGTTTGTGAGGACCAGGGTTTTTATGTTTTAAGAGTTACCATTCATTTAGCAAATGACTAGCTCAGATAGTGATTTTAATTGAACAATCGAGACACAAGATGGAATGAAAGGCAGTTGACCCTGCAGCTCTTGAGAACTGGATTTACCCAGGGCTGGTACATGCCATTTCATTGTATATATGCCATTTAGCAGACCAAAGTGATTTACAGTAATGAATTTTTCAGTATGTGTGGTCCCAATGGGAATCGAACCCACAACCTAAGTGTTGTCAGCGCTGTGCTCTACCAACTGAGCCACACAGAACCATGCTCTACCTACTGAGCCACATAGAACCACACTGTACCTACTGAGCCACACAGAACCATGCTCTACCTACTGAGCCACACAGAACCATGCTCTACCTACTGAGCCACACAGAGCCACGACACCCATACGCCCGTGCCCTGCTCTCTGAAACGCCCTCCCTTAACTCCAGCGCGTCTGTGTCTGTTCAGGGTGTCGTTCTGCACCTTCCTGGCCCACGAGTACCCGGAGCAGGTGCACAAGGTGGTGATGATCAACGGCGGTGGTCCCACGGCCCTGGAGCCCAGCCTGTGCTCCATCTTCAACCTCCCTGCGTGCGTGCTGCACTGCCTGTCGCCCTGCCTGGCCTGGAGCTTCCTCAAGTGAGTGCTGAAACCACGGCAACGCGAATATTCACATTCCCAGTGTTATTCTGGGAGGATATCCGGTTGGAATACAAAACAATATATGAAGAGTTCATATGCAAAACATTATATTGTATAAATGCCATTCCTGCCTAAAACTAAACCAAACCAAGCCGTGATTGAGATCACAGTGCCATCTTTGCGATAACTGTACGTAAAGCATGAGATACATCGAGTTTGGCAACAAAACTATTTGGAAATTGCTAAGAGGGCACTGTGATCTCAATCACAGCTTGGTTGGTTTCGTTTTTGGCAGGAATGGCGTTTATCGGTTTTGCATCTGAGCTCTTCATATATACAGTACCCTCCAGGATTATTCACACCCTTGATAAAGATGAGAAAAGAAGGCTGTATAAAATGAACAATACAGGTAATGAGCTATATTGTACCCGAAAAATGGGACATTTATATTTTACAACTAATACAATTGCTTAGAGAAAAAGATTTGTCGATAAGGTGTTTATCAAGTAATACTGTATGTGTCACAATGATTAACACCCTCAATAATTATTTTAAATAAAATGCAACAAATACATATACATTAAAATCATTACCTATGATAATGGTAACGGTCTATTGTACTTCATCTTTATGAAAGATGTGAATAATTGAAGGGGGTTGTGTGTATGTATAGATGAAATAATGCTTGAATATTTAAGTGCATGGTTCACTTATGAGTGATTGACTTAATTGTAACATGATGAATGCATTGAGCCCCTTTGCACCCCTCAGTAATCCTTCTGTCTCCATCAGGGCTGGGTTTGCTCGCCAAGGTGCCAGGGAGAAGCAGCTGCTGAAGGAGGGCAACGCCTTCAACGTGTCGTCCTTCGTGCTGCGGGCCATGATGAGCGGGCAGTACTGGCCGGAGGGGGACGAGGTGTACCATGCCGAGCTCACAGTGCCCATGCTGCTGGTGCACGGCATGCACGATAAGTTTGTGCCCATCGAAGAGGACCAGCGCATGGCAGAGGTAGACACCCAAGTGGCTTGAAAGTACTACTCTTAGGCCTTTTTATTTTATTTTGCTCTGAATTTTCCCCATTTTCTCCCAAATTTGGTAGCCAATTATACCCCTATTTATTTCAATTTGTCATCCCCCACGAACTCGCCGCCCGTCTCTACAGGGCAAGCGAACTCCCGAGGCCGCCGATGATCTGCCTCCTCCGAGAACTCGGAACTCGCCCCCTACTTTCTAGAGACACCCTTTGTGCTTCTCGGCGAGCTCGTGCCAGCTCACCCTCCCCCCCCCCCCCCCCTGGGGCGGACAGCCAATCGCCGCCATAGCCATAGCTGGTCTGGCACAGTCCGGTTTCGAACCGCAGCTGCAGTAGGCCACTTGCATTCACAAGCAAATGCTTAGACCGTTATGCTATCCGAGGCAAAATGTTCTGTTTTTGAAGCAATGGGAGGATCCAGTTAACTTTGCTTCGTCATTTGAAGTTAATACTAATGAAAAGGATGCTTTTTGTAGTTTTATAAAGCACATAATATCACTCGAGTTTTCTTCCTAGTTTTCAGTAGTGCAGCATGAATCCAGGGGCTTGCAGCCGACAGTGTGGTGCAATTCAACCTGACTTAAAACTTAAAACTTAAAATTTTTCAGCTACAATGTTCAGTACTGAAATGATGTTCCTTTATAAATACTGCAGATAAGTGAGTAATGCATTTTATTCACAGTAAACAACGACAGAACTCCCAATACTTCTCTCTCAAAACGAGAAAAGCTCTTCCTTTCTTTACATATACCATGGCATTAAGAGCAGTGGTTCTCAATCGTGATCCTGGAGAGCCGCAGGACATACTGGGTTTGTTCTCACTCAGCACTTAGTTACGTAGACAACCGTTTGAATTGATCAATTGAGTCACCTCTCCTTGTTTCTTGCGTCTAAATTGGTTGCTGATTTTTTACGATGAAAACAAAAACCGGCAATGCCTTGCAGCTCTGAGGATTGAGAACCACTGACATAAAGAGCATGCCTGACACACGCACTATGCCTGACAAACTCATTATGCCTGACATACATACTATGCCTGACCCACGCATCTCATTGCAGATCCTCCTCCTGGCCTTCCTGAAGGTCATCGACGAGGGCAGTCACATGGTGATGATGGAGTGCCCGGAGACAGTCAACACCCTTCTGCACGAGTTCTTTCTGTGGGAGCCGGACACCTCCTCCAATGGCTGCAAGCCCAGACAAGAGCCTGCCAAGCCTGCCAACGGGGAAGTGCTGCCTGTAGCACAAAGCAAGCCCAAGAACAAGTAGCCAATGGGGATCCTTGCTTCTGACCAAAGCAGTTCATTTTGGTGGCTTGTGCCAGGGCTTGGCTCTGCTGGGCATGTCTGCTCACAGGCTGAAAGCTGTTTTTTAAAGAGCCCAGAGTCTAAGGAGATCGGCGGAGGCTGCAAGAAGCTCCCGGCTTGAGCTGGACCAGAAAATCGCATCACGGCAGAAACAAATGTTACCAGGACGATGAGGAAGGATGGAGCTTTAAAGAGGAAACCGAGGCAGCTACAGAGATGATGGTTTGTTTTTATAAAAACCCATCTTCAAATGGTGACATGTTCCTCCTGTGACTTTGTGCCATTGTGTTATCTGGAGCTGGAGAAAGACCTGAGGGTGTTCTGGGAGATTAACACATTGTGTGGCAAGCTGGCGAGTAGGGTCATGGTGGACCAGATTAGGGGGATGTCTGTGGTGACTGGTTGACCGGTACGAGGCCCGGGACATGGGGTTTCACCTCATGACCCCCCTCCCTTGGCTTTAAAATGGCTCTCAAGGGCTCTGTGTTTGCACCGGTGCAGATTAGTAGCCACGTCGGTAAGAAAATGGCTCACAGACAAGGACATTTCTGCTCATGGGGGCTGTTTTTCCCCTCCTTTTAATTTTTGATCTCTCTTTATATACAAAGAGGAAATAATCTGTGAACTCAGGCAAGGCACCTTTATCCAAAGGAAATGGACAAATGGAAGTGAAACCTGTAGAAAGCATTTTCTTATTCTTATATGGAATATATCGACATCAATTTAATTGATTTAAGCAAGTACCCTGAAATTCCCTTACAGTGTACGTATACAATATTGGACTTGATTTTAAGAGGCAATTTAAATCGAACTACAAAAGTCTAGTGGCTTGCAAAATTGGTGGGAAACCAGACAGATTGAACCCTAAATGAATGTCATTTTTATAAATGGAACCAGACAACATTTTCAGAGATTTTTCTAAATTATTGTGTTCCCAAAGTTCAATTTTAATACTTTAAAATGGGTTCTCAATCCCGGATCAGGAGGGCTATAGGGTGTGCTGGTTTTTGTTGTTTCTTCGCACTTAACTGATCAATTAAAGCGGTTGATTAGTTAATGGACCTCGCCTGGCTTCTGGTCTAAATTGGTTGCAGATTATAAGGTAAAAACAAAAACCTGCATACCCTGTGGCCCTCCATGACCAGGAACAGAGAGCCTGTGCACATTGTCGTTTGAGTTGAAAAGAAAACAAATACTCCAGTTATGGTAACTCCCATAAATGATCCGCAAAGAGTGATATGACAATGGAAGTGTGATGAATTGGGGGTGGAAAACGGTGCTTGACAATCAACATTGTTTCTGAAGCAAACCCTGTTCCTCGAGACTGTTATCGAAACAGCCAGTGTAAAGGTTGGACCAAGTGTTCTGAGCTCTGACGTACTCCAGCGATGACAAACGTCCCAATTTCATTACAGCTCACAAACCGAACGCTTTATGAACCATGATCTGCAATTGGCTGATTGGTTAAGCGGTGGAACTTGAACTAAATGAAAGCAATATTTTGTTATTTACAATGCTAAATAAATGTATGGAAGCATTTTGCAGCAGAAGGCGGCCCTCCCTCAGTAGCACGGTTATCCATCCACCTGCTCTCCAATCTACTTTTATACAGAATCAGAAATGCCATATGATTCTAACATATTATCAATTATCTTATTGAATGAGATGACAAAATGGAATTTATTTATTTTGAAATAATCGAGAAACACAACTGAGTAACTTAAGACAAACCCTGTTTGCCCCCTCATTATATTTCTTTGTCTCATTAAACTGCAACTCTTTTGACATCCTCAAAACTATTAGCTGCATGGCACCTCTACAGTGTAGAGAAAAGATATGCATATCGTATCATATTGTGAGATATGCATACTGTGTTTATAAAGAAACTATTAAATATTTTAGATCGCACCATATTCATTAGTCTGGTCTTCAGTGAATCACTGCTTAATCACAGCGATTGATTACCTTGGGTGTTCAAACAAATGAATTTGAGCTGGACTACAAGCCACAGCACATCAGGGTGTTACTGATCTTAGGGAACTCACAAGGATGATAAATACATTTCAGACTTCTGCTAATAACCCTTGGTCTGATCTACATTGGTATTCTAAGGTGCTAGAAATTGTTGTTGTTGAAATATTCAACAAATGTTAAAATGTTCATCCAAATGAATTTATTCTGATATATCCAAATGTTTATTCTGAAACTGCAGATGGTGTCAATGTCGACCCAAAAATATGACTGAATAGAAATGCAATTAATTTAACTGAAAAATGTTTGTAGGCCCACTGGTTGAACCGCTGTAAATAAACTGGCCAAATACCCAATATTGTTGATAATGTTGTGCGTATGCACTTTAAGGATCAACCTGACTTCTTTATGCAGATTGTAGATTTAAACTACTACACCGATACTTGTCTATACAAAATGTAAATGGTAACGGTCTTCTGAAAAATGTCTGCAGAAAGCTTGCATTTCTCAAACTGCTGGCTCTGCCAATGGTGCACAAACATATTTACAGTTCTGTAACCAAGAAAGACACAATTGTGCCATAGTGGCATTTTCTGGAGTGAAAGGCAAATATTCCTTTCCCTTACTACAGGGTATTCTGTGGAGAAATGAACAGACACATGCACAGAGCAATTGCTTTTCTTTTTCTTTTTTATATATAAAGAAAGTCTTTAAAGACACATGGAAATCGCTAAAAACATGACTTTGTCTAATGCTACATGTATAAAAATAAAATCACAATGACATTACAAATGATCTTACAAATAAAAAAACTTTAAAGCCTGATGTGAACTGGTATTACTGGAACAGGGAGCCTGAGTCAACACCGCCAGATATATATAACGACAAGGTCTCGCACATGTTTATGATGAATGTGAAATGTTGTCATTCATATTACATTATATGTTCAAGTGTTTTTTCCACATGTATGAAGAGGTATGCAACACCAATGCCATTTAAAATACATTTGGCTGCAACTGGAGGTGGCAGCCCCTGGAACTGCTCCCCCAACTGTGACCTGCAGTTGTCCTGTTTAACCACTAGATGGCAAAAAAAAAAAAAAAAAAAAAAAAAAGAAGCTATCAAAATGGTTGCTGTTCCAAACTACAAATTCATGTTTTAAAGACTACAAGTTCCCCCCTTCCCCACCCATTCTTGCTGATGACTCAGATGCAGACACTATAATCGCTAAATAAGCACCTTACTGACCCGATCGATCAAGTTTTGTAAAGGGAGCTTGATCAAAGCACTTGATCTTCATTTGGCCCACTGTCAGAGGCAGGAGGCCAAGTGATCAGAGACCTTCAGACCTTCAGTCCTTTTCCACTTTTCCAGAGCCCAGGAGAGCCTGTTAATGCTGTATACTACGACTATTTACACTAAGTGCATGGTTATATAAACAGTCTTACCTACACTGATCTATCGTTTTTTAATTCTTTTTTAAAATTTTATTTTGTTAGAATTTTTTAAGAATTTGTTTCTGGTTTTTCCCCTTTTTTTCTCCCCAATTTGGAAGCCAATTTTACCCTCCATTTATTTTCGATTAACCCTCCCCCCACGAACTCACCACTTATCTCTACGGGGCAAGCTACTCTCCGAGACCGGCATAGATCCGCCTCCTTCGAGACAGAACTCACCGACCCCCTTTCTGGAGACACCCTTAGGGGCTTCACAGCAAGTTCATGCCGACCAGCCTCCCCTCCCTCGGGGCTAACGACCAGGGCCGATCTGGCAGAGACGGGCTTCAAACCGCGTCCCTGATAGGCGGCTCACACTCGTATCGGACCAGCCAAGATTCGGTGCGTTAGACCGCTACGCTATCCGCCACCCTTTACTCTGGTCCATCTTAATACAGTAATAGTTGCTCTTAGCTGAACATTTAGGAGTGCCCTGGAACATGACTCATTACAATGTTAACAATGTTTTATTGTAAATGTGGTTCATGTGGAATCATTAAAGAAAGTTTAGTCCCCTATTTGAGGCCCTGGTGCATACTAGAACAATAAACTCAATGTGCTCACAGTGTGATCCTTCTTCACTTGGTATACAGACGGACAAAGTCAGGGTCCAGTTCAAACAAACAATCAGGGTTTACATGTTAGACGGAGGTCCAGTTGAATAATCCATTTTACCAGGGAGAACGTGTATGACCACAACATCAAAATGTGTCATGATGTGCAATAAAGTTTTTTTTTAAATTTATTATTATTTATTCTTCCTGTTTTTACCTTTACCTTTCCATTAGATATTAAAATGTAAAATTCTGTAATAGCATTCATACATTCATATTAATCGGTCTTAAGATTTTTTTTTTTTAAATGCATCAAGCTAAGGTCACTGCAGAAACCTCAGCCTTTAATAACAAAATAGATTTCTGGTAACCATTTCACATATGACTGGGAGAACATGATATATGGGTACCAAACTGAATTCCAGGCAGTTGGTCTTCATCTTTGATATGCACCATTTTGTTTTGTAACAGGGCCAGGGAGTCTGTGGGGAGGACAGAGCAATTCCCTCGTATTTATCTTTTACTGTTGATATTTGTTTGTTGTTGACTACATTGTACACATACTGTACTTTACTCAAAATCCATCGCTACATCATTTTCACTGACAACATTTTTAGTCGTGGATTTGTCTTTAGTCAATACGTCATGTGTGCCGCAAATCTCCTGAAATGATAAAGACTGAAAGAATTCATGATAATGTGAATGAGGGACGATCCTCTCTCGCGATGAGGGCCTCGTTGCTAACAATGGCAGTTCCCCTACAGTCACCGTGACTACGAACTTAACTGAAATACATTTGTAGGCCCACTGGGTGAACCGCTGTAAATAAACTGGCCAAATATCCAATATTGTTGATAGATGTTGTGCGTATGCACTTTAAGGATCAACCTGACTTCTTTATGCAGATTGTGGATTTAAACTACTACACCGATATACAAAATGTAAACAGTAGTGGTCTTCTAAAAAATGTCTGCAGAAATCTTGCATTTCTCACACTGCTGGCTCTGCCAATGGTACACAAACATATTCACAGTTCTGTAACCAAGAAAAACACAATTGTGCCATAGTGGCATTGTCTGGAGTGAAAGGCAAATATTCCTTTCCCTTACTCTCGCGACGAGGGCCATGTTGCCAACAGTGGCAGTTCCCCTACAGTCACCGTGACTACGAACCGCTGTCACTGGCCGGCCCGGATGTCCGCCGGCCGCAGTTGGCGCTCTCCCTCAGCCAGGAATATCTGCATGGCGCGGTACAGCAGGTGGACGCCCATCTCACGCCGCTGCTTCAGCGGCCACGTCGCCACAATCCCGTAGTAGTCTCCTCGCTTCTGATTGGTCAGCATCTTTAGGCCTTTTGTTAGATCAGAGTGAGAGGAGGCATCATACAAGAAGAAAAAAAAAATGAAATCGAATAGATTTATAGAAATGTGCATCAAGGGTGCCACCATAAATCAATATTTTTTATTCTTTTTTTTTTTTTTTTTTTACAGGAAAAATATCCCTTTGTCGAGGCAGTTGGTGTAATGTGACATCCACACAAAACTACACATAAATAAACAAAAAACAATGAACACAAAACTATGGAAACATTGCAAGAAATACAGTGCCATCACTACCCCTTGGGGCTATTCATATTTGTGACCGTCTAAGACTCTCTCTCTCCATAGACCAAAGGAAAAGGGGGTGCACATTTCCAGGACTGGGGTACAAACCGCTCGTGACTCCACGATTTCAAGGGCCTTGGAATTTTTCATTCATTGATACAGGAAATGCTGTTTATCTGGTTGCTGGTTCGAATCCCAGAAAAGCCAACGAAAAAAAAAAATGAACTGGAAACCGGAGGGATGCTAGTTCACTTCCTGGGGCACTGCCGAAGTGCCCTTGAGCACGGCACCGAACACCTAAACTGCTCCAGGGGCGCCGTACTATGGCTGACCCTGCGCTCGGACCTCTCTTAGGAGAAGAATTCTCGACCTCTCTTTAAAGAATATTCATTCATTAAAGTAAAGCATCTCTGTCCTATTACATTTATCAAGGTGTGCTGCCCCAGTTCCTATTCGATTAGTAAATGCTTAGCACTTGTTTGGGCGTGTAAATGTGCTCCACGCAGCCTTAAGGACAGCCCTCCTCACTCACCAATGGCATCAACCATGCAGGCCTCCCGGGTGTAAGCCTCCACTGGGATGACGTTCTGGAAGCAGTGCAGAGAGATGACCCCCTGGCCAGCATTCCACACCTGCAGGATCTGCTCCACCTTGGAGCACAGTTTCTACAGAGAGACACAGAAACACCAATAACAGCAATAAGTCATTCCAGTTTTTTTAAAAGTTTTTTTACATGTTTCTGGTGTGCCATATTTATTGTTGAAAAGCTGCTCATGCAAGGCTTATTGGTTATATAATTATTTTCATTTTAATGGGCTGAGAAAACACTATTCAAGGAGTGAAATAAAATAGGTTAAGGTTAGGTGGTAAGTAGTCCTCTCAATGGTAAAGTAAGTCAAGTACTACTTGCAATTACAAAAGGACATTAAAATATTTCTGAAACATACCTGTCGCTTCATTTGCCCAAAGCCAAAAGTAAAAATACAGTGTTAAAAACATGGTTTCAAACAGGTAAAAAGGGTAAAAGGTTATGGCACAAAGATGTATCACTAAACACATCAGATTTTGTCCAAGACTGAAACTAGGAGATTGGCAGATGACAATAATGGAAAAGATTTAATTAGCTAAAGCTCTGCTTGTATAATTTTACAGCTACCAATACCTTAAACCGAATTAAAACACAAAAATATATTAACATGAACCAAAGAACAAAAATGAATGTTGAAAATAATTATGGAACTAGACCTGTTATAAGTGATACATTTATCAGACACGTCTAAAAGAGGCCTCCTCACCTTGGAGGTTTTGTCGCCTCTGTAGTACTCCAGGGCTTCGTACAAGTGGCTGTATGGCCGTGAGCGCTTCCCCTTGCCCACGTAGAAAACGGCGCTGACAAACGTTCTCAAACACTCCGCAGGGGTCATCGACTGACTGCGGTACGGTAGGTTCTTTGTGACTCTAATTAAAGAAGACAGGTTTTGAAATTTAAAGTTTATAAGTATGATACTTATTACGGTATTCTTTTGCTATTGTGAAAACTAAAAACCATAATTTCACTTGTGAAGCACGTTGTCAAGGAGTGGAATTTCGGCAGTACGTCTGACCTGGGGTCAAGGAGCAGGTAGTTGAAGCTTGATTTGATGATGCCTTCCCGCCACTTCCTGTTCTGGTCTGGCTGGTCAAACTGCTGGCAGAGTGCCATCTCCAGATCAAAGCAGTCAGGCAGCGTAAAGGTGTGGAGAGCGGCAGCCATTTCTGCACTGTACTCTGTAGGGAACACAGCCAAAACCCACTCAGTCCACTTTGACCAATTTTGAGAAAATCAACATTTTTGTTTATTTTTAATTTAGTTTTTCTTGCAGGAAAAATCACATTTTAACACTTAAATCCCTAAGAATAATAGTGTAAAAGTAAAACTGCAAATATCTAACCATTTATCAGAAAAATAATACCCACCTTGAATAAATATGGTTTATCAAAACTCACTCCACTGTTTTTAAGCAAATGTATTAAGATGAATAAAACAAACATTGTCAAAATGACATTAAAAAAAGAAAAGCTTACCCCATACACCCATACGTCCTCAGAGATGTTAAAAACAGCTTACCTGAGCTGTGACCGGCTGGCCGTTGGCCGCTGGGCTCCTGCTGTAGGCGACGCAGTCTCTGGATGTACACTGGACGGGTGAGGCGATTGATGGGCCCCGGATCCTCTCCGAACTCCTTCAGCCTGCGCCTCAGCTCCTTGTCGGTCAGCCCCTTGGTGTCGGGCGCATCCTCCTGGGGCAGATGGTTCTCCTTCCCGAGGCTGAGCGTCGCCGAGCGCCAGTCGTACAGCACGGTGTCCTCGCTGGTCGTCGTGCTGGCGTTGGAGCTCAGGCTCGTGTTGGCGGTGGGCGGCACGTGGCACTCGATCAGCTCGTGGCCTTTCTCGACGTCGGTGTACAGGTACTCGACGGGCTCCTCCACGTCCAGAATCAGGGGCCGCCCTCCCGGGGTGTAGGAGAGGTTGGCCAGCGTCTGAGGCTTGTGGCAGGCGGACAGCCTGCTGATGCTGTACCGCGGGGTGCATCCGGAGGCGGGGGTGGCGGGTGGATCTTTCCCTGGCTCCGGGGAAGCGTAAAGGAGGCACGGCACTGGCGTCTGCGCTCCCATCAGAGACGAGGAGAGCTCTGACTGAGAGTCGCCGCCGGAATCCACGTCGTCTGCGCTCCAAGAGCCCTCCGCTTTCGGCCGAGGACGGCTCACTTTGGGAGTGATCGGATCCGACTCCTCCTTCCCCCCTTCCCCGTTCAAACTGGACAGATCGTCAGTTAGGAATTCGTTCCCCTCTACAGCAGCATCATCGCTACCGGTGCGGGCCGGCGAGGTCCCCGCCCGATCGTCCTCAGAAGAGCTGGACGCACTCCCACCGCTCCCTTCCTCCAGGATCACCGTGTCGGCCATGCTGCCAGAGAGGATGACCGTGTCGGCCATACTCCCAGAGACGAACGGGGTGTCCGCTTGGCTGTCACTCTGCTGCGAACTCTGGACCCCGACGGCCCTCAGGGTGCTGCTCTGCGTCTCCTGGCCGCACCAAACCGCACCGTTTACCAAAGGGGCCTCCGATTCAGACGCCGAAAGAGTCGGCGTGTGACCGAGTCCCTCTGGGCCTCTGTCGCACGCTCTGCCACTGTTAATGCGGCGGTACCGGCGTGTTGGTGCGGGCAAGGTGTCCTCAAACAGGGAGGAGGCGGAGAGCGAGGTGTGCGGGCTGCCGCCGGTCCTTATGGAGCAGCGGCTCAGCCGGGAACGTGTCCTCCCCGTGACGAACGGGCTGGGCGTCAGGGGAAACTCCGCCTCCACCTCAACAGGAGGCCTGCTTACTCTGGAGGAGGGCATGACCTCCCCTGCCGATGGGTCCTCCTCACTGCGGCCCCTATCGGCTCGGTCCACAGGGACGGTGTCCGAAAAGGTCTCCAGACTTCTCGCACGTTCTGCCCCAGCTTTGTTTTGGGGGTATTTAGCACACAGCACCAGGTCGTCCATCATTGCAGGGAGCTCTGCCTCTGCTATGACCCCGATCGAAGGGTCTGTGCTTCTCAGAACGGGGATATTCGCTAAGGAACGATGGTCATCTTTGTGTGAGTGACCTTGGCTTAACAAATCGTCACTTAGCTCATCTCCAATAGTGGGATACAAGCTCTTCGTGCCCGTTGGCGTCAAAGGCAAAGTGGGCTGCTGCGGCAGTGCACTGCACGACTGCAAGACAGCGGAGGCCTTCCCGAGAGGACAGCCATTTTTAACAGTCTCTGATTTATTTTCCCCTTCGTCCTCCCACGGCACGATGCCCTTGTGATGGCGGGATGGCTCCAGGGCACTGGTGTAGGGATCGCTGTCACAGCTGCTGTACTGACTGGCCCCACTACTGCTGCCGTCAGAGCCGCAGGGCGGCCGGATAGGGTCTCTGACCTGGTCGCTTAGCTCCTCGCCACCTCCCTCAGCGGTCTCCCTCTCCTCCATTAGCCAGGGTCCCACTACAGTCTTATCCAAGTCGGGACTCGCACACTCAGCATCTCTGGAGAACACAAAGACGTGATCGGGCGAGGTGACGTCGATTCCCTGGTGATGTCGCAGGGTAGCCGTGCGCTCTGAATCGAGGAAGTTGGAGTAGTCGGAGAAGTCGACCGTGGTGTCTCCCGAGGAGTCGCTCTCTCGGTGCGGCGGCCTCGCGGGAGACTCGGCGCTGAACGCGGGAAAGAATTCGTCCACGTCCCTGAAGCTTACGCTTTTGCGGCTGAGGCGACGCAAGAAGCAGGGCGGGTCCCCGCGATGAGGGAAGACGTGATCGGAGGAGGAGGGTCTTTGACGGATCGCCGAAATATCCAGGTCCTTGGATTGCAACGCACCGCAGTCGGACAGTGGGACTCCCTCCTGAAGTTTGGGCAAAGTCCCAGGGGCGGCGAATCCTCTTGAACCCGCTGCCGACATCCGTGTGCTAGAGAGTACCGATGGAACGACGCCCCAGTCTCGGTCCCACTCCTGGGTGCGACGCACGTGCAGCTCAGAGAGATCAGACAGCCCCGAGAATCTGGGCCTGCTGATCCCCGACATGTTCAAAGAGGAGGATCGGCGTGTGCTACTGAGGGGACCCTCATTACAGTCACTCGATAAGGACTCGGATGCAGTCGTGCTCTCTTCCATGCAGGAGCTGCCGGGCACAACTCCGCTGCCTTGGCCACGATAAAAGGCTGCACGGAAAGCAAAAAACATGCTTGCATTACTTCAAGGAAAATTTTTTTTTTTTTTTTCTTAAAGTAAGGGCTTATAAACAGAGAACATCTTACAGTATTGGAATTGCGGCAGGTCTTCCTCCTCTGCTTCCAAAGTATCCCACGACTGGTACTGCTGCAGGAGCTGGGCACATTTGCGGTTCTCCTGTTCTTTTGCCAAATCAACTGGCCTATGCCCATCCTGACAACAAAAAAATAGGCCAAGCTTCAGAAATATCTTTCCCCAGAGGCCTCACCAGTAAAAGTACACTGTCAACTATGAATGGTTAATCAAACAGGAGCTAGAGAACAGAATTATATATTTTTACAGGCATTTTACAGAACTGGTGTAGCAGAGTAGAGACCAGGTGTGTGATCTATTGGTTACACCCAATATACCAGTTTAATTTAATGTACTGTGGCTTTAAGGATGTTGTGTATATTGACAATTAAAAATACCAGACAAGAAAACCATGAATGCAGATGCACATTGTAGTACATTATATCAGTTCAATTATTTTCTGCACCCAACATGGAAATCAGACCAGCCACTATTATATTATATTTATATACACTATTATACATATTTAGTCTACTCTTTTCACTTCATCCTCTGAAATCTGAAATAAAAAAGCCAAAATTGAAGATGGGAAAATAATCAACGTCTCACCTGATCTTTTAAGCTGGGGTCCCCTCCATTCTGTAGAAGCAACTTGAGGTTCTGGCAGCAACCCCACAACGCAGCAACGTGTAGGGGAGTCAGATCCTCTACAGACCTGCAGGTTATTGTCACAAAGCTCATGACAGTTTCTGGTTGATATGTGTACCTTAGGAGCAGTGGTTGGCAAAGTACAGAAACTCTTTACTTGAGTAAAAGTACAGATACCCTGATAAAATATTACTCAAGCAAAAGTCCTACATTGCTTCTCATTTTGGGTGGCAATATTTGTTGTTGAAAGTCAAAGTAAAAGTCAAATTAAAAATGGAAATACTTAAGTAAGCACAGACACTTGAAAAATGCACTTAAGCACAGTAACAAGTAAAGGTACTTTTACTTTGTCCACCACAGCTTAGGAGAGCCTCACACCCTTGAGGACAACTGTTGTAAGTCACGTTGCCTTGTCCACCATGGTCATTATAGACCAGTGATCTCAAACTCAGTGCCACAAAGGGCCGTGTGTATGCAGGTTTTCATTCCAACCAATTACTGCTGCCTTAATTGGCTCAACTACTCATTTAGCCATATGCATGCACATGCATGTGCATTATTGAAGTTAAAGCACAGAATATACTCAACAAATATTATTTAGATAACAAAAATATTTAATTTCACTTTATATACATTATGTGCAAGCCAACATGATAATTTAGCAAATAATGGAACTAATTATCTAATCAAAAGCGGAGGCTGCAGTAAAAACCAGCATACACATGGCCCTCCGTGGCACTGAGTTTGAGACCACTGTTATAGACCATATACATCGGGGAGGCTCACCTGACATTAGGGTCAGCGCCATGCTGCAGTAGAAGCTTTAGGCAGCGAATTCGCTTCTCTGTCTCCGCGCCGACAGCCAAATGCACCGCTGCTACACCTTTGCGAAGGATCAGGTTGGGATTTGCCCCTCGCAACAGAAGACCTTCCACAGCCCTTAAGAGAAAAAAGCGAAGGACGATCAAGGTTTCAAGGTTTCAAGGGTTTTATTGTCAGTCACAGATATATACAAGTATAACACGGTGAGTGAAATTCTTGTGCATTCTTGTGTCACTCTCTTGTGGCAACAAATAAGCGTAACATTATCAATAAGCGTGTCATCAAAAACTAAAACCACAACATTTCACGGTATGTTTAACGCAACAGCCAACATCCAACACCGCTGCTATTAAGCAACGTTGGGGAACATGCACACCATTTTGCGAGCTTTCAAGCAACACACGATTTTTTCACGATCGACAAGCATACGAATTCAGGAAGTGAACATACACAGCCACCTTTGTTTATCTTAGCAAAAGGCAGATATAACGTTGCATAGATCGCGTGCATCAGTTTTGCTGGAAAACTAGTTTACATAGGAATATTGTAATCTGAAGCAAAATGGGATTAAATCAAATAATCTGCGTTATTACCTTGGTTCTCCATCACTCACGGCTTTGCACAGTTGTGTTGCTAGATTCTTCTTGTTGGAATGCATAGCCAGCTAGCGTACTGCTACCAAACTACCCGATTATGTCTTTGTGTCTGGTTAGTATCGTCGCACGCATTGTTGTATGAATTTTATCTATCAAGTTTATTGCCAATCAATCCATTTCATATAGATACCCGCCGAAGACCGATCTTGGATTTCATGAGTTAGCTCTAAAACTGTATAGCACTTTCACTATAGTTTTGCTTAGCAATGTGCAAAGCGACTTTTTTTTTATTGTTATTAAAATTCCCTCCAAGGTTGCGGCCCGCCTCTTCCGTCGCCAATGGCCTGCCCATATTGAAAGCTTATTGGCTCAATTCAAGCCAATTTGTCCAGGAGCACGAATCATGTATCAGTATTACGTCACTCAACTTCCTGTTCTTTTCCATTTTGAGCAATGTGGTAGGGACGTTCGATCGGAAACACGCCAGTCTGTACATATTGTTATACATACAACTACTTTCCTGCATGCCATATATTTCCTGCTGATATGCAATTCATTTTCGACGACTCGACTTGTCGACGTGCATGATGAACTACGCGTCACCTACAAACTACTAGTGCCTCTGGCGGCTAGTTAGTTTTATTTGACAATTTAAAAAGAAATAGATACACACATAATATAATAATATATACACAATGCGAACACACATACCCTTGATACATGACATCACATTAATGCACACCGCAAATTGTCGAGGATAACACAAAAAAAGTTGTCAAAAAGCCAACTTATTTCCATGAGATGTAACTTCAAACTGAAAAGTGCATTAGAAATAAAATGTATTATTATTGAAAGAGCTGCAATGAATGGCGTGGTTCTGAAAGAATGACTAAACGAATTTCTATTAAAAGAAAACCCAAGGAGATCAGTGTTCATAAGTAAATCATTTATTGTATTATGTTGTATAAAATTTCTTCCACAGTAATTGTTATAACAAATATGGAAGAAAAGACCAAACAAACACTTCTGGCATGCACCCTCCCTAATTCCCACCCCTATTGTTCCTCATTGTAATGATAAAGTTTAGGTTTATTTTGAATTTAAGATCTCAAATTGAATTCTTATTCACAACTCCAACGTGGCTAACTTAAATCAGCTTCAGGCTTCACATTGCACATGGTTTTGTGCATTTCATAGTATCGGAATCGCATTTCACTTACAGTAATAAAAATAAAACAAACACCACTTACTAATATTCATATAATTAAATACATTTTCTGCCACTATGATATTCTCACATGTTAAATGGGCAATGCATGGTGAATTTGATTCCCAAGCTAAATAGCATTAGTAAAATGCTATTCACTCACAAAATCCACTCACATTTCGACAAACCTGAAAATTTATTTGGCAGTGTAATGTACCAATGAAAACAGTGCATGATACAGTGGGTTAAC
The DNA here is from genome assembly GCA_029706075.1 of Aldrovandia affinis. NCBI lineage: Eukaryota > Metazoa > Chordata > Actinopteri > Notacanthiformes > Halosauridae > Aldrovandia > Aldrovandia affinis. The sequence goes on along the minus strand of JAINUG010000035.1, from coordinate 1,280,352 downwards.
CATTTATAAAGCTTATTCAAATTCTTCAGTGATGAACTGGCTGTTGTAGCCTTTTGGTTCTGTACACATCACTAATAAAGAGTGTACAGATGTCACAGCTTCCTACCGATTCACAATTGCATTCCCATACAATACCCATGTGTACAAATGCAGAACAGGGTGAAATTTGAGTTGGCCCTTGAAAGCAAGTTCCTTCAGTGTATAGAACACAAAAGTAATGCTTCACTTAGTTTACATTTACCACACATTTTCAGAAATGCCAAAATGCTGCGTGAAATTAAAAAAGAGAAACCACTCATTGCCATTTGAAGGCAAAACAATTTTCCGTTTTGACCTAAACTTTACCATCTTCAGAGAACAATTCATAAAAATACTCACTTGTATGTAAACACATTTTAATATACCATAATTCTAATAAAATCATTTAAGAATAATGCAAAGCACTGCATTTGAAGATGTACAAAAAAAAAAAAATTCTGTTTCCCAGGCCAATATTGGAATTATAAAAATAAGGAGGCTGCATTGCATTCGTTTTACTGTGGAAGGTTTTTACTAGTTAAATTTGCCTGCAATTTAAAATTTTATTATTTTTTTTAAATTTGTTCATCCAATTCTATTTGTTCAAGTTAAATGGTCAGGTTTACTCTACAAATTAAAGTAATTTACTACCTCATTAAGATACAATATACTTGGAAACAAAAATCCCCCAGTTTCCTTAATTTTCAAGCCCTGAGGTCATAAACAAGGTCTTGCACATCTTGTTGTAAGTCACTCTGGATAAGAGCGTCTGCTAAATGCCTAAAATGTCAAATGTAATAAAGTCCTTGTTTATCGCCTGTGACATACTGGCAATCACTGATGTTGCAGCTGTTCAGTTCAACAATCTGAAAATCGTACATCACTCTTTGGACAATGAAATAGAATTACGCCTCTAGGTTACCATGGCGTTGCTCATCATAATTAAGATGTAAAAACCGTACCCGTCCTTAAGGTCCTTCGCTCAAATTCCAGGCACAACCATATACATTCAGTAGATGCAAATCTAAAAAGATCAAATAAAACTGGATCTTTGTTTCCGGATCTTGTCAAAATTGCAGCCACATAGCTATTTTTAATTATTTTTTTATACAAAAAATATTCTGTGCATATTTGCTTGTCTGAGAAACATAATTTTACATTTACAAAGATATAAATTCATGATTGACTATAATTGAATACTAGCATTAGCATTAACAGGGTGGAAAGATGCATTTACCTGGGTCTTCCGCCCCAAAAATATGTCGCGCTAAATTAAGACGCTGCCAACGTCAAAGCAAACCTACTTCCATGCTGTGTACTTCATAAATTAGTCATAGATAACACTGGCCTGTCCAAGCAGACAGAAAACAGCCAATATGACAAGATGTATATAGAGGAGGCATATATATGTAACGTACTACCGTGTATATACCCAAGTGGCCTTTTTTTTGTGTCCTTTTATCATCATTTGGATGAAAAAAGCAGAATGTGTTTAAAAAACAAATGTACACTGGTCAAAGAGCAAATTTGGGCTCTTTAGTCATGTTTAGCTTGCTGTAAAAAACAAGCAAAAGTATACCTTAATCTAAGAATTTCATTATACTCATGCATCGAATTCTCCACTGAGAACAGTGTCATATCTTTGGCATCGTTGAGCTACTTGTACTTACACGTACATTCCAAGGTAGCCAAGATCTACTCACATGAAGTACTGCCTGCTAACATTCGCCGTGTTCAAAAGATTTAAACATCCTTTTTGTGTACCTCGTAAGCATGCGTAATGCTTTCGATCTCAACGCTGCATTTGGAGCGTTGACTTGTTCAGAGAATTAGTCGATCAAATCTACACATTCGAGTTTACATTATGGTCGCATTTGGAGTGCCGAACGAATGTGAAATATGGAGCCTCAACCGAATCCAATATACCGAAGTTTAACTTCCGAGTCAATTGCCTCCCCGCGCTCACTAGAACTGCATCCTGACGCTTCCACCCTGTTTATGTGAAATCAGCAAAGCCAGACTAATAAGATTCTATATAATGGCTGTCAGTTAATGTCCATCAACGTTAAACACAAATATCACATCCCTAAGCCACCATTTTAAACTCCCAGTTTCCGTAACTGCTCCAGAGATGATCACTTCCTTTAAGGAAGCTGTCAAATACTAGAATGTCGTGAACTTGAAATACCACAAATGTAACATTTGTTTTGCCTGAAATGTTGCAGCTTTAAAAAAATTTTTTTATAAGTAAGCATCTTACGGTTGCACTGTTGGCACCTTCCAATAGCCCAATTGCTAAGAATCTAATTGACTTGCAATGCAGAGTTAGCATGCCTGACATATGAGAAAGTATGCCTTCATTAGAATCAAAACCTCAAGGGCATCATAGGTCCTCCAATTCTAAGCCCGGGTGAGAACATTAACACCACACATTTACCACTGCTTGTCAACCGAGGCAGCTGCTGGCTCCCTTTGCATTTCATCTTAGTACAGGAGTGAGGAGAGATGGACTGTGCTGATCCCCTGTAGAAGGCAAGCTCAAGGGCTTCATTCAGTATGCATCCAGCTGTGCTTCAGACGTGCCAATAGAAGTCGCTTCTACCCAATTAACACTCGATTGGTTAGAACTGACAGCTGACTTCAGTGCTCATGATTATACAATTCCCTCAAGGGGGCAGTGGGTTAAATTTGGTTAAAATCTTTAAAAGCAAAACATTGCGAGTGTTCGTGATTACTTGGGTGCTAAAAAAAAAAATGAAGTCCACTTAAAAATCTAGGCAGATTAATTCGTTTGGAAGGAAAGGGATTTTAAAAGAACCCCAGAAATGAATAAAATGTTGAAATGTACAAAAATATTTAGGTGGCTCTAGGGGGGGGAGGGGATCAAAACCAAAAAAACTAAACAGAATTGTAGAAAAACAATATTGAAGATCCATTTTCACATGATTGAACATTCTCTGGATGCCGTTTTTGGATCTCCCTGCAATGAGAAAAAAGAACAAGATATTTGCACACAGCCACAAGATATTTTTAGCGTTAAATTAACTTAAAGGGTTAAAAACACGGCATGCCGAGTCTTAAATCTTATAAAAATAGTGTGATGTCATGCGTGATGACTGAACAGGGATGGCTGCTAAGGCTGTAATAATCTGGGGATCATTCGTGAAAAAGCAATTTAAAAACCCAAAGTTTAAAGTGAACCATGGATTCAGAGAACCGTTACACCCCTAACGGCCGCACATCTAAAGGAGGCTTCCGTTACCTGCTGATGGAAGAGATCCTCCTCCCCAAAGTCTGCATCCTCATCATCGTCGTTCTCGATTTCCATGATGGTTTTCGTAACGGTCCTCTTGGCCACCTCCTGGAAACGTGTAAAAACAGCCACGATGGTTCAGAGGTTCACAATTTTCTGCTTCCAGCACTTTCTCGTTAAAACCCTGCAAGGCCGACTGGCCCTGGGTAATGTGTTCGAAGAACAGGGATCGCCAGCACTGTGCTGTGCTGTGCTATACGGCCCTGCTTTAGTCAATGGGAGGGAAATTACCTCTCCGTCAGAGTTGACCAGGAAGGTCAGGATGTCATCGCCAGTGCCCCAGGAGCTCTGACTCTTCCACAGCAGGTCGGTGGGGGGGCTGTGGGACACCCCAGCATCCGCACTCCACACCTAAATGAGAGAGAGAGAGAGAGAGTAGTCCCTTAGCGCAGTTGGTAGAGCATGGCACTGGCAATGCCAAGGTTGTGGGTTCGATCCCAAGGGGCTACATGTCTGTTGTTCAGATGGGAGGGTCAAAAACCAAGGTCCTGACTCTCTGTGGTCATAAAAAAGAGTAAGGTGTTCCACCTCCACCACCTTCTTGGCCAAATTCACAACCAAGACAATATATATACATACATGGAATTCATTCACTCATTCATTCATTCCCTCCCTCTCACTGTGCATCTGATGTGTAGTGAGTTTGTGCTGGTGCACCATGGCTGCCGTCACGTTCACCCAGGTGGGTGCTGCACATTGGTGGTGGTTGAGTTGCCCACATCATTGTAAAGCGTTTTGAGTTCCATGGGGGAAAAAAGCACTATATATAGCCCAATGGGGGGGAAGAGGGTTTGCCTTTTACAAACACATGAACAAGTGCACACGGTAGTGTAGTGAAGTGCTCAGGGAACTAGTTGCAGGCTAAACTTCAAACTGGACACGGCTGTTGGGACACTTGAACAAGGTACGAAGCATGAAAATAAAATAATGTAAATAAATGGAGGCACCTCGCACCAAGGGCGACTGCTTACCGTGACGGTCTGCCCAGCCTTCAGGACATACTTAGGGCTGAACTTATAGGCCACTTCTTCTTCATCACCAATCACCCTCTTCAGTCTCCAGTTGCCAAGAGGCTGATCCTGCATCCACAAATAAAACGATGAATGAATAATCATGCTCAAAGGAAACAGGGAACGCAATGACACATTAGTAGTAGTAGTAGTAGTATGTTACATTTAGTAGTAAGGTACATTTCCTAAACTTAAAGGTTGCAATTAAATTGTAATTAAATTGTAATTAAATTGTCTCTGCAGTGAAAATAAAATGCACAGCTGCGCTTCCAACAACCACCAGTTTGGTGGCACCGGCCCCACAAGACTCTGCTGTACCTTTCCAGAGTCGTTCTTCAGCGTCACGGACTTCCCCTCGAGGTCGATCTCCTCGATGGTGATGTCGCCCGTGGCCTCGGCCTCCTGGCTGATGTGGAACTTGGGGATTACGATGGTCTCCTCCGCCTCCAGGGCCACGCGCTTCCTCTTGGTGCGAGACGAGCGCGACGAGCTGGCGGTGGTGCGGGACACGGTCACCCGCGAGGAGGAGCTGGGGCTCAGCTTCAGCCTGAGGGGGGGCACGTCACTCTCAGCATTCTTTTATTTTTTTGTGGTTTCCTTTTTCCCGTTTTTTCACCCAATTTAGTGGCCAATCATTCCCTCTATTTAAGATTTGCCCTCCCCACTCAAAATCGTCGCTCGTCTCTACGAGGCAAACGAATAGGCCTAGAAACCTTCCTTTTTAACAAGGCCTTTTCTTAAATTAGTGTTTGTTTTTATGCATCTTTGTGTAGGTTTTCTTTGTTTTCTGCTTTTGTAGCACTTTGATATTTACTTTAATGAAAAGTGCATTAAAAATAAAATGTATTATTTATTATTATTTAAGATACCGGCTGTTCAAAGCTAATTTGACTTTGAATAGTGTGATGACACTACTCACGACTACGTGAAAGTGGACATGAAGAAATGCCCTGTAAATGATGCAGCACTTCAGCTGTAACCACTGTCTTTTACTCACTCACACTGCCCTGTCTGTCTGCCTCTGATTGAAGGGTTCCTTTCACCTCCAGTTCAACCCCACGTCACAGATCAACAGTGGAGCTGCATACCCTCAATTAACCCTGATTATACACTCAAACCTCTTGAAGACTTACTTATTCAATAAATTTGTATGGTAATAAATACTCTGATGCTTCTCAAAATGAGCTTGTTCTCATAACCCTGCAAAAATAGTCCTGCCACAAAGTATTAAAACATAGTAGGATACAATCAGGCCCATACTGTGTTCCACTGTATATAGAAATTCTTCAATTGTATAATTGATGCCGAGGGTGATGAACAGTTAAGGGAATGAAAGGTATGCATGTCGGAATGACATTGTGCCAATCTGTGTGAGAGCGTAAATCATTCAAAATGAGAAGATCCCAACAGACAAGCAGGAGCTAGTTTCCATGTCATACTTTTGTGACGTTAAACTACGCCAGAGAATGTGGAAATTTCACTGTACTCAGATATTGAACATGCATATATATATATTTTTAAACAAGATTGTGCAAGTAAAGTGCAGCTGCAGGTGTCAGGAATTTTGTTGCATATATGAGGAATGAAAACCTCTCGCACAACGTATGGAATTTGTGCCATTCCAACAGGTAAACCCGCTCCAGGCCCTTTCCAGGAAATGCCATTTTCATGTATATCAATCAACCTGCCATGTATGAGAAATGCTACACACGCAGCTGTCGGCTGCCTCGCTCTGGTGCGGAGACCGCCACAACACAACCTTCATTCATCGGGAGTGCACGGAATGAGTGCCAACACAACCTTCATTCATCGGGAGTGCATCGGAAGTTCACGGTATGTTGCCTGCTGATGAACACTTGGGCTATTCAAGTCCAGGCTAGATGCAGTACTGGATACTCTTTAGATTAGGACATGACTAGCCTAGATGGGGCCGAACAGCCTCATCATTATGTATTCTCATGTTGTTCTTATGTTCAGACGAGTCCTCCCCCTCCCCCTCTCTCACCTGTCCTCCTCTCCCTCCAGGAGCTTCCTGTAGGCGTTGATCTCCATGTCCAGGGCCAGCTTCACGTCCAGCAGCTCCTGGTACTCGTTGAGCTGCTGCTGCATGCAGTCCCTCATCTCGGCCATCTCGCGCTCCTTCGCCTCCATCTGCCGGCGGTGCTTATCCCTGTCGCTGGCCAGCGCTGACTCCAGCTCGCGGATACGCTCCTCGGCTGCGCTGGACTACGGACACGAGCAGACACAAGCACGGACGCGGACGAGCGGGTAAGCACGGAGGCTTCAGAACAAGCATGGACAAACTCTGTGGTCCTGAAAGGTAGTTCAATCTGAACAGAAGAACCTGCTATCCACATTGTGTTTACTGGTGGAAACTCATCAGGAGGCTAAATATATTTCTCCATAACCAGAACCGTATATATTTTTTTTTCTTCTTTTTTAAACTTCAGGAAGCAATGCAATGTTCTGGAACTGCTACTAATGTTTAATGTTTACAATTTTTCTGTTATGTATATTTCTGCTATTGGTTACTACGGTGTTGTTGTTTGCCATGTCCCAAGAATTTCAGAATGATTCCTGTGTTATACTGTGCGCTTGATAAATAAAACACTTTGACTTTGAACATTCAACCACACCAATACTTGTAAAGAGTGAAATGGACATCCGTGGGTGTGCGTGCGTGCAGGTGCTTGGCTGCTGGGCGAAGGCGAGGTACTCTAGAGGCACACCTGTTTCTGCAGGGCGGAGAGCTGGTAGCCCAGGCTCTCGATCCTCATGTGAGCCTCCCGCAGCTCCTCTCGCGCTGTGCTCACCGCCTTGTCATTCATGTCAGACGACACCTTGGCGTTTTCCAGCTGGGGCATGGAGGGAAGGACAGGGACAGTGTTACACACATTGTGGGACTGGCTCCCTGGTATGGAATTAATGTCAGCACATACACAATCCAATATATATATATATATATGCCATTTAGCAGACTCTTATCCTAAGTGACTTACCATAATGAATGCATATATTTTTCAGTATATGGGGTCCCAATGGGAATCGAACCCACAACCTAAGCGTTGTCAGCGCCGTGCTCTACCTACTGAGCTACACAGAACCAAGAGCAATACTTCTACTGAACAAGGTCTATTGAATTACCAAGTATAAAATTACAGTAATGTTAACAATAACTTGAGTGCTTTTGTATAATGTCCGTTATAACATGGCACAATGCAATCTTCCAGTTCATGGAAATGGCTGAGACATGGATATGCCACTGAAGCAAATAAACTTGTTCGGTGGAATTTACAGCCCGAGATTAACTTTCATAGGTGTAATACTATGTTTACGTTTTATGCTCATGTCCCTGATAATAGTATGACAATAAAAACCCATGATTTATAGTGTCAAAGACAGCACTATAAATGATTCCTGTTTTTCCTGTTTTGTAAAAAGAATTGCCTAACTGAAATCCATCTTCTGAGTTCCACAGAGGCGACAAAAAGAATTGGCTGCATTTAATTTTAGCTCAGCCTGGATGTTAATGAACAAAATGCATCTTTTTCTATTTTTATTTTTACCCCATTTTTTCTCCCAATTTAGTAGTCAATTATACCCTCTTTTTTCATGACAATTATCCCCATCTTCATATTTGAGACTGGCTGACATGTGCCACCGTCCTGAGACAGAACCCAGTGACATAAACTGTGGCAGTATGCACCAGGGCCCTCCTCCGAGACAGAACCCTCCCAGAGCCATCAACTGTAACTCCGGTATGCACACAGGGCCACGACACGCATCCTATGGCATTACAGCGAGCATTACAGGCATTTAGCAGACTTAACCAGAGCGACTTACAGTTTCACATTTCTTTACCCCAATCCCTACAGCTGGCGGCAATCCAGGCTAAGTACCTTGCCGCCCCCTAGTGGCGCCCACCTGGGTCACCTGCAACCTTTGCGTTACAAGCACAGTCCCGCATCCCTGCCACCAGTGGCGTTGTGTAAAAGGCGTACCTTGGCCTGGAAGGTGTGCTCCAGCTCCTCCTTGTAGATGGTGACCTGCTCATCGTGCTGCCGCCGCAGGTCCTGCAGCGCGCGCGACAGCTTCATCTCGTAGTCCTGCTGCCCGCCGCTGTCCACCTCCACCATCCGCTTCTCATGGCGACGGCGGGTCTCGCGCACCTCCTGCAGAGCGACCACGGGCACCATGGGAAATTAATACCGCGGTAACACCCGTTAGCACCAGAGAGAGGCTAATCAATATGGCCCCTTTCAAAAGACTTCACCCGCCACGCGATCCAATTTTATAAACCGACAATTCTACAGAATTACGCCACTTGGACAAACATTTTAATGTGAAGAAAGTCTTGCTTTGTCAACTTTGTTGTCCCGAAAAAATTATGACATGGTGCTTATCCAATTACATTTTACATAATTTATCTTTAATTATGCACTTTATAGTAGTTCATTAGCATCCAGTAATTGGGTTGTAGAAATTGATGACAGTGCAAAAGGCAGTGCAGTTTCCCTTGATTGTCTGTCACAGTAGCAGGATAATTGCACTTCAGTAGAGCCCTGCATGGGACCATTTTTCCCTGCTGGCATGGAAATGTTTCTGATTGCTCCCACAATGTCAATTTTTCCTGTCCCGTGATCATCTACTAAATATTTACGTGTTAACTGTTAACACACCACACCCATTTTGCAATGCAAACATTTTCCAGAAAACCTTTAAGGTGGAAGAAGCTAATTTAAATGAAGACAAACTTATTTTACAATTGAGCTTTCACACGAACACAATGAATTGTACAAAAAGTGTATATAAACTATAGTAACTATTTTTAGAGCCAGATTCATGTTTTAGTTTGTTTAAAAATCTATGGTGGTCATCTATTTTATCAAAAGAGCGCATATGATAAATTATTGTTGTTGATATTTGTACTATTAAGATTGCCAATAAGAAAATTAAACGATTTTAAAATTCATTTTACAAGTAGTCCTACATTAGGTGGCATCATTTTTTAATGGTAGTGCATTACATTGCATTCTCCCTCTCTGCCAGCCCAATCCCAATGATGAGGAGAGTAAATCTGTCTCCTATCTCATGGTACCACACTACCTCAAATTCTCCCTCTCCCACCACCCATCTCTTCATCTCCAAAATAAAAATACAAATTGGAAGTCCACAGTATGCATTCCTTCTCAATTTCACTTGGAAACACAGTCAAGTTTTCCCCCCCCCACAGTTGTGAATTTGGTACGGTCCTACCCGTAATACAACACCGCCAATAGACGGCCCACAGGTGAGATAAGACACAAACCTCCTCAAACATGCTCTTCCTGAACTGAAGCTCCTCTGACAGGCTCTGACAGCGATTCTCCAGGTCCACTCTCATCAGAGTCTCCGCCTCCAGCTGCTTCTTGGCAACCGCATGGGCATCCTCAGCCTGTGAAAACATGTGACATCAGCACCCAATAAACCTGCAAACTGACTCCCCTTTCACCAAGCTTTGCAAATAACTTGCCTCAGGTTGGATCAGCTCTCCAAGTCTTAAGTCATTTTTTCCCCCACTTGCAAACACGCTTACTTAAAAACACCCAACTCATACCCAGGTGTTTTTTTTTTTTAGTTTTTTCATCTTAGCATGGCTACTGCAATTACATGCTCAGAATTTCTGGTGTTTTTATTTATTTCTTCTTTATTTAACCAGGTGATTCCCATTGAGATGTCTATCTATTTTACAAGGGAGCCCTGGCCAAAAAAAACAACAAGCAGAGCATGCTAGAACAAAAATACAATACAGAAACCACAATACAGCAAGTCACACATCACACATTCTCAAGTAAAACAGCCATGACATCATTCTCCACCTCCCCTAGAAATCTTTCCAATGCTATATTTCCCCAGTTCGGAGTGAGCAGCCCAATGAGGTAGACCCATACCTTAGAGAGCTGGGCTTTCAGATCATCGAGTTCTGCCCCCAAGGCTCCGTTCTCGCTCAGCGCAGTGTGGAGTGAGGCCTCGCTCCGGTTGTACAGAGACTCCAGCTCCTTGATGCGAGCCTGAGCGACGGACAGGTCCCCATCTTTCTTCCTGTAGCTGGAGGAAAACGGGCGCAAAAGCACAAAGAGTTACAGGCGTCCTTGAATGACGGCGTCAAGGTCAAACACATAAAAACAGGGCTAGACCAGCTGCAACGGGTGGTCAACGGAGCTGCCGTCTCATGACGGGCCATACTTTAAAAGACCACCGTAAGGCTGACAAACTTCTGCCAATGGCTGGAATTGATGCGATCGTGGACGGAATCAAAGTACCTGTATTGATAATGGTCTTTAAATCTGTGCGTCACATTGTCCGCCCCATACTTAATAAAACTCTTTATGTGGGCGCCCCCACCTGCCCTTAACGCACAAGGTCATCAAGGCTTATGAGAAGTGTGATCAATATCTCCTGAAAATCCCTATGGCCACAATTGCTGCATTTAAAGGCAGCCTACAGTGCTATGGAGCCACTCTGGAATCAGCTAGACCGGTCTACCAGGGAACAAACAAATCTGCAGGCTTTCAAATATAAACTCAAAGCTGGACTTTAGCACACAGGATTGGATGCATAGAACATCATGCTATTGATATGTTTTTAATTTTGTCTCGTGTTGTCTCAGTAAATGTACCCAGGACTCCCTGGAAAACAGTATTATTCCTGAGTGGACTATCCTGGTGAAATACAGTTGAACATAACATTACGCAAGACTGGGTGAGCTTACCATTTAAAAAACAAATCACCCTCCTTTTTTTCCAAGAAATTACTAAAGCACTAATGGAGGTACCCCTATATTAACCAGCCGTTCACACGTGATTCAACACAAGACCTGCACAAGTCACCACACCCTCCGACCGACTTTCAACCATGCAGATTTTGTGATAAGCCGCCCACCCGCTCTTACAACGAACAATAGACTGGCACAGAAAACTTGCGACAATCTGGCTTACATCAACAGGTGGATAATGCACGTGGATATTCATCACTGCTGCAGCAAATATACATCTAAAATGCAGCTGCACTTCCTGCCTGGAGAAGTTCCTTAGCAACAGAATAAACAGTGGCAAACAGTCAAGCTTTTCCCTCCAAATTGGTTTGTCAACGCACTCCTGTGTTATACTTTGAATGCGTCATCGCAGCTAGTTCACCTCCAGCCACAGGTTCAGTTGGGTTTAATTTGAAATCTGTCAACAGTCGTATTTATACAACCATTTCATTAAAGACTGAAAGAGATAGGATTAGAACAAAGGTCAGGAATGACCTAAGCCAGACTCAACTCCAAGTAGGAGTTAACGCCACAGCTTATGCTTATATATATATATATATATATATATATATATGCCATTTAGCAGACACTTTTATCGATTTACAGTAGTGAATGCATAATTTTTCAGTATATGTGGTCCCAGTGGGGATTGAACCCACAACCCAAGCGTTGCCAACGCCACGCTCTACCTACTGAGCCACACAGAACCAAAAGCTTCACACTGACTTGCGCTGAAAGATACATGGTCTCTCAATTTCAAAGAATGTGACTGACAACACTGCAAGCCTCTCAATCTCTCAAAAATTCATGCATTCCAAGAATTTTGCATTCCAAACCACTTCCTCGTCTACTGCTCCCTTCCGCAAATGCGGACTGCATGCAAAGCCATGATCACACAGCCCAAGTTGCCAGGGGAGGAGTGGGAGAGCACTCATAAGTGTTGTGAAACACTGTCTGCATTCCTGCACAGCAAAACAGTTAAACACGCCATCTGACTTCAATAACAAATGTAATGCTCAAAATATTAAAATAGTCATGGTAAATTAAATATGAGAACTTTCAACTTAGATTACTTTTATATATGATTTGGTGTCATATGATTATTGAAGGGGGGAAAGAAAGAAAAGGTTCCTTCTTTTTGATTATTTATTCATAGTAAATATTGTCATTCACCAGGATTTCTGAGAATATAAAAACAGTGCACGTGCGTATCACATAACACTAGAACGTTCTGCACACGAGTTCTCTTCACTCACTCCTGAAATGAAATGCACTTGCTATATCCGCCATGTCAATTCCAACCCACATTCCGGGGGAGGGGGAAGGGGGTAATGGGGAAGGGGTCAAAAATGCAACCTCACCATTCAAAATCCAGCACCCCGACCGCACGAGACATTACTCACTTCCTGTTGGCCTCCTCCAGCTCAGCATTGGCCTTCCCCAGGTCAATCTGCAACTTGGCTCTCTCCCGCGCGGTCTCATCCAGGACACGGCGGGCGTCCGCCAACTCCGCCTCATACAACGTCTTAATCCCGGTCACCTGGAGGGAGGGAGGGAGGAGACAGACCACCAATCACTGCTGTGTCCAGGCTTTCGCCCTCCCATCACTCCCCCAGGGTGTGGCTTAAACGTCCCAGACACCCAGCAGCTGGTTATTCACGGGGTTCATCCCCTTAAACCCTCTTAACAAAACAAGAAGATCTGGATTTTTTTGTATGTGCGTGCTACTATGTCTTTATCTTAAAAGGACAAAGGGGAATGGGGCGAGGTGACACATTTAGTTAAAATCAGCCATTGACATAATATCCAACTATTAAGGGGTTTGTTCAGTTACCTGCACAATCCAACTTCAATTTCTTCAAATTCGTTTTTTTCCCCCCTCAATTTTATTTACTTACATTTTTTTTAAAAATGTTCCCTTCACTCAAGTCCAAAATCAAAATTTTGAGTTTGATAGTCCACGCTTAAATAAGAGCAAAATCTAGAATTTGATAACATAAATGGATATGTATGAAGCCATTGCATGCGCTGGAAAAAAAAAAAACTGTGGATCGAAAATTAGCGCCCACTGCTTGAAGTTAAACAATCTTCCTGCCTGAGGGTCACAGACTTTCTCAGCATTAAGGTCTATGATCTCTTGCATGTACTGACAAATTGAAACCAAAACCAAAACATTACCACAAGTGTGGTGTATTTAAGGGACTATCAATCTTGAGTTTTGAGAGGAAGATCAGCTGATAATCCACGTGCCCAAAAAAATAATAACATTTTTGTTGATGGACACAGGAGCTGGTTCAACAGACCAAGATTCAAATTTTGAATAATGCTGCCCCCTCCTCCTCTGGCACCATGCCTCTCCATGACATGGCTCAACAACAACCCAAGCCAACCCTCTCCAACGCTGGAAAGTGGGCTGGGTCTCACTTTGGTCTCTGTTTTTACAGTCTGGCGTCTGTCCACATAATGGTCCCAGACTCTGGAGGCCATGTTTACACAGAGTACTGAAGTTCTCCTTCGTCTCAATCGAGTTTTCCAAGCCTTTCCCCATATTGTTAGGAGAGTGCTTTGAGCAGACAGAATGAGAACTCGAATATAAGGAAGTACTAATAGCCTAATGAATATCCTCAGGGAAACAATATTAATTGCAGGTTAATCATTTCATAACGCCTCAGTTATGAAACCGTTTAACAAAATAATATTTTCTATATAAATGTAAGGCAAAAAAAACCAACAATAGTAACTGCACATCTGGGCAGCAGACCTTACACAAGTGACAAACGTGGTTCCCCGCAGTGTGCAACTAGCGGCTCTGATATAATACGGAAGTTAAAAGCTATGAATGAACATAAAATTGAGGAGAAACGGAATAAGGATGAACTAGCTTGCCAACTAACGTTACCCTTCTCAATCATGATGAAAAATAATAATGATTAAGTTCCATTGCAAACAATATCGCACAACATAACATCTGGTTGCAATGGGGGCCAGCCACATGCTGAATGCAAACCGAATGTGATCGGTGCTAGTGTAGTCCAGCTAGTGCTAGATAACTACGTTTCGAAGGAAACGTTAGCGATATTGAAGAGCGAAAACCCAAGTAGAGAGCACACTTTCAAGCGACCGCACAAATCGAAACCGCCGAAATTGCCGTTTGTCCGGTTAGGCTAATGTTAGAATAAATTCTAAGATGGCTAAACGATGGTTGGGCAACTTAACTACGACCAGCGATCATAAAATCTCACTCAACATGGTGCCAACGGTGCCGCGCAATTTTGAATGAAAATATAACGTTAGCCACGGCGGCTAACTTAGCTCTTAGCGCTAACCACCCAAATCTAACTAGCGCTAGGTAGCAAGTCATACAATGTCAGCCAAACGAGCTAGACATTAACAAAGGGAAGCAAAATTGGCCGACTGGATACCCAACAAAGTAATAAATTAACGTCAACTTAGATAATGATGCTCAAAGCGAGGTGTGGGGAGATACAGTGATATAGCAAACCAAGATAGTTCGACTAAATCCGAGAATAGCCGACACCATTTGCACTAGCAATGTAGTTTACTGTTAATACTGAGCCGACGTTAGCCAAGTAGCTAGATGGCGAGCTAGATATCTAACGTTATAGGATATAGTAGCTACGCGGCTAGCTAACGTAGCTAGCCCAAGATAATATAAATGAGCCAATAATCCAAATCAGCTAAAGCGCGAAGAACAAACTAGCAGCGAGGGAAGGAGACGGCTATCGCGGATTAGCCAACAGAATGTATCTGCGCGAGCGAACTACACAGTACCTCTCGGGTCGTGACCTCCTCCTTCTCGGACACTTTAACCATGAGACGGTCATTTTCCAACTCCAGCGACCGCACACGGTCAATGTAAACAGCGAGTCTGTCGTTTAAATGCTGTAACTCCTGCTTCTCCTGCAGGCGGGAGATGCGGGTCGGGGAGAGCGGGGTGGTGGTCGCGGCCGCCCGGGTGCTCTCGGTGGCTGAGCGGCTGGGGGTTGCAGTCGCCATCACTATTTTCTTTACTTTGATTTCAAGTATAAATCCACTGTACGTTCAAAAAAAAGCTATTTAAAACTATTAGCCAAAGGTCAGTACGACTTCTTAAAATCTTAATTCATTCGTAAGATGCCCGCTCAACATAGGAAACCCAGAATCTCCTCGCGCACTCTCTAAATTCCATCTACAACATTTGAAAGAGCTTGCCAAAACAAGATGGCCGCCACGCCATCCGCGCCAAAACACAGATTTCTGGTAGTTGTAGTCACCTCACTATTACCGTAAACATATGGGATGGGATGGAATTAACGTATGAGTTTATTTACAGCACAATAACAATCACCAAACTTCTACAACAACGTGTATTATTCAGTAAAACCTGCTCAACCAATTCTTACCCACAATAACCAGCTTGGTTAAGATTGACCATACAGCCTTCGAGTTTTTATTTTTTATTTTTTTGTTTTTTTAATTATAGTTAATTTAATACACGCAGGCCTAACTGCATTTTGAAGCGGTATGGATAACATTTGTTCCTCAGAATTATGAATTTATTTATTTAATTATTCTTACGATGTGCAGTTGTAGGGTAGCTGAGGCAGGAATGAATGTGATATAAAAAAGGCCACTGATATAAAGATTACAGGAACAAGGGCCTACTGTGGTGGGTGGAGCTTTCTTTCAGAATTTCTAAGCCCTAGCCTGAGGGCACAGCTCTGCTGGTTTTCCAGACAAATTAACTCTTAAATAGGTTTGTTTGAGCTGTTTGTTGAATTCTTGACATGGATTTAACTAGCCTATTCATTAAAATTAATTGAACAACCAGGCATTATACTGAGACAGCACCCTTGCCACTAAGGGCCAGATATTTCAAAATATGTTTAATAAAAACCTTTTTATATGTGTTTGCACAAAAACACCCAGGCAAAACATTTCTCTCCTCAAGGACTTGAAACAGATAATTGTGTATCACCGCCATGTTTAAACAGAAATAAATAACAAAAATAAAAATTGACTACTATATTTTGAATGCCATTGTATATTTTGCAATGATTTAACTTTTTTATCTATGTATTTTGAAAAGTATTTAATAGAAATGGTTTCCATTTCATATTTTTTGTTGACCTCCCAGGGATTCAAACCAGCAATCCTCCACTTGCCAGCCTGTGTCATTAACCACTGAGCCACTGCCACCCCATTTTTGAAATGTATATATATATATATATTTATTTTAAATCATTCCGAGCTTACACAAACTTTTCTTTCTGCAGATAATTTTTCAAGCAGAAGAGCACTGAATTTATCTGGGCTCCTCTACTTTCTTACATCCAAAAGTAGGTGTGTGTGCTGTGCTGTGTCCTGCACATTGCACACCATAAACATAACATAACCACTGCACTCATGAACAAAGGAAAATATTTATTTTTCCCACAGAAAACCATCTTTACTGTATTGCCCTTATGTAACTGATGTCTGACTAACTGCCTTGGTTGTTAAGCCAAAGTTTTGGATGGATTTATTCAGGGCTTGTAACCCACTACTCACTTTTATAATGTCCTGACATTTATTTATAATGTCCTGACATTTAAGCTTTTTGGCATTTTGTATGTCAGTAATGTTTAACATCATTATTATGGTATATTATTATTAATAATATCCTGTTTTTTATCTTTAAAAGTTTAATGACTTAAGTTTACACACCGTTTTTACTATTTATTTATGTCAGTATATAAATTTAAACATCATTATTTTTGTTCCAACCATAATTGATTCACCGTGTTTCCTGAAATATTTAATAAAGCTGTTAATTGAACAATTTTTAATTAAACATTGTTTTTTTGCACTTTTGCATTTTTAATAGATTTATTGATAGATCTGCAGTTGAAAGTGAAGTCATAAATGCTGAACGTGTTGACACCTTGTCATTAAAACTAACATTAATTTATCACGACATTGATTGGAACGAAAACGGCATTCACAGGAGTAGTCCAGCAGGATTGAGGTTGAGAACCACTGATGGAGAGGCTTTATTTCCTTCCGATCCATAGATGGCGCTATACTTTTCTCACTTCGTGATACACTCTGAAAAATCCAGATTACCCAGCATTCTACCTTCGTACGGTCCTTCCGGCGAATCCGCCATTAGAGAAAGCAGGTAAGAAAGATGTGGCGAATAATCATGAAGTATAATCTTACTAAAATCAATGGCATCGTTGGGTTTTAGCACAAAATAACATTCGTAGCAGAATGTCCTGATTCCTTAGATAAATATTATTATAGTATATCTTGAAATTAATACAGTACAGCTGAGGTACTGAAGTGGTTTTTTTCCATGAGAAGCATCTGTAGGCTAGTGAACGTCCTCGATCGAGTAACAGTCGTTCTTGCAGTTTGTCGAATTTGTTTCTGAAAACGAGCTATTTTAAAATTATTTGACATGACAGTGCAAAATGAATGGTGTAAAGTTGTTTCGGGGTCATTGTCTATAGCTAGATTACTAAATAATTTAACATTGATTTAAGTTGGTTAGCAAACTTTCAATAACCTGTATTACAATACCAACTAACAAAGCACGAAAAAAACAACGTGTGGTTAATTGTGTATTTAATGTTTAACGTCATGGCTATGTCTACTCTGGTGTCTTGCCTAGATGGCTAGACAAAGTCCTTAATTTAATGTCACCGCAATTTAATTCATATTCTCTGTTTTGTCTTCAGTCATGGCAATTCGGTACCCTATGGCCGTTGGCCTGAATAAAGGCCATCCAATAACCAAGAATGTGGCTAAGCCCAAACACAGTCGCAGGAGAGGGGTGAGTATCTATTGTGAAGCTTAAAGATGTTTACATAGTCTGTCAGTGATACGAGTCCAAGTCTAATATCAAAGCTGAACTACTATCGTCTTATTTTCTGCACACATGGTGTCTTATAAGAATGAAAAATAATCGAATGATTTTATACCAGAGGTCAATTGACGTTGTTTCTGTTCTGTAGCACCTGACTAAGCACACTAAATTTGTGCGTGACATGATCCGTGAGGTGTGCGGTTTTGCCCCGTACGAGAGGCGGGCGATGGAGCTGCTGAAAGTGTCCAAGGACAAGCGTGCACTGAAGTTCATCAAGAAAAGGGTACGT
This sequence comes from Aldrovandia affinis, assembly GCA_029706075.1. Classification (NCBI taxonomy): domain Eukaryota; kingdom Metazoa; phylum Chordata; class Actinopteri; order Notacanthiformes; family Halosauridae; genus Aldrovandia; species Aldrovandia affinis. Next base: position 1,262,079 of record JAINUG010000035.1, on the reverse strand, counting down.
TTCCATAACCGCCACACCATGCAACCACTTTTAAACCTTAACACCCAGAGAACAGATTTGCTCACCCAAGACAATAGTTTGTTGAGTCTGGCGATTTATCTACCTGACAGTGTGACCCTCCTGGATGAGACCACATGCAGTATCTGCATCAGCTCTGGGTAGTTTTGCTTATCTTAATTTCACATTAACATGCGAGTTAGGAAAATGTAGCTAAGCGCATGTTCTGTTACTAGAACATTTTGCAGTCTGATTCGCAGTGGTATTTGTGGATTTCTGATCCGTTTGTGGTCAGGAATAGGTTCTGGAAAAAAGACAAAGGTGATATAACATATGACAACATAATGTGTGTCTTTTAGCAGACGCTTTTATCCGAAGCGACTTAGTCGCGATATCCATGATCTTGACTCAGACCATGCTACTGTCATTTCATGCACAGCTTAAAGTTGCCCTGTAGTGGTTTAATTGTTAATCTTATTCCATCAAACAACTTCAAATTCTGACATTTTATTAGATGTTACTGATCGTCATCAGTATTAGCCCATAGATGGATGGGCCAACAGGCACTCTGTATGTTAATATGCTTTTAACATACTCTGAGGGTGTATTCTCAATGGGTATTATTTATGATGGAAATGTGCTACCATACTGGAAATAGGGGACACATTGAGTAGCACGGTTTTAGTTTAGTGGTAATGTCTTGCAAACAACCCAAACATGAGAAGAATTTTCTCTGACAAAGATCGTGCCCGATGTATTGCAGGTCTATGACTTGTCTTTTCACGATTTCCACTTCAGGGCAACAAAGTGAGCTTGCACGTAGAGGTTATATATTTGCTATTGGATTTCATACGCCATCTGTGTTGAGGATGTCTGCCTGGCTGGGGATTTGGGGTCCAGATTCAGTTGAATCTGCTGCCTTTTTCCATGGCCGGTTGAGGCTTCATGAACCTCTAAATCACAGGTGTCAAACTCATTCCATCGAGGGCTGAGTGTGTGCAGGTTTTTGTTGCAACCAATGCACTACACCAGGTGATTTCACTAATTAGCTCACTTCAACTAAGGAGGGAACCTAATTGAAATCACCTGGTGTAGTGCATTGGTTACAACAGAAACCTGCACACACTCGGCCCTCGATGGAATGAGTTTGACACCCCTGCTCTAAATGGATGGAGCTTTCATGTTAGTGTCCTTTCGGTCAACCATGATGTATTGTGACATGCAGTTTTGATTCTTTCAAACAAGTCAGTGATTAAGTTAACCATAGCCTCTACCAGAGGCTTTGTCCTCAGCTTTGAGCAACTAGTTAAGATGGTTAGTTTTTATTGAAATACTTCTTACGGTCTGAATTTTACTGACCACATGTTTATCGAGAAAAAGTAACTAAGCTCAAATTGAAGGGCAAAGTGTCTTGAAGTTGCAGATGGTCTTTGGGCCAAAGCTACTGTGCGGGTACATTTCAGACCATGGAGGGATACATTCTTCCAGAACGTGGCCAGTTAGTGACGCCATGCCCTCTATTGCACATTGTGTTGATGCGCATCCTTGAATCTGCAGGTGGGAACCCACATCCGAGCCAAGAGAAAGAGGGAAGAGCTCAGCAACGTCCTGGCTGCTATGAGAAAGGCTGCTGCCAAGAAGGAGTAAGCGCTTGTACTGGGGCAAATAAATATTTGTATTTCAAAAACGTGTCCCTTGTTTTTTTTTAAATGAAAACATTTGCAATTTAAAAAGGTGTAGCTGACTACATGGGAGATGCTATAGCTAGTTATGCACCACCTTGCAGGGCTGCTGGCCAATTGGCATGGTTGGGGACTCCCAAGTGCTTTAGCAGGATGCATGTTGCACATTTTGTAAATCAGTGGTTCTCAATCCTGGTCCTGGGGGACCCATGTGTATGCCGATTTTTGTTATAGCCAATCTTCTGATCAATTAAGGTTGTTGTGTAGGTTCTTTCAAAAATGTTCCTTAAACTTGACACTACAGGTTTGGCTCATTGCCATTTTCTTTCTTTAGTTTGTGACCAGGTTGTCCACTTTCAGCAGTTAGATCAATTGTAAACTCAATTTGCCAACTTCAGTCCTGGGATGTGAATATGGGACATTTATTCTTCATGCATTCCATAGCTGTTTGAGGTGGCCTTAAGGTAAACCATCCTTCAATAGGTAATGTCTACGCGGAAAAAATTTAGAACCGGTCCACGGTGCAAAAAGTTTTTTTAAAAACCACTAATTGTACCCCCACGCTACGCTCTGGTTAGAACCACTGTTTTAAATGGGCAAATAAGCTTTTAGAACCACTTAAATGGGTAAATCCCTGTCTTGTCCAGTTCAATACAGCTGTGAATTCAATGACCAATTTAAAACAAGTGCTTTGTCAAACTGGAATACATTGGTCACTAAATACAGGCTTTTTTGGAAGGGGAAGTTTGATCTTGCATTTTTAAATGTACATTAAAGGTCCTAGAGTAAAGGTAAAACAATTAAGCAGATGTTCTAAGGATGTTAATTCACAGGACAGTATTGAGTTTGTGTGACACTATACATTTTCGGTTTTCTATGAACTGCAATAACTAATGTAATTAGAAAATACGGCCACTCATTTGTATTAGTCTTTATATTAAACCAGTCACATATATTGCACAAGACAACAGGATATACACTATATGGGCAAAAGTCAGTGGACACCTGACCATCACACCTATATGAGCTTGTTGGACATCCCATTCTAAAACCATGGGCATTAATATGAAGTTGGACCCCCCTTTGCGGCTATGACAGCTGCCACTCTTCTGGGAAGGCTTTCCACAAGATTTTGAAGTGTGTCTGGGAATTTGTGCCCATTCAGCCAAAAGAGCATCTGTGAGGTCAGGCACTGATGTTAGGCACTGATGTTGGACGAGAAGGCCTGGCTCGCAATCGGCGTTCTAATTCCTCCCAAAGGTGTTCAATGGGGTTGAGGTCAGGGCTCTCTGCAGGCCAATCAAGTTCCTCCACACCAAACTCGTCTAACCATGTCTTTATGGACCTCGCTTTGTGCACAGGGGCACAGTCATGCTGGAACAGCAAAGGGCCTTCCCCAAACTCTTGCTACAAAGTTGGAAGCGCCCAGTTGGCTAAGATGTATTTGTATCCTGTAGCATTAAGAATACCCTTCACTGGAACTAAGGAGCCTATCCCAAACCCTGGCTGAAACACCTGAACTCAATAATTAGTAAGGGTGTCCACTGACTTTTGGCCATATAGTGGAAGTTAACCAGAAAAAGGTCTTGCCTTCTTGCAGTTAAAAGAAAGTATACAAAGTGATCAGCTTTTGACAGCTTAAAATGCAAGCAGTGGGTGACAATGTTAACATTTAATGGTAATTTCCATGAGAATAAATGGATTTAGCAAAACACGGTTTAAAAAGAATAACATTTTGTACTATTTCGGGCTGCTTAGCAGCAATGTTTCTGTCCCTGCTGTCTGAAGACCTGGGAATCTTAGATTTTCACAGTAAAGTATTTACCCAAAGACTCTCCCTTCCTGTGGTCCACTGTGGTGAGTGATCAATGCTGCTGTCCACATGAAATGGATTTCACACCCAAACTCAATGAGACAGGGCACTTTGAGACCTACCAACGCCGTGGCACTACGCTTTATGAAAAATGAATGAGCGTATGTACACCCTGCAGAATTCTCCGGCCAGTAACGGGAACACACAAAAAAATGTTCCCGTACGAAGCACTGGATCTCCACGTGTCCTTGCCTGGAGGTAGGGTTTTATGCTGAGCGTCCACTCAGGCCTGATTTGCGTCGAGATTTGTGACGCGGCACGGACCGCGGTCACTGTCTAGGGAAAACGATGTCGTAGATCTGGTGGTAGTGCTCCACAAAGTGCACCTCCAGGCCCTCCGTGATGAAGTCGGGGAGGTCGGAGAAATCCTTCTTGTTCTCCGCTGGCAGAACCATGCAGGTCACGCCAGCTCGCTTTGCCTGCGAAGGGGAGAGACCACGTCAAGTGTCTACGCAGATTATTCAATTTAAAACGCTCGCGTGAGAACAATAAGACAGACCGTTTAAAGGTTGGGGCCCACGTTCACATGGCAACGTTTTCATCAAACTAGTGGGTTTGCGGTCAGCAGCCCCACAAGGCGACGCATAATTGGCAGTAGCGGCGCCCAGGGAGGGAGCACGTGAGTGCAAATGTATTAATGCACATCTTGTAAAATGTCAATGTAAAAATGGGAGGAATACAGTTGGCAGGGATGACTGTCTTGTCGCATACCAGCTCCCCCCACTGGTCAATTTGAGTGCCTGCAGTCTGCTTGTATAACGCTGCACGTGTGAGCTTAACTTGAACTGCGGTGTGAAACGGGGCGGCTGGCGTCACGTGTTTCAGAGGCAAGCACACGCGTGTCTGCTCCTAAACTGAGGTTTTGAAACGGGTCGTGCTAAGTGTACCACAAGGAGGAATAGAAACAAAAGTACAAACCATGTGGCGGAAGTGTGACAGGTACGGTGTGCAGCTGCCAACACTGATGTGTACTGCAGCGTTACCACACTGATCTCTTGCGCTAACCATGATTCATCTTACCATGTTTAAATGCACTTTTTGTAAGTAGCTCTCGATAAGAGCGTCTGCAACATTCTGTAAATGTAAGTGAGGGCTTACACAATTTTCCAACACCGTACATTTGTTGGTAGTTTACGAACATCCTTCATTTCACACAGATTGACCCTATATCTTCTACTTGATCTGCACAACCAACCTCCAGAGGCAAGACCTATTTAACACATTCAAAAAGGCAAAAATCAGGGGAGTGATTGAGCTACTCACAGCGATGGTCTTCTCCTTGATGCCACCAACAGGCAGCACCTTGCCGGTCAGAGACAGCTCCCCCGTCATGGCCAAGTCCTGCCGCGCTGGTGTGTCGGTGGCCAGAGACAGCAGGGCCGTAACGATAGTGCACCCTGCGCTTGGTCCATCCTTGGGGGTGGCACCCTGAGGGCAAACGCAACCAGCGACATCATCACACAAGCAGCGACATCATCATGCAAATAGCGACATCATCACGCAAGCAGCGACATCATCACGCAGACGGATAGGAAGGCAATCAAGATTTAAAGAGAATAGGAGATGCATACAAGAGCAGTGATCATCACAAATGTCATTAATTTTGTTGTTTTTATACAGTGTAACACGGAAAAAAATTAACAAAGATCCATTCACCTTACCGGGAATAAATAGCAACCTTAAGACTGTAGAAAATGAATGCAGAGACTTAAAAAAAGATCACGAGACCCTTTGTTGACACAATGACATCTGAGAAAAAGAAAACAGAAACGGAGAGTGCAATAAAAGACTTTGACTTCTTTAAATCGTATTCCTCACCTCTGGCACGTGCAGGTGGAGGTGGGACCCCACCAGGAAGTCGTTGTCAGGCTGCCGCTTCATGAGGAAGGAGCGGGCGAAGGTGTAGGCGATCTTGGCGCTCTCCTTCATCACGTCTCCCAGCTGCCCCGTGATCTCCAGCGAGCCATCCCGGGGCCCGTCTTTCCCCTCCTTCTCCCGCGGGCGCTTCAACGACGTCTCAATGAACAGAGTGGAGCCACCTGGTGGTGGAGACAGGAAGTACAGCACTCAGACTTCATACTTTCATAACAGTTATTCCTGCTCATGTTCTTAATGAACTAAAACTTAAAATAGGGCATTCTGTCCCCCTCCTTTTAATCCTTTTAGAAATCTTGCTTTTTATTTATGATTTTCTATGCAATGTTGTTTTATGTGAAACTTTTCGTGTGCTGCCTTCTCGGCCAGGGCTCACTTGAAAAAGAGATGCTAATTGCAACATGACTACCCTGTTTAAATAAAGGATAAAATATATATAATAAAAATATATATAATATTATATATATATGTAATGAAGGGATAATCTACTGAAACCTCAAGAGTCTACAACACTGTAAACATGGACAAGGACTTCAACATGTTGTCTTGGCTGTTTTGGGCACGTGTCAGTCAGGCCTCATGTGTCACTAAGATGCCTGTTTCAGACAGTCCCACACACAGCAGGCCGAACGTGGGCAGAGCCATTCCTCCATTCCTCACCCATCGCTGTCCAGGCCAGGCCCATGACCACTCCGGCCGGCGTGACATCATACATCCTGTCCACAGTGAAGATGGGCTTCCCCACAAAGTCCTGGAGGTTGTCGGCCACGACCTGCACGGCGGTGTCCTCGCCGTTCACGATGCGGAACGCCACCTTTCTGAACACCTTCCGGTGCATGGGAGGAGAAACATTACAAGGTTTAGCATCCAGGGCGTCCCATTTAATTCCACTGGAGCTAGGAAAGCAGTGTAAAGCATGCATGCAGAAACCAAGTTCAGAAGCACCGTGTAAAGAATGTGAAGATGAATGCTTTCAGAGTTGAGACTCAATGATTTTCTATCACATTTTACGTACTTTTTTTTTTTTTTTTTTTCAGATTTTTTCCATTTTTTCCCTCAGTTTTTATTGGCCAATTATACCCTCTATTTATTTCCCCACACGAGTTCCCTGCTTGTCTCGATGAGAAAAGCCAATTCTCCAAAGGCACCAAACTCCGCCGACTTCCAGATGGATTCTGCAGTCACCCTTACGGGCTTCTCAGCAAACTTGTGCCGGCTCACCCTCCCCCCATCCCCCTGGGGCGGACAGCCAAACACTGGCCCCGATCGGGGCTCCCCACCAGGGTTGGTCTGGTACAGTCGGGTTTCCAACCGCGACTGTGATAGGCAGCTCACACTCGTAAAGGACCAGCCAATACGGGTGCATTAGACCGCTACACTATCAGAGGGACCCAACTTTTTTAAACAAAGACTCAGATGAATTCAGGCATGGCTACTCAGGTACTCAATGTACAGTATGTATGAGTGAGATTTGGGGGGTGCGTTCTGACCTTTTCCACTTGTTTCTGCAGGTTCCTGACGCCGCTCTCCCGACAGTACTGTCTGATGAGGACGTTCAGGGCCTCGGACGAAATGCTGGTCTTCTGTTCGTTCAGCCCACAGAGAGTTCGTAGCTGGGGCACCAGGTACCTCTGCCAGACGGATGAGTGGTGAATGAGACGGGACACAGAAGTAACAAACTGGACCCAAAAGATTTCATGGATATATCAACATTGCATATACAAGTACAATTAATAAACCAAATGCAAATGCAAGTGATTGGCACAGACGGACTATAATCCAGTATCTTGCCGTTAGAAACCTGCCTTTCTAGTGGCCGCTTCATACTTTCTAACATTGCCGTTATAAACGTAAGCCGATTTCTGCACATGTAGAGCGTGAGGGAGACGGTGAAAGGGTGCATGCTGGGAACGCAGTCCTGTCATCCTCCGGAGGCGTTTACCTCTGCGATGGCCAGTTTCTCCTGGGCCACATATCCCGACACATTGATCATCTCCATACGGTCCCTCAGGGGCTCTGGGATGGTGTCGATCACGTTGCCCGTGCAGATGAAAAGAACCTGGGAGAGAATCGGTTTGTTTTTAGATCAGGATGACCCGCATGGTGCGGCCACTGCAGCATCCGCTCGAGGCGAACAGGGACTTTGTGGAAGGCGCACCTTAGACAGGTCCACGGGCACGTCCAGGTAGTGGTCCAGGAAGTTGGCGTTCTGCTCCGGATCCAGAAGTTCCAGGAGTGCAGATGAGGGGTCGCCCTGGTAACCGCGACCTATCTTGTCCACCTGAACAAACGGATGTGCAGCCAAAGACCCTTCTCAGACTTTATACTTCCATAACGGGTTATTCCCGAGACAACTGCATAAGATTGAAATATTTACTCCTGTTAAAACTGAAAAACCTATGAAATATCCAGGTGACTCATACCCTCATACTGTGGTGTTTAAGACTGACTCTTTCTGTACCATGTCAATGCTAGACATCTACTTATAACTGAAAACAATTTATTTGACATTACAAAACGAGGCTTAGATTGAAACCCACTCAAGACAAATCAAATGTAAATTGCTTCAAATATAATCAATGATATATATACACAGAAAATATAACACATTGTTATTGTCTTTAATTCCATGCATAAAAATAAATTTCCCTTGTGCCCCCACCCCCCCTTCCAAGTGCCAACAATGACCTCATCAATGAGGACCAGGGGGTTTTCGGTCTTGGTCTTCTTCAGGCACTGAATGATCTTCCCCGGCATTGCCCCCACATATGTTCTCCTGCACATCACAAAGACATAAAATCAACACTCCCCGACTGCTTCCTGACAGAACCTACGTTAGACCCCATTTTGTCAGGGAACATGAACCCAATACACACCTGTGGCCCTTGATCTCAGCCACGTCGGTCATGCCACCAACGCTGAAGCGGAAGTACTCTCGGTTTAGCGCTCGGGCGATCGAGCGAGCGATGCTGGTCTTCCCGACGCCGGGAGGCCCGTAGAAACACAGGATCTTGCCCTGAGTGGAGCCCCGCAGCTGGCTCACGGCGATGAATTCCTGTGTGACGGGGGGGGGGAGACGAGCAGGGATTCAACACAAGGAAACCACTGGGGGCCTCCGATAGCGTAGTGGTCTAATGCACCCATTTACGAGTGTGAGCTGCCTATCGCGGGCATAATTGGCCACTAAATTGGGTGGAAAAAAATCTGAAATTTTTTTATTTTTATAAAAGGAAACCACTGGATCCCTTTCAGATTTGGGTATGGCATACTGTACTTTATGCTTTCCACACACTAATAGATTTCTCAATGGAAAGTTTAACCCCATAACTGTCACTGGACTGCTGCTGGGGCCATCTACATCACATAGCACGTTCTCCTTTAAATATCACGTTTAAATGTACCGAAAATATGGACGTGTGTTATATGCACAGATCGGGTGGAATCTCATCTTTTCAACAACCTTCCTTCCTTTGGGATGTGTTGTGTCCACATGCTATTACATAAACTACAATGCGTTTCCTTTCAAATGATACCAAAGTAGGCATGTGCCCATCACAGTTCTTGAGCTATGAACTGTCATATTTGGGTACGTCTAAATAGGCGTGGATGCCAAAAACAGGGTGTGACGGTTAAGGGGTCAATACAGATTGCCCTGGATCGGGGACTTGTGTTCTTTTCTGACAGGTGCTGTGACCCAGGTCATTAAGGCAAATTAAAACCGCTTGTTAATCGAACCAACATGAAGCCAAGCCGAATACAAAACCTGCTCACCAGGATGCGCTTTTTGACATCATCCATCCCATAATGGTCTTCTTCCAGCACCTCCTTGGCCCGTTTCAGCTCTAGGTTTTCCTCGCTATTCTTGCCCCATGGCATAGATGTCAGCCAATCCAGGTAATTCCGGGTCACACTGTTGGAATCCAAGAACCGTCAGGGAAGACAGAAGGCAACCAAAATGTAATATTCAAAATCGAGACAGTCTGAGGTAATTGGCTAGTCCACTATCTCCATCACATTACCACGAATAGGTTTTGTTCAATGTTCAACTTTCAAAGACACATTTTATGCAATTCTTTGTCAAGGAACATTTGATCCAGGATATGGGCTACTTCAAATCGAGGAGTCTTGAAGACTCCATAGCTACATTTGTATTAGCATCTTAAATTCACAAGTGGCATATATGAATCACTGGCTTCACTGAGTCAACAGAGGTGAAACAAGACCTAGTTAGCTGATGGATGATGGTTTAATCAATCCATTGGGCTAGCACACAACAGAAAACCAGGCTGACATTTAAGTTCACCCATTTAGAAGATGCCCTTATCCGGAGTGACTTACAGTATTTTCAATTTTTTTATACATACAATCCGTTCATACAGCTGGATATTTACTGAAGCAACTCAAGTTCTGTTCCTTGCTCAAGGGTACAACAGCAGTGTCCCCACCAGTGAATCAAACCTGCAACCTCTGAATTACAAGCCCAGTTCCCAAACCATTCTGCTATGCTGCCAACCTTGGGATGTTTTTGGGGTGAGAGGTGGGGTAGGGGAGCACTGACTTGAATTCTGAGGAGTGGTTGTCCAGCAGGCTGAGCTTGTTGAGCTCCTCGTTGATGACGTCCATGACGTGCTGTGGCACCACGCCGTCCTTCAGCCTCTCCCGGAACTTCTCCTCGATGGCGTCCTTGTCCTCCTTCTCCAGGCCCAGCTCCTTCTTGATGATCTTCAGCTGCTCCTGCAGCAGATACTTCCGGTGGGTCTGCTTGATCTTCTCCTCCACCTGAGAGGTCCAGACACGGGACACAACATGAGGACCGACCCACAGACAGCAGCACATGAGCACCAGCCCACAGACATAACATGAGTACGAACCAACCAACAGACACGCAACACTACATGAGGACCAACCGACAGACACAGAACACAACATGAGGACCAACTGACAGACAGCAGTACATGAGCACCAGCCCACAGGCATAACATGAGTATGAACCAACCAACAGACACGCAACACGAGGACCAACCGACAGACAGCACATGAGGACCAACCGACAGACAGCACACGAGGACCAACCGACAGACAGCCACCTTTCCTTGGTGACGCGATCCAATGAAATGGAGCATTGCTAAACATTCACAACACCATCTATCAAAGCCACATGAAGGCAGGTCAGAAACGGAGGCCGCTAGCGCACACCTCTCTGCCCAGGCGCTGCTGCAGTTTGCTCAGCTCGTACTCCTTCTTCAGCAGAGACAGGGCCTTGTACAGCCGTTTGGGGATCTGCAGAGTGAATCAAAGAGTTAAGTCAATTCCACTGACACTGTTGTGATAGTTCAGATTGTAATACATATTACATATGCCATTTGGCAGATGCTTTTATCCAAAGCGACTTACAGTAGTGAATGCATACATTTTTCAGTACATGTGGTCCCCAATGGGAATCGAACCCACAACCTAAGCGTTGTCAGCGCCATGCTCTACTCACTGAGCCACACAGAACCACTGTTATGGTACCTCCCTCGGTCCACTCACATTGGTCTCTTCCAGGACGTCCTGCAGCTCATGGGATTCTGCTCCGGTCAGCGCGGCTCCCATGTCACTCAGGTAGATCGGATTATCTACCACCCTCTGTCCAGCCTGCATCATCTGAAGAACAGACTCTCTAGGAACGATCAAACAAACACAATTCCATCAGGCTTCAGACACTACCGCGCTTTGCAGTTTATTGGTGGGCAAAACCATAGCAATGTGAAAAATAATTTGTCCCCCACGGTAATTCGTTTTTTGCCAATTTTCCCCCCACCTTTTCTGCTGTTTTCAGTATCCAATTATACCCTCTTTTTTCACATCAATTATCCCACTCCCTCATATATCTTACGAGTTCACCGCTGTAGTCCTGATAACGGCAGTGACATAGGACTGGGCACCGCCTCCCCCGAGTCGGAACCCGCCAAGCCGTCACTGTAACTCCAGTATACACACAGGGCCACTCCTACACGCAGCAAACTCGCATCGGCTTCCCTCCCCCCACCCTGGGGCGGACAGTCAATTGCCGCCCCATAGTGGCATTCCTGGCCAGAGCCAACACTGGCGCGGCTGGTGGAATTGGAACCCCGGTTGCAGTGGCCAGTGTTGAACGTTGTAACCATTAGACCACCAGGGAGGCAACATTTTATTAATCAAAAGGATATTTGACCATCACATAAATCCTAATACAGATAAAAGGTGACGTGATATAGCAAATAACACAAAAAAACATTTCCATTATCTACTCAATAAAAAGTCATCAGACATTGAATATCCCTGTGGGGGAAAAATAAGTGCCCCCTAGCTTCAGTAACTGGTAACAGCTATTTTAGTAGCAATTACTTTAGCTAAAAATGTCCTGTAAGTATCGATGAACCTCTCACATTGCCTAGAATGAATTCTGGAGCACTGTCTCTTACAGAATTGTTACTCTGGCTTTCTTGTATATAGAGCCCAGCTCATGTCAGGTCCTTTCAATGCATCTCACTGGGCTTTCAGCTGTGCAGCGCATTCTGCTCCAGAGTACTCTGTTACAGGAAGGATTACATGGTGGTCTCATTGATTGACTCAAGGTCCAGGTCCTGAGCCATCAAAACAGTGCAAAATCGCACCCTTCTGCCTCCACGCCCCACGGTGTAAAGGGGTGCTTTAGTGGTGGGGTTCCTCCAAGGTCATTCTCCCATTGAACTCAATAGGAAAACTAGCATTTTGCAGTTTCCTCAAATATCCTTTTGATTCAAAATGAGCCAAAAAAATAAATGAGCAGGGAGGTGGGGGCACTTATTTTTTCACAACACTGTATACTCAAGTTCTTATTTTTGGTATTCACTGTATTTTTTAAATGATTTGTTCAGGACTGCATTTTTAACAAAAATGTTTTTTTAAAGGTTACCTGTAGAGTGGATTAAGGGCAATGATGTCACGGATGGTCTTGACAATTTCTGCAGTCATAGCCTTGGGAGAGAAGCAAAACATCACGGGATTCATTTAACCTTGACTATTCAGATTACATGAAGGAACACTGAGGGAGATTGGTCTCATGTTTATTTGCTGGAATTAAATTGACATACCCGATCAATGCCAAGTGGTTACGTACAAGTTGTTACACGTTCAGAACAAACCGCCTGAGAAACGCCACCCTGCCCACTGACATCAAACTCTTAATGCTTCTCTTTAAAAACTGACCAAACTGTGCACCCCTCCCCCCCTATTGTTTTTCAATCTGATATGATATGAACTCTACTGTGTGATCTGGGAGTGTGCTTTGTGTACTCTATGCTTGTCTATTTGTAAATATGTTTTAGTTTTTTAAAGATGTTCTTATATAGCTATAACCAGGGGTGCACAGAAGTGGTACAGTCAGTCCATCACTGGTAAGTTAACTAGGTTAGTTAGTTAATTAACTTACCAGTGATGGACTGATTAAAACTAATGTCACGCATGTTTCAAAAGTTTGTCGTCTTGCTTGGTACGCAATGACCCAAAGTCATATTGGAAGAGTTATTCCAGAATAAAACGACAACCAAAAAAACAAGAGTCAGTACCTTGACCTCCTCTGTGACCTGGAAGTCCTCGTGCAGCACGTTGTCCACTTCCACCATGAGGATCTCAGGAGGCGTGGGGGACGCGGCCACGGGTTCGAGCACCAGCTCCACCTCCTTCACGCGCTGCTCCATGGCCCCCCCCAGCGAGGATCCTCCTTGCGCTGTTGTCGTTTGGCCTTGCGGGTCGGGGCCTTCGGCTTATCAGCCTCCAGCTGGGGCCCAGGGGACGCCTCGTCTGGGTCCACCTCCAGCTGCCTGGTGATGTGAATTCTGAGAGAGAAAACACAGAGGTAATAATATAATATAATATATACCATTTAGCAGATGCTTTTAGCCAAACTGACTTTGGTGGGCCATCCCTGTCCTTTCTGCCATCGTGACTGCTCCAAAATACCAATATTTAATGAACCAACTGCATTTAACAATTGCGCCAACATTTTGCAACCTCAAAATGGGGCCCACTATCTTGCTGCTTTAAAGTTTTTTGTGCACTTTGTGAACACAAAAATAAGAGACCTTCCTCTACTGCCCTTCTTGCACAATATTCTACATTGTGTTAAGGCATGAAACATGAGACAGCTTGCTGAAGATGGGCTCATAAAGCAGATATGGAAATTAAGGAAACATGACACCCACCTGAATGTTGTGATACTAAAGTTAAAAAACACAAATGTATGCAAACCTATAACGCAACTGATGTATGAAAATATCATTAAAACTTCCAAGTGGGTTTCAGAGCCCTCCCCCCCAAAAAAAATCCATCACGGGGTTTATACCTGCGATGGCCCATGACTATCATGCGAAGTTTATCGCCCAGGTCCTGCATTTCATGGATTTGCACGAATGTGCCAGTGCTGTAGACGTCATCCAAGCTTTCCACCACGTCAGACTCGTTACTGAACAAGGGGGAGAAAGAATGAAGGGGGAAATGTGATCTAACAGGATAAAACCTATAGTTTTGAACATTGCGTGGATAATAAATGAAAGGTATCCTTACGCATCGTCTCTCTTCAAAAATACGCCTGCGTACGGCTGGGCGAGACGCACTTTCCGTCTGAGTAGGTCCACCAGCTGCTTGTTCTTCACCTGGCATAATTACAAGGATTAAAAACACAAGGGGCGTTAGAAGTAGGGTTGCCAACTTTACCATCCAAATACGGGACAGAAGGCGGGGCACTGGAGGCGAAGTGGGTATGGTGTTGTACGGATGAAAATCAACACATCGCCTACTGTATATTGTAACATGGACAAGGAACGTGCCAATTTAGGGACGAGCCCATTTTGGCCCAAAAACTGGACGTCCCAGGCTAATACGGGACAGTTGGAAGGGAACTGATGCAACCCTCGTTTTGGTGCCGAGTAACAAATGCTGGGCAGTAATATTTTGATAGAGAGCTAAACCTTTAAAATATTCTTCCCATTTAATAAAACATTGGAGCTCAGTTCATTGGCACCCCGGTTAATTTGTTGTCTTGTTAGTGCTATGCTAGTATTACACTATTTGCTGTATTATTACCACAATAAGCGAACAGTACTGGTTTTCAAGCTACCTAAGCAACAGGATGATGAAATCAGCAGTAATTCAGTGAACTGGACAATATGGATCGATATGTTAGCTAACGCTAGCAATCACTTGTCGCTACCAGCTGACAAAACACTTAAGTGTAAACTATATAGAAGATTACATTTGGCTAACCTTAAGGAACTAACGTCAACGTTTTGCCTGACTAACGTTACTTAACAAGTTAGGGCTAACCAGCAAGATATCGTTTGCAAATTTAAAAATAGTCACTACCTTTACATTTTAGACATTTAGCAGACGCTCTTATCCAGAGCGACTTACAAAAAAGTTAATTCATACATGGTGACATTAATACCATTAGATTAAGTTTACCTTTAATTATTTTATCTAGCAATTGCTGAGTCAGACTACCTCGATTATTTTGATGAAACGTGGAAAAACCGGGTTTCTGCTGACGGCGATCAGTGGCACATTGGGGAAAACTTCAGGCACGAGCATCGGAGTGAGGGCCGTCATCTGTGGAGGTGTGTACGCTGCCCCTCCATCGCCGCTGTCCCCCGCCTCATCTCCGCCAGACGAGCTGCTCTCTCCCCCATCATCCGCCGGCAAACCATTGCCACCGCTGCCTCGGTTGCCAAATAGAAACCTTCTCTGGTCATAGCTGATTAAATTGCCACTTCCTACGTCTGTCCACCGGGACCAAACACTTGAGACCCTCGACCATCTATTTGGCAGTGCTAGTCCCCTTGCTCCGGTCACTGACGCAATAACGTTACCAAACCTGCCCTTGGATAACGATGGTTTACTAGAAGTTCCATACGTGGTGTACAAACGTTTTGCAGCAAACTGTTCACTGGCGACGAACACATCGCTCCGAAAATGATGTCTTGCCCCCGTATTTAAAGCCCATGGTTTGTTTCTAAATAAGAGAGCCGTTCCGTCTATGCATCGCTGTTTCCACACACTACACATTCTGATGCAGGTGGCCATGACTTATCTCGAGTTTTCCACGGCAGTTGCGCGACTCTTCCGGCCGCTCTTGATTACGAAGGTAGTGACGCTCCGCCTCCTCTCATCCAGTCAGCGCATTCAAATGCAGGGCGCGACAAAACGTTAAGCGAAATGTCAGCTGGGAGATGAAGTTCGGACCATGCCAGACGCGCAATTAGAACGTATGCCTCACCTTATTTTCTCTGGCAAATATTTAGTGATCCTCTGCCCTTTGAATCCGTCCAACTTGTTTGTGTATATGTCAGCTGAGTCGAGAGGTAGGCTTGAGCAATACAGATTGTGAAACCAAAGGTTGTGGGCTTCAGGGGGGTGTAGACATTTGTTCTATGTTAAAGTTAGAAATAAAAAAAAAAAAAATCAAGGACAGTCAATGAAAGTAGCAAAGTAAGATAGTAATCATATAAACACATATTTGAAGCAGAGAAAGTAATAAAGATTTGTTTAATTTGCCCATTTGTGCTGACTGTGACTACTATAGCTTTTAAGCTTTGCGATTTGTGCCAATAAGGAAAATGTAAGGAAAATGTTGTGATATTTATGACCTGCAGGTTTCCACATATAGTGGGTACATAACAATGTTTCTGTGTATTAAATGCTTTATTGTGGTCTAATCTATGAGTGAATGTTGGTGTATACAGCTAATCAGCTAATTGAGCTAGAGTAATTAATGAAAACAAAAACCTGCATACACACTGGCCCTCCAAGAATGGAATTTCCTACCACTGATCTAGAAGATTTGTGGCAGTCAACATTACTCGTTTATGGAGGTCCAACTGAATAAACCAACGTTGGTCAAATCACGGTCCTCGTGGGCCGACTACAGCTGTTTTCCCACACTCCCTTCTCCTGGGAGTCAGGTGTGAAGACACTCTGGCCAATCAATTACACTAATTGTTGAATTACCTACTTGAGGGAAAAGAAAACCAGGACCAAATTTGGATTAGTGGGCCAGATTTGAGTAACCCTGGAGTAAACAGTTGATTAAGGAGTAACTGTAGGCATAACATTTATACCGGGGGTATTCAAATCCAGGCCTCGAGGGCCGCAGTGTCTGCACGTATTTTCTCCGACCACACACTACACCACCTGATTTTGAATAATTAGTTTACCTCCTTGGTCCAGGAAGCAAGCCAATTAGTGAAATCAGGTGGTGTAGTGCGTGGTTGAAGCAAATACCTGCAGACCTCAAGGCCTGGATTTGAATACCCCTGATTTATGCTATCATATGGTTGTGATTTGTTCTCAATTTATGTCTACTTAACATTACATGATTAAAATCATTTAAATATTACATTATTTTTTTGCTGAATCGCACTCAGATTTGATCAATGTTCCATTTGACCAGTTGGCTTATAAACCTTGACAGGTACACATGTCAATGGTATAATGGCTGGCACTAAACATTTGAAAAATAAATCCTGAATACTAAAAATCTAAATGTATGGAATAGCTGGACTATCTATAATTTTCAAAACTTTACTGAGCTGAATTCTGCATTGCTTTGAATTTGTATTTTCGGGAACGGAATTGTTAATCACGAACAGCAAAACAAACAGCAAACAAACTGAAGTGAAAATCCTTAACAACTACAACATTAGCACAACATTTACAGTATATTAACAATACCACGTTAACCCTTCAGTGTGGCTTTACCACATAGTTAGTTAAGAATGTTCATTCAAAAGGTAGTAATGCTAATAATATTTTGATAATTCAGCCATCCATCGAGGCGTTGGTCCAATGATAGAAAACGCAGGAAAAATAGCTACTGACTTTAAACACCACGTTACATTAATTACATTAATCGGAGAATATGTAACCCAATAACAAAATATTCTTTGTGAGTCAACGCTTGAAATTCAACAAGAATTAATTAGGGAGAGACCACCTGATTATCGTTCGCTGAATTAATTAAAGACGCCGTTATCCAATAGTATAGTTTTCAAAATAATGACGTTACACGGAACTGTTACAATATCCAGATCCACTGCCCTGGGCGGAACACAAAGGAGTAAGGAGGGAAGGCAATGTTAACAAACCGTTTTCTCACTCTAGTTTTAAAGTAAAAGTTCCCTTGTTTGTGGCCCCCACCTTCGCAGGATGTTCTCACCGTCGTTGAGAGAGGTGCTGACAGCTGGGCTGAGCAGCTCTGAGCGCGTGACGGACTCAAAGCCACACACGTCTCTATTCACCGAGGACGGCTTGTATGACAGCATGGATGGGTAAGAGTCTGGCTAAAACGAAGCGTTAGGTCAGGGTTCCTCAAATCTGGCCCACGAATCGAAATTTGGTCCCGGTTTTCCTTTCTCTCAGGTAGTGTCTTCACACCTGACTCCCAGGTAAAGGAAGGGTGGAAAAGCAGCGGTGCGCGGCCCACGGGGACCGTGATTTGAGGAACCCTGCGTTAGGTGGTGGGTATCATTTCCATATAAAAATGAACTGCAATGTATGATTGTGTTTGAATGTTTCACGTTTGAAGTTGCACATGCTTGTTGAACTCGGTCCAACGGCTATAGTTCTACTATGCGCCTCAATTGACTACATTTAATTACATTTTACATTTTTACACATTTTAAGCATTTCGCAGACGCTCTTATCCAGAGCGACTTACAAGATGTGCATTAATACATGTTAAATCATTTAATCTGTTCATATAAATGGACGAATGCAATGTAGGCTACTGATCAAGGTTAGAGAGGGAGAAAGCGGTTTTGAGTTTCGTTAACCAATATGTTTTTATTGCAATTTGATGTATGCAAAGGATCGTTAGAAGGAATTTGCCTTTCTATGCCTGTTGGAAGTAGAACTTTGATTTAAGATTACGTGACCACTTGGATCTTTGAATGAATGGTCATTTCTTTAACCTAAAACCAACCATTGCTAACCACACCTGAAACCAATCAGAGCCAAGGGTTATGCCAAATTTGATTTGATTAGTAAGGATGAATAGAAAATCTTGGGGAAAACATTGGTATATTGAAAGTCTGTCAGTTAATACAACCAAGCCTCAAACTAAATACATGCTATGGTCTGTGGGTTTTGCTGTCTGTCTTGTAGAAGTTCCAGTGAACTGACTGACCTTTTTGAAGAAGACTGCTATGAGGGTGAAGCCTGGATTCAGCCAGTCGCAGATTTGCAGCAGGAAATCGCAGCCCAGTTGGAGAGCTACCTATCCAATGAGAGTTTAGCCGAGGACACCTTCCTCCTCAAACATGTTCAGAGGAATAAGATGGGCTATGTTAGCCTTAAACTTCTAACCTCCTTTAAAAAGGTATGAATCTTTCAACAGTTTATAGTTTCATTGTCCTATTGATGTGCCCAATTTCGATGCTTACAAACCGACTTTGAGATGAACAATGCAGCCAGATGTCCCCCCCAACCTTGCTAAACATTTAAATTGATTAATTTAGCAGCTGCTCCCATTCAGAGCTAACTTACAGATTAGTGCATATAATAAGGTTCGACGAACAGTGATGCAGAAAGTCGATTGATTTTCAAATATCATTCCCTGTGCCGCAGATCCGGGAGCTGACGCGTGACTGGCGCACCACCCTGGCAGCAGCCCGGAGCTCCCAGCTGCTGGAGGTGAACGAGCAGGGGACAAGGGTGTGCCGTAAGGAGCCCGTACCGGATTGGCTGCTGCGTGTCCCTACCAGCAAGCTGCTGCTGGCCTGGAACCTGCTGTCAGCCGAGGAGGAGGACTCTGCCCACGGGCTGGGACCGCAGAGCCTGATGCAGACCGCCATGCGGCTCTTCTGTTGCTACGGCGCCATCGCCTCCCTCCGCGTGCTGCGTCCCGGCAGGGAGCTGCCCGCGGAGCTGAGGAGATACAGCGACGAGCGCCCTGAGCTCGGCCGCAAAGTGTGCGCGGTGGTGGAGTACGAGTATCTGGAGGGGGCCCGCAAGGCCTACGAGGCTCTGAGGGGGGGGGAGGAGGAGGAGGAGCAGCGATTGAGCACGGGGAGGGTGGGTGTGCGCGTGGCGCTCCTGGGTACCCGGGACGCGCGGAAACCCGGTTGCGGCGAGGGTCACGCGGAAGAAGAGTCCGAGGACCCTGAGGGCGGCGGCGAGAGGACGTCTTTCAAAAAGCCCAACAGGAAGGCCAAACGCTACCCCTACTCCCTGGAGGACTCGTCCCTCTACAGCTCCTCCGAATCAGACTTCACCCCAAACTCCCCTCGACCGAATCGCAGGGTGACCCGGCCACAGGCTCTGTACGGCAGCCCCCTCACCATCCCGTGCGTGTCCTCCTACCGATCGGACCCCTACTGCAATCCGCTGGCCAGCCCCGTGGGAGGTCCACTCCTGCCCCACAAGCTGTTTGTTGGGGGCCACACCCCTCTCCACTGGCTACGCCAGAGTTCAGTAGCAGTCCTTCGTCAAGCGGAGCTGGCAGTTTCGGTAGGAGCAAGTGTCCGGGAGACTGTTCCCAGGACAGCGCCTTGTAGGAAGCCCTTGGGTCAGGTGCCGAAAGACCACTGCCCAGGCTTTCTTTCCTGAGAAGGGCTGCCCCCTCTCGCCCAGCCAGCCGAAGAGGCCCCGGGCATTGGTGGAAGTGGTACGACAGCCAATTGGCCCTGATGGCACCAGGGGCTTCTTCAACCGCATTCGTGGAGAAAAACAGTCGCTGTGGCAGTAAGGCCTCAATCTGACTCAACATTCGCTTCTTTTGGTCTCTACTTCCAACACTTGTTTAATGGGACAGTTGGGTTTTTACTCCCATCATTCCTGTAGTTGCACTTTTTTTATAAGCATTAGGGTGGTTTCACTGCTGGTCTAGTGTAAAATGTTATGAATAATGTATGGTAGGTATTATGTATATTAAAAGCTCACTCAACCTGGAATTATAATCATGGGTTGAATTTGTGTCAATGCCAATTAAGATTTTAGTACTGAAAAATTAATAAAGATTACTTTGTTCTGGTCTTTTGCTTTTGGTTTCAATTTTCTAATTTAGTAATCCTTAACATTCATAAATCATAGTTCCATACAAGAAAAGTTCATGTGTTTTTAGATGAGACCTATTTGTATTGAAAATAAAATAAAAAAGGCACAAGAAAGAATTGCAATGTCTTTATTAAAGCCAGTGTTTGGATACATGTACAAATTATATCAAAGACAAATATATCATTGTCTCCAGCATGAAAAATACACCAGAATCCATTATGCAGATTACCCAGTAGGGCCTGATTTCATCTCTACCTTTGGCTTGATTGTTTAGGACTGGAATGTTCAAGTTAACTCTATTCGTTTGAGGGAGAAAATGGGTCTACATTGTTTTCACGATGCAAACTTCACGATCACTATTGTGATTAGTCCAAAAGAATACATTTCCTCTTAGAATGTTGTTCGGCAGCCTATCTGGAGACTAAAATTTAACCCACCGTATGAATTAAGGCAAAAGGAGCAAAATGGCCATTTGATGTTCAGTTGAGCAAACTACCAACATCCTGTGCTTCTGTGGGAATGTTGCCTCTTTAAGTGATCGCTACGTATCACATGGTCGCCTCCTTAATGTGTCGTGGGACAAAATTGTGAATAAGACTGAAGGTTTGCATAGAAAGTTAACGGCTCTGAGTACTCAGGATTCATTTAAGTTGACGGTGCAATGGTGGTGTCACAAGCAGCAGCAGCACAAATCATTTAAACAATCTCAGATTGTAGACACAGGTCAAGAACCCACTTGCAAAGTCAAATGCTTGATACGGTTTGGGACAAAAAGGTGGAAATGATAGAAATCTATATATAGAAAAAAACACTGCTCTATGGAATGATCAAAACAAATGTACGTTCAATTTATTTTTACGAGGCAAACTTGCGTCACAAAAATGTAAATACTGAAATAAAAAATGAACTATATAAAATAACTATCGTTCCCTTCACAGAATTGAACAAAACTGGAAAAAACATTAATTCCTTCCAGCAATGTTTTACTCTGACATTCTATATTTTAATAACTGGTGCAAATAAAGGGGAGGAACCGCCCATGATATTTACCCAAGCTGATAACTTCACGACATCCAATAAGTAATGCAAAATAAATGAAAAAAAATCACAGGAAACGACAAAATGACCTTTATATGCACTGGTACATGATGTATGCTTGCTTCACCCTGGAGCTGTATTGTGTGACACAGTCCCTGGAAACCGCAGGGAAGGGAAGATTTTTTGCTTCCCAGTGTGGAATTTGAGCCATCGTGAAGCATACGGCATTGACCGGCCATGAAGTCAGATACTGCAGAGAATGGAAAAAGATAAACGCTTTCCTCTTTGAGATAGCCATGATGCCTGATGATGAAAAAGGGGATCGGTTTCATTTTCAACCCATTTCAATCCAACGTGTTTAACGTGGTCTCCAATGGTACGCTGGTGGCATCTGAGCAGAATTGTGTGCCGTCTTATAATCTAGCTGAAAAAAGTGCAGCAAATGTAACATGTTGCATAGACTGTGCTTCACTGAAGCAACTTCACCAGCTGAAGCTGGACCGCGTGAAGGCGATCGGAGTCCCCCATTCACCCTCAGGGCTGCTGGGATGGCCCCCGTGGCTGCCCGAGGGCTTGGTCCACATTCTTCACCGATGCAAACGTACAACTCAAAAACAATGCAAAACAACAACATAGAAAAATAATGGAACAAGTTATGTCATGCACCCCCTTTCAATATTTTGCTTGTTTTTCCAAGAAATGCAGAAAGCAACAACAATGGTACTCACTGAGGCACAACCATGTCAATCTTATTAACAAGTTCAACAACAGGCCCTAGCTTCTCAGAACCCCCGTGATTAACGCAGGGAGTGCACATCATGCATTTGTCCAAAGTGGCACAAACCGTGTGAATGCTACACCCTGAGCACATTCCTATACTCGTGCTTCCACGTCTTGATTGACACTCTACGTGACCCTAGATTGCCGTGTTCAACAAAAAAAAATAAGTTAAAAAAATAAAATAATACCATGTCATGGAGTGCCTGTAAATGGCATCAATTGAATCCTGTTCCTGTTCCGTGCAGAACCATGAAATTAGTAGAATTGGTACACAAGACTTAATTCAAGGGATTGCTGCCTTCTTTTACTTGATTTGGACCTTCTCATCCCCCCATACTCTTGTTGCAAAGACATACCAAGACATTGCACTTTGCTTTCCTCATGGGGTCTAATTTAGACTAAATCTGTATGACCATTATGTTAAGACAATTGTTAATGACCTGGTTTGAAAACGAAAGCTTTGGTGAACAATGATTTTTTTTTGTCTCCCTGAAAATACATCTTCATGAGATTCCAACCCTTTGTTGTAAATCAAGTCATGGTACTATTTTGTTACTGAAGATGCTCGACAGACATCGTATACTGTACCCGTATTTCACAGCTTTTGAAAAGGCCTATGGTAGTTGTAAAGAGGTTGTCTTGTGCCAAACAGCATATGGCATCTGTTAAGGAGGATCTACTTTTACATTCATCACCACCATCATCATCATCATCACCATCATGGTTTAGGTTTACACTGGGACAGTCATACACGACAGGAGGTCAAATGTTTAAATACAGTCCCTGAAAAGTGCCTCAAGCTAAGTTTGTAATTCCATAACAGCATGGCTAAAACTAAACATATCTATGGTTAAATGGTTTATGTATGATAACATTCTTCACATGTATTACTGCACTCAAATCCAAATCATACTGCTTTGATAAGATTGAAGTTTTAAACTCAAATTAGGAGGAGAAACTTGAATATTTGGGGGGGTTTATGCTTTGAAAAATGGCCATCACCAAACGATCACATTGCTAATGCATGTTGACTCTCTTCTGTTACTGTATTCAAGTGCATGACCTATGATGTTTTAATATACCAAAACTGAATTCAATGTTTCATTTGAGAGACATGTTCAAACAGGACTACATCTAATAGATTAAAGGAATTATTTACAGTGTTGCTAAAACAATTTGTCCACGGTTACATTTGACACGTTCAGATAATTTACCTGCAACTAGAACTAGACAAACTCGGCACAGAGTCAGTGTATTTACGCTTGTACACTTTTTTTTTTTACAGTATGTATGTTACTCTGCTGCTTAAAGATACGTTTTACATCTGCCTGAATGTTATTCGTCAGATGAAATAAATAGAAACCAATTTCAATATCATAAATATTTTTGCTTTGGGGAAAATGCATGTTATAAATCACCTCTGGGAAAAAAAATACAGTACTTTCTACAGGAACAGACGTGCTCAGTTACTCGGTTCAGTGATGTGCTAATGTCTCGGTCACAACAAGACAGGGATCTCAGCTTGCTTTCAACCTGACACCAATTCTGTAGTGTCCCCCCTCATTCAATTTGGTCTGCTAGGAGGGTTCTGAGCATGCAGCTCGCTCCATCTACACTGTTGCAATCAAATTTCAATGACTACCAAAAGTAAGCAATGCAGATGAGTTTAACAAATAAATAAATAAATAAACAAAGAAACAAACAAAGAAACAAACACGTGGGACACTTCGTGTTGTCTTGAAATAATCCGTTTTGGTGCCGTCATACCTTTCAGGAGAAAGGCTGCCCTCAAAAAACTGGCCTCAGTTCTGTATCTGCCTCGCTGCCGTCACACGGTAGTTCCAAAAACAATATCGTCTAGATCCTGGTCGTCCATGTCGTCCTCGCTGAGGGAGAAGTCCTTGTGGTTGCCCATGCGGCCGGGGCTGCAGTTTGAGTCCCCGTCGGTCAGCGACAGGCTGATGGTCTCGGCCGCGCCGGTGACAGGGCCCAGCCGCTCCGCCTCGGCCATGTGCGACAGCATGCCGTCCAGCAAGGGGCGGCTCTTACAGATGTTGTCCAGCAGCTGGCAGCGGTGTCGCAGCTGCCCGATCAGCGCGTCCTTTTCTTTCACCGTGTTCTGGAACTTCTGAATGGTCTCCTCCGATTTGCACAACTTCTCGTGCAGGTAAACAATCTCCCTTTGGAAAAATTTATTTTCATAATTTAAGAAATTGTGACAATGCTACCATTCCTACTGCTACAACAGAAATCATTAAAAGGCAGGGAAAATACCAGAGTCAACCAGTCCAAATGAATTGTTAAAGAAATGACAGCAGGAAGTAAATTGCCAGTGGTGGACACTAACGAAGTACATTTACTTTACTTTTACTTATTACTGTATTGAAGTACATTTTTCAAGTATCTGTGTTTATTTAAGTGTTTACATTTTTACTTTTATTTTTACTTTCACTCCCCTACACTTCAAAAGGCAAATGAGGTTAAATGTCAGACTTTTTACTTTTACTGGAGTAATATCTTATCAGGGTATCTGTACTTTTACTCAAGTAAAGGGGTTGTGTACTTCGTCCACCACTGTAAATTACACAATGCACAATCATGTCAATACGCAATGAATGTACTTGTACCTGAATGAACAAGGTCACCAAGTCAAAAAAAGACTCATTCGATCTAATATCAGAAAATCAGATGTAGCGTCAAACAAATTTCCAAGTGCTTTCCTTAACACATTCTAAAATGTCACCGTGCACAGTAATAACATCAGTAAAACCCCGTTTTTAGCCGCACCGCACCTCAGACTTTACCCTTCTCCAAGACAAAGCTAGGGGTAAAGTATAGATCATAGTAGCCTGCGGGTGGTTCTTTTGTTCTCATAACGCTGTAGCCAAGTCAGAATATAGCATCAGTTGAAATGAAATACGAAACCCAATTGTGTGTCTGTCAGTGACAGCTGTGTGTTCCGGGCACAAACAAAAAAAGTCCGCTTTCCTTACCTATCCTTGGCCTCTGTGATCTCCTGCGTGGCAGCCCTGAGTTGCTCGTCTTTTCGTATCAGGCTCTCCGCTTGCTCTCGCACGGTGTTATCCGCCGCTTCCAGCCTCCGCTCCAGCTCCGCCACCCGCCGATGCACGGCCACCAGATGCGCATTCGCCTCCCTAATCTGCACCGGGGATGGCAAGGACATGTCACACGAGCGAGCTGTCGCGCAAACCGACTTCTCTTCTTTCTCCCGAGGCGTTCGCTCTGAAATTCCCGTCGCTCGCTCGCTCGCTTGCTTCGGTCGATGACCAAGGCCGACCTCGGTTCAATTCGTCAGCAAGGTTTTGTGCACACAGCTGTCAGAGGGGTGTTTGCGTTTGCGTTTGCGTTTCCGTTCATATTCGGAGTGCGCGCGTTCATCGTTTACACTAGCTTCGGGTTTTCAGAGGCAGCAAACTGCAAACTGCACCTCCAAGCTAGAGCGGTCAGAAACAAGGTATATCGATAGACAGCCTTGATATCTAGATGTCAGCAGGTACAGAACATGTTGCAAAAATGATAAGCAACGTGTCCTACAGTCATGGTGAGCTAGCCCTAGGCAAAATATATACGCAAGGAAAGACGTGGACAGACGACTACCTAACAAGACGTCGCTCGCTGCTAGCTAGCGGGTTAGCTGCCCTAGCTAGCCGGCTACCTATCGTTAGCTACGGAACTGGTCAATTAAATAAAACCCCAGCAACATAGTAATTCGCTCCATTTAAGTACCCAGAATAACAACCGTAAACGCCTCAGTTTCAGTGTTCACATCGCACGAATAAATACCAACTTTTCTATATAGATAACTTGCATAACTAGCTAAACTTTTCCGCTATCTTGAAACCTGTGGATTAGAGTCTCCGGAAATAAGAGCAGTTTGTATGAGTGGTCCTTCTTCTGCGCTTGCGCGAACTGCGCAACCTTGCGGAGTGTGTGCGTGTGGATATTGCGCGTGTGGATGTTGCGCATGTCCGTTTAGTCACCTGTCTGCTAAAAGGCCGTCACCTTTTCATAACCCAGCGTTGCAATGACAAATACAAGCTAAAATGATGATCTTACTAGTTAAATAATCGTAATAGTTAGATTTTAGTTCAAGCAACTCAGTTTCAGTGTACTTTTCGGACTGAAATGAAATCAAAGGAAAGCTCACTGACAGCGTATATATATTTTTAATCAATTTGCACCATACGTTAAGCAACAAGCCAACGTAGTATTACGACCTACGTGGAAAATAAAAATACAGATAAAATAAATCTCATGAAATAAATCAAGATATTCATGAGCAATTCAGATAAAGAGTAGCGTGCCATTTTTTAAAATCTGAAAAGCAGATTTGGAATACATTGACTTTCAATTCAGACAGTATCACAAGGTAGCCGTGATCAAAATGTTTCTATTTAGCGCCATAATTTAATGTTGTTGTTCCTACGTTAACATGTAAACATAACCTGGCTTACCTTGATCTCTTGAATGGCGAGCGCTTTATGCAAGCCTTACTAACGCAGCAGCTAAACATTGTTATTTCCTCTTTGAGTAAAGTGTACGAAGTCCACGAAGTACGGAACGGAAAATAGTTCGAATATGACCGAGTTTTTAGGGTCTGCAGAAATCAAGCATTATAGTAAATTGGCGAGATCTTTTATTTGGCTATAACAATCAAAATGCACCCAGCATAGCGACATTAAAAATAATTTGCTGCAAATGTTTTTAACAATTACTAGATACGTAAACATGCTTATTTTTGGCGTAATAATGTACCACGTGATTTTATTTGTTTGCAAAACAATAAATTGAGAAAGCGAGATCTTACCACAGAGTCCATACCATGAATAATTAATTTAAATAATAAATAGTTTAAATGTTTTAATGTATGGTAGGCCACGATAACAAAAATTAGAAAGTGATCAATTTCCACGCATTACATTCTGTACACAAAAGCAGCACATTTTAAAATAAATACAAACATGTAACTCACATGTAATTCGTGTCATGCCTATGGAGGTTATACAATTGACTTCTAACAGAAATACATTAAAAATGTTTTTTACATGTAAGAATTAGCATATCAAAGGTGTCAACACTATCTTCATCGGAATTTACGTTTACGTTGATATAGAAATACTATGACAGTAACACAATTTAATGTTTGTTTGTATTTATTTTGCACAAAACCACATAGGCCTACGTACAAAAGGTAAGGTTTCTTGCTATTACAAGGAAGTAAAATAGTGTTTTTGCTACACTATTTAAGCCGTATGATTAAAACAGAGTCCACAGTTAATTTGCCGTTACTCTTGTTCTGCTACTAATAAAGTTATTTCTTCCTGTGCGAGATCTCGCGATAGTTTGTGCACTATTGGTGTCCTTGGTCCTTGGGCTTGTAATCCAAAATGGGGTACTGGGACCTGGAAGAGGGGAAAGACTGTGTGCAGAAAACATGGATCACCACCAAAGTGGCCACCGCTTTAGGTAACTGAAGCTCCACGAATACTTTATTGCATTGGTACACATTGTTTCAGTGAATCCCGTTAAGAAACAAAAAAGGACAGTATGCAAATAACCCTTAGCCTCCTCAGAGGACGACTTGTAAATTAGCTAGCTTACGCTAACTACATAAACACAGCGTTTCGTTGTAGCAGTGGGCAAGATGGAGAGATTGAGATTCTACCTATAAAGGTGGCTATTATGTAGTAATCGACCCTAAATCACATAGACTAAGGTGAATACGTTTTTTTTAAAACATTAACCACAACCAGCCATCATATTCTCCGGCATGTAAAAGTAGCTAGCTATCTTGCTAACTAATCGGCATAGGACTACTCTGACTACTGATTAATATATAATGTTTTGTGGTGTCTGATTCTAATCAATGTTGAGGCAATTACTTAATATTCAATGACCATGTGTTTAAAAAATATATAGTTTCTAGCTTCTAAAGGTTAGCGGGCACTCTTGAATGAGCTAGCTAATAATGTCGAGATCTCTCCGAACGACGGCAGTATAAATACTTATATATATTTATATTAATAATATTTATAGCTACTTATTTATATTATGTTTAATGAAGGCCTGGCAGAGGTACACAGAGAGTTGTCAATGCCTGGAACAGCTTGCCAGGTCGGGTAGTAGAGGCAGAAACACTTGGGCTATTCAAGTCCAGGCTAGATGCAGTACTGGATACTCTTTAGACCACTGGTCTCAAACTCAGTGCCACAAAGGGCCGTGTGTATGCAGGTTTTAATTCCAACCAATTACTGCTGCCTTAATTGGCTCAACTACTCATTTAGCCATATGCATGCACCTCTGTGCATTCTTGAAGTTAAAGCGCAGAATATACTCAACGATTATTATTTAGATAACAAAAATATTTTATTTCACTTTATATACATTATGTGTAAGCCAACATGATAATTGAGCAAATAGTGGAACTAATTATCTAATCAAAAGCGGAGGCTGCAGTAAAAACCAGCATACACATGGCCCTCCGTGGCACTGAGTTTGAGACATGACAGCCTAGAGCCTAGATGATGACATGACGAGCCTAGATGGGCTGAACTCGTTGACGGCCCGTTCTCGTGATTATGTATTCTTATGTATGTAACAAGTTGTGTTTTTTTGCAGGATTGGTGGGTTCAGCTTATTACATTGTCGCATTCCAGCCGGACTCTGCTCTCCAAGCTTTGCAGAAAGCTACAGCAGGCACAGTGACTATGGGTAAGCAACTCCCTCCAAGAATGAACTACTTTAGAGGCTGTAGTCGTTAACGTTGCAGCGTTAACTGTACGGGTGTAGAGGTCAAAGGGGGAGGTTGAAATAAAGGGTACCCGCCAAGGAATACTATTTTTGAGTTTGATTCCTCGCGTGTTGTCTTGTCAGCTTCTCTGGGGGCGATCTTTGGAATGGCCACATGTCTGAGTGCACAGGCTCGGGACAAACCTGACGACCCCCTGAACTACTTCATCGGTGGCTGCGCATCGGGAGTCTTCCTTGGAGCTCGGAGTGAGTGCAGAACTTTTGTAAACAAACTGGAAACATTATTTGTTGCTTTCATTTTTACACTTTACATTTTTAGGCATTTAGCAGATGCTCTTATCCAGAGCGACTTACACAGTTTACACTTTTTCTTTTACATACAATCAATTTATGCAGCTGGATATTTACTGAAGCAATTCAGGTTAAGTACCTTGCTCAAGGGTACAACGGCAGTGCGCCACCTGGGATTGAACCTGCAACCTTTGCATTACAAGCCAAGTTCCCTAACCATTATGCTAACATTGCCGCCCTTTTGAACATTACTACCTTGCTTTTAACAGGTTGGCAATTAACTTCACCTGTCTGTGCTCTCAAATCTTATCTTGAGAGTTCGAGTTCAGTGTTCGTTACAGCATGGAGCTTGTGATTCAATCATATGAACTCCACCAGATGGTCAGTGGTTTTAGTCCCAGATGCAAACAGTAATTGTTGAGCCCTTGAGCAAGGCATTTTAGTCCAACCAGTGTGTATAACTGGGTAAAATGTTTATTGTGCATTATATATGGTATCTACATCTAATTATTGTTCTGTATTCCTAAATGCGTAGTTGGAAAATGTGTGGTTTCTAATATTGGACGGAGTATACCCGTTTGAAAGGAAGAACTTTAAAATGTAGTTCGGTAAAACGGTATTGCACTGTACGTTTGTTGAAGCAGATTTATGTTCAATTAAACATTGCTGTGTTTTGTCTCTGACGTACAGCTCACAATGCCATGACGGGCACGACGGCTTGTTTGGGCCTGGGGACGTTGGCCATGCTCACGAAAGTGGGGAAGATGGAGGGATGGAGGGTTGTGGGACCTCCCAAGCTGTAGCCATGGCAGCGCTCTTGCGCTGGAAAATTTCATGTACAGTCCTTACTATTTCTGGTAAATAAATATAAATATAAATATACATGCATGTGTGTATATGTATATATGTGATGTAAGGGACAGTGTCAAGATATGTGATTCTCAATAACCTTATAAATATTTTGACTTGAGATCATACCTGAATGGGTGGCACCAAATTACATAAAATCTGGACAGTGGAATAAAAATATATTCCAATTTACATTTCAACTCAAATAGGAGCCATGTCCTTACAAATGTGCTATCGCACAAATTAGGTCTCTAAGTTAAAATGACACTGACACTTAAAGGGTCAAAGGCCAGCCAGCCACTTGCTAGCCCTTTTATACTTAGAAACCGTATTATTTTACTGAGGGGGTATACTGACATTATCTTAATAAATTATCACAAATATAGATTTTTTCAGTTATGATGATTAAAAAATAATTTAATGGCAGCATTCAGTTGACCGTTACGAACGTGTTAAAAATCCATAGTGCAACAAGAGATGGGCTCATATTCCTTTTCTTTGACTAATCATTGTTAGCGTGTCCATACATCCATACATACTGTCATTGTCTACTGTCCCCCTCTGCGCCTTGTGAGGTAAAAGAGAAAAGGACATTGCTGGACTGTTGTCTGAGAAGGGACGCAAGCCCATCTGTTTTTGTAATATAGACACACTTTCACAGTTATGATTGAGAAAAGGCTGCCGTTTGCACAAATTCGAAATAAGTTGCAATGTGAAACTCATCGCACACAGTATTTCAATGTAATTAATTCAATGTAAATAACTCAATGTAAGAAAAATAAAATTGCAGGTGTATGGAACTGCCAGACGGGGGCAGCGTTACTCTATACATCACAGGTTTAGTCATGGAGAACATGAGATTTAAAAGGAATGCGTGCTCATAAAAGCATAACTAAACTGTTGTAAGTGAGGGAAACATTCATCCCAAAAGAGCCAGCATTGGGAAATCGGGTGAGGGGTTTATTTACTTAGTAGACTCCCTAATCCGTTGTTTACATTTCTAACATCTTACACATATTCAGAAATTGTATACAGTTGGAAATTTACTGGGATTGGCTGGGTAATGGACCTTAGTCAGGTACTTAGCAGCAAAACGGCGCCCCAACCCACAAATCTGTGGCAATGAATCCAGAGCTTCAAGTTGTCAGTTAACTTGCGGGTACACATGTTACGAGGGCACACCGCCTGCAGGGCCTTACCCACTTGAGCAATGATCAAAATGGGTCTCGAAGTAGAAGCCAGAGTTGGAAAAAGGGATAGGAAAAGATTGCTGACAAAATAGAAACGAGAGATGCCATCTTTCCTTGCAGTAAGGGGAAAAACCTCCGCGTTGTGTTAAAGTGCTGTGTTCTTAAGGATTAGCCAGTTTGTGCAAACGAAATTGAATCTGACTAGTACGGTCTCACTTTACATCGAAAATGTACAATGTACGGGTGAAGCTCCAACTGGATGTGGTGCTACCGTGAGTCACTTTTTCACTGGATAACTGCCTTTGGCCGCTTAAGGTTGCCCTTATCCTTACCGTGCTGATGTGAGTGGAGCTGGATGAATACTTGTTCTCTCGACAGTCGTTCCGCTCAAGTGCTTCTGAAATGCGTCTTAGGACAAGCGCTCGTTACCATTGCGCCCTGCCATTAAAAAAGAAATATATCTTTATAAACACGAGTTTCTGCACATTTTAGTGTTTAATTCATTCTCACAATATACTATATATGGCATTTAGCGGACGCTTTTGTCCAAAGCCACTTACGCTAGGGGAGGCATACATTTTTCAGTATATGTGGTCCCAGTGGGAAACGAGCCCACAACTTTGTTGTTGTCAGCGCCGTGCTCTACTTACTGAGCCACACGGAACCACTGTCTGGGTTGTTATCCACGTCTATTGCTGGATTGGTTTACAGTCATTGTTTGATTCTTAACTTTTCAGTTCACTAAGGACTAACTGCTCTCAGTACATGGCTGCTTGTTTTGATAAGCAGTAATTTGTCAGTTCAGTGGAGTACACGGCTGGGATAAATGTATAGGTCATTTTGGGTGGCCTGGGGGGGGGGGGGCACAAGAATATAGAAAGGCTTTGCTGGTCTCATACACATAATCTGAAGGTATTGTAGATGTCTGCGTATACACACACACACACACACACACACACACACACACAATGTCTGTACTACATTTTTGCTAATTGTTTTTTCAATTTAATTTCACTGTCGGATGTGGTCCCGTACCACACTTAATAGCGGATAAACAGAAGAGAACGTGATCCTTTAAAGCTCTGCCACAGATCAGTCTAACGACTTCTCATCTGTTATGTTCATCCTACAATGTGAACAATGACACAAATAACATGTGCAGTTGCTTATATGAGCAATATTTATTTCAGTGAACTGACTGGTGCACTGTAAACCCCTGTCTGTCCAACCAGCCATACGTAGATTGTGCCTCGGTGTGGTGCAGTGTGCCGTCTGGGTGTAGCCATAACAAAAAGTCAAACAAATAGACAGAAAAACGTCTTATTGCTTTTGGCACCAGCAAAATTGGTTGCACATGTGCCTTGCTGAGCAAGAATATATAAAGGTTACCAACTTCAATGTGAAAGCAATGATAATACCAACAGTGGTGTGCTTAGAATAATTGCCACAAATGTGAGTACTTTGAGAAAGGTCTCAATCCCATTCTCCTCTTAAAAGCTTGGGCTGTGCATGGCTACCGCTACTACTGAAGGTTTAAACCAAGATATAATTGATGCGGGCAAGGTTATGTCATACTTAACTGTACTGTTGGGTCCGAATTTCAACCGTGGCAAATAAAAGAAGCGAGAACACTTGATCCGTGATTGGATCCGGAGGTTGTGCAGCTGATTGGGAGCCGTGTTTCCCCTCCTGACTCAGAGTTAACCACATTACATTATAGGCATTTGGCAGACGCTCTTATCCAGAGCGACGTACAACAAAGTGTTAACCGTAGTCAAGAACAGTTTAGCTGAAAGCCACCCTAGTGGGAAGTACAATTCCTGGGTGCTAGGAGCAACCACATAGTTAAACTAGGACCCTGTAGGTAAATCTGTACCGGGACCACGTAGCAAGACTTTCGTAACACAGGGTGTTAAATTGTTAATAGAGGGGGCCTCCCAGGTAGTGTAGCAGTAGAACGTCTGACACTGCCCACTGCGACCAGAGTTAGATTCCACCAGGTCGTAGCCAGTTTCGGTTCTGACCGGGTGTGCCACTAGGGGGCAGCAATTGGCTATCCGACCCAGGGTGGGGGGAGGGAAGCAGATACGAGCTGGCTGCGTATAGGAGTGGCTCTGTGTGTATACCGGAGTTACGGTGACGGCTTGGCGGGTTCCGGCTCGGAAGAGGGGGTGCTCCACTGCATGTCACTGTCGGCTCACAATATGAGGGAGGGGATAATTGACATGAAAAAAGAGGGTATAATCGACTACTAAATTGAGGAGAAAATGGGGGGAAAGAAAATCCCCAAAAAATTGTTAAGAGGCAATAGGTCACATCAAACACCGCCATCTGCCTGATTTGGGTGAAAACGTGTCGCGTTCATGCGCTGTTGCTGTGAGGAAACGCCGTGGCTCAAACATCTCTCACGGGAGTCCCGGCCTAGGCCCGTTGTTGCTAGGTTTACGCTTGAAAATTGGGATGTGGGATTGCTGGTGGAATGTGTACTGACCTTCAGAGGGCAAAGGCAGCCATTCCCGGTCTGGGAGTCCCTGATGACTAACAGCATATACCTCTCAGACTGGCTCCAGAATACCTCTCCCATCTCGCAGCGGACAAATGGGAACACCTGAGAAAGCATCACTCACTGGAGGCGTATCCTTTCCACTTGTCACGTCCACGCAGTGGAAATAAGTGACCTCGTGCGCTGTACGGAGCAACATATCAGACAACCTGTGAAGTTGAACAGCGTTCAACGAACAAGAACGCCAGGGATCTTGTCCATTGAGGCCTGCTTCATGTCCGTGTTGTGCAGTGTGTGTGGCATTGGCTGTGGAGATGACGAGCTGGGCGTGTTTTATGGCCAGGTTTGTTTATCCTGCAGTGCATTGGGAGAGACTGGGATGTCAGGGGTGGTCTGGCTGGTCCTGTGGGGCGGAGGCAGCAGCGTAGCTTTACTGGGAAAGAGGGATCTTTCCACACCTGTTCCTGATGGAGAAACATGAGCTAAATCTGCAACCAGCAGGAGGAGAGAGGCTTGGTGGCACGAAGCGCTAATTGATGCACCGTTACACAAATAAAGAAAAGCCACACACCGGAGTGTCCTTACACACGATCAGAACGAAGTTATTAAATGCGCCAGGTGATGAGCCGGATAACAGCTGTGCTTTATTTGCCTTTGAGGAGGGAACTGAGCGGGGACGTAAGGAAAAAGACTCTGACACTCAAGACGCGATTATTCAAGTAACAGCTTTCTTCGGCTGTCACTTTCTAGCGCAGCCATTTAAAACATCTCCAGGACACGGGCGCGGACCTGTGAGCCACGGGGGTAGCAGGAGGAGAGGGAGGCCAAGGAACTCCTGGAGGTGTGGGGTGGGAGAAGGAATGCACGTGAAGCCGCTTCAAAAGACGGTCTGGGACAAAGCACGCAGTCGAGGCGATGTGCATGGTCTATACTCCAAATTTTTTTAATGTTCTGTACCAAGTCACCTGTCAATGAAGGACTAGCAAATCCCCTCCCTCAGATTCACGGCCGCATGGCACCTCATCCCCGTCTTAATGTCAGGGAGGCTTAAGCGAGGGCGCTGGAGAAGGGAGAGCCGCAGTCTCCGATTTCATCTGCTAATGAGTGGGTGTAATGCATGCGGTGAGGATCCCGGACGGTTGCATCTCTCAAAGAGCGCCGGTGCGGAAGCCAATAACTGAATTAGGCCGATGGCTGAGAGAGAGGTCCCTTCACTCAGCCATCCCGCAGTGCACATTAATCTGCCTCTTTCCAGGCACTTTCTCATTGTCGCTATAGCAATTTTGACTGATGGACACCTTGTGAATTAGCTAATGCAATCATGCCAAGGGCAATGGCAGTAAATTAACCAGCTCTCTTCCTCTGGAGCCTATCCCTTTCCGGTGAACTTGAACCGTGGGTAAAATTAAGAGAGGAAAAAATTGATTGCGTCTCAAAGCTTAATACAGACGACTGTGTGGAATGGCAAGGCTAGACAGTTGCGAACCTGAAATAAACAAGATGTTTTTCCCTACGTTTTCTGGCGTGATGAAAATCATTGTTTCGAAATGGGAATTGTACATTAACGCACATATGGTAAGGGGTGCAGTGCATGTGAGGTGTTTTCCGTTGCCTGCATCAGAATAGGAGACACGCTTCTGCACACGTGTGTTGGCTCTCTCCACACCCATATTGATCTCCATTTGCAACGCAATTTATTTTTATGGCCACTGACTGCAGCCATACAAAATATGTGGGTTATATCTCTTTAGCAGGGTAGTAGGAATAATTTACATGATCACCTGTAGAAGTAATGTCTTAACCCTGGACTTCCAGAGCAACTTGAGTTTCGGGACACACAAAAGAATGTGTTTGATCCTGGACCTCTCACGGGCTGTCTTAATTTTCCTAACTTGGACAAGACAGAGGTATGGGGCTCCAGTTATGAACTCCCCCAATATGCCCTCCTTAACTCCGGGAGACTTAAATTTGATGGCTTCCATCCACGCTACTGAAAAGGAACACGGTAAGACTGCTTTTATCGGACTCCGTGACAGATGTGAGGAGGCTCGCCCCTTTTCCCCGGGATCAGTTAATCCTTTCCTGATTCTCGAAGCACGAGGCAATCAAGCGGTCTGATTAGGAGGGGGCACTCCTGACCGAAAGGATGGCCCCATTGTATGAAAGAAGAATAGCTCTGTTGACCTGTGTGAGAGTCTCCAACTGAAAACCGCTGACTTTGGTATGACAGGGGAAATGATCTTCAAGTGTCGGGCATTCCGTCTGTCAGGAGAAAACGAGAGCTGCAATTGAGCTGCAAGATTCCCATAGGAAAGGTGGCGGGCCGGAAAAACAACGTGCGATCCGAGGCGCGTTCAGCCAATCTGCGACGCGCCGAAAAACCAGTGGGACTCACAACGCCGTGCTGAAACATGCTCAATGATCATTGCTGATTGTTTGCTTTGAACTTGAGAGAGAGAGAGAGAGTCCGGGCTGTGAATCTCTACATTACAGGAGGTGGCTCCAGCATTCCAAAACAAGATGGTGCGTATACGTGGGAAAAGTACAGAGACAAGATCGTCACACAGAGTTCCCAGTTAAACTCTTGTCTGAGATGCATTATTTTGATAACACTGATGAGCATCAGCGGAGGCGGAGCAACTCTGAACTGCATCGGCCTGGCTCTGGGGGAGCTTTGGCATTGAACACGAATAATCCTTTCAGGCATTCGTATAGAACAACATTATTAATGATGCACGCTCAGAGATGCAGCAGCTGCCTCAAGGAAAATACGAGCCAGATTCCAGGGTGTATCAATGGCAAGTGCAGACAGAGCAACAGGCATGCGTCGTTAAAAACTAGGAGAAGCTTTCAGACCACCTAGGGGAGAAAAAAAAGCCATTCATGGCTTATCCAGTGCATATTTTTAATAGAAGCATGTCTTCTATCTATACAATGCATTGAGGTATTTTAAGAGCATGATTCAGCTGCTTTTCACAAGATGGGAATAAAGGGAATCACAAGGTTGCAGGTACGGTGCACGTCAATATTCAATCAGGCATCGACACAGCCCGAAGCAGAAGTTAGCAGAAGTTATCACAGGTTGATATTGCTGCCCTGTAAATTAAAATAACTCAATTTTGAAACGAACTGCAAGATGTGGCTAATTTTCAGCCACGGGCCCAAATGTTGATTTCCTCAAGTTTAATTAGCAAAGAGAGACATGCGAGATCTCAATCTGCATTCGTCATCAGCTGCTCCTGTCCGCAATCAGGAAAGGCTGATTTGAACAATTCTCACGCTCGACTTCACACAAAGGCAATGTTTAGAGTCTGATGCAAAGCGTTGCAAACACACAGCCAGGCCAAGCCGGGGCCTGCCAGCCATGCCATTCCAAAACATAAACGCGCCAATCGCTCACAGACACATCGTGATATTCATTTCAGGCATTGGATATACATTAAATGCACAGCCAAGGAGACCTGCCAGCCATGCCACTTCAAAATACAAACACACAAATCTTACACAGATTCCGCCAAAATTAACAGGCTCAAATATTCAGACTCCTGAAAGCTAATGTAAATAACCACTGCCTTCTACCTAGTATTCATTCAAACTGTACTGTCCCTACATATCTAATCTGCAGTAATAATAAGCTACTGTCTTTCCTCAGCCTTTTGACAGGCGAAGTCATATTTGGGAAATTCAGGATCACTGTGTAATCCACAGAATGAAGGCACCGGGGACTCTCGAGCACAGAGTGGATTAAACTCCGGGGCCTGACATGAGGTTTCAATAAGCAGATCTGACAAACCATTTGCACTTAGGGAGACAGCCCTTCCGTAAATGTTCGATCAGGTTACACACAAGAGCCTTTCTCCATATTAAAAAAGTTTAAAAAACGATGTCTCCATGATTAAGCTAAGAAAAACATTCAGAGATGCTCATTGGAGCATGGTGGTGTTTCAGTATATTTGGCGTAAATAAAAAAATTACATTGATTTTGTTATCTGTCCACGATTTCTTAATAACAGCATGTACTTAGCTAGCATTGAACGTGATGTAAGATGAATATAAATATCATGCTAATGCTGTTTTTTTTGTGAGGCTTCAATTTTAGGTGAATAGTATGTCTAGAAGTCTATCGTGGGTAATATACTGTACTTTACAAAATAAACTTGGCCTTTACCTTCAATAACAATATATGAAAATAAATCCATGCAGAATGTGAAAATCATTTTAGGTGTAAATATGTAGTGTATTATTTACACTGGAAGGTACAGAAGGTTCATTTGATTGCGTGATATTTCTCTGTTTGAGCTCTGAGATACCAATAAAGACAGCTCGGGGGCAGCAGTGTGCTCATATCCAATAATAACTTTGACTAAATCTTTCCTAAACCCAGCATCCAGGACCAGAAAACTTAAATGACAATGATTTTTGTTTCTAGAAAAACTTCCAAGGACTTTGAAATTGAAAATAGGCTCAAAGATGTATGGTTGCCTTTTGAGTGACATTGCTGGTAAACATTTATTCCCTTTGGTAAAATAATTCAGAGCCAAACCAGCTAGTTTGGGCACTTCGGGCACAAACTCACAGTAGCTGCAAGAAAAAAAAATTTTTTTCGTAGATGCAGACGTTTACTTGTTGACTATAATGGTACTTGAGTTTGCGATGCATTCCAATGGCAGTGGTATGAATTGAAGAGGCTGTTTGCTCCAGCAATGTTTGTGATTCTGCACCTGCTGTCTCACACTCCATTGCAATATTTGCCACTTCATGTTTGGCCTCGAATTTCATCAAAATGACGCCGGCCACGGAGACCGGGGTTCAATTCCCCGTCTCGCCAGAGTCGGCTCTGGCCGGGAGCGCCACCAGGGGCGGCGGCGATTGGCTGTCCGACCCAGGGAGGGGGGAGGGAAGCCGACATGACGTTCGCTGCGCATAAGAGTGGCCCTGTAGTACCGGGTTACGGTCGATGGCTTGGTGAGTGCCGTCTTGGAGGAGGTGTTACTTCGCCTTCATCACTACCAGTTGCAGGACTATGGCAGCGAACTCACATTATTAGGGGGGGGGGATTGACATAAAAATAGCAGATCTAATTGGCTACCAAATTGGGAGAAAATGGGATAAAATCAGAAACCAAAATAAAAAATAAAAAAATACTATTGCAACACAAAAGACTTCTTTCACAAAGTGACATGGGAAATCGGTCTAGCAAGTCTACTAGCAAAGGTCCACTTTTATGCATTTGTCGGGAGGACAGGGTTAAGAGGGCTGTCAAACCATGAATGACAACAGCGGTGCCAGAGCCAGGGTCAGAGGCTCCATATGAGGCACGCGGTGACTCACGATGAATGATTCACTGTGGTGAGTCACACTGGTGACTGCTGCTTGTAACGTACTCACGAAGAACAGAGAGCGCACAGGGGTCACACCATATTACAGGCCTGCAAGTTTAAAGTCTTCTATATCAGTATGGAGAGACATGCATTGCCAGCTAAGAGGTGGTAAATGTAAAAAATTGCAGTTGCACCAACTCAGACCTTATCGCGAATGTAGAGTCCTTGTCACATATTTAGTATCCTTCTGTTGCTATGGCTGTCCTGTGTGGCCCACCATCTCAGGACTCACCACGTAGGGGGTCAATGATAGGCCCTGGTATTAATAGCGTTACTGTCTCTCCGTCAAGCAAAAAGATAACGAGCTGGCAGTCTACTCCCTCTGTCACTCTGTTGCCGTGGCACCTTGGGGAGCGACCTTCCTGCTCAGGATCTCCGTGTGCCTGAGTTCAGTTACTTTTGTCCTAAATTCAGCGTTTTTCCACACTAAGAAGCTGTTTTATAGTACCTAAATATGTATTTAATGAATAGTCATTACGACATGTCTACATTTTATTGCATAGAATAATCTCAATAGAAAGGGATCCCCACACCCACCCTCCCCTCAAAAACCCCCAAAAACAACAAAAAAACAGTAAATCGCATGTTTTGTTTTGTCGAAAAGCAGAAGACAAAACTCCGGCTGAGAAGAAGCCTGCATGAGGGGGAGGCTTGACATCATTTCAGAGTCCCGGTCCCTCAGTGGTCTTGTAAACTCCGTCCACGAAAGCTAGTAAAAGCAAACAACCTTCCCCGGAAGCCGCTGAGTGCTTTTCTCACACACTGTCCCCCTTGGAGCCAGAGGGGAAGCTTTTAGTGCGCTCTGATATTAGAGATATTCTCACAGCCCGCCACAGAGCTCCCCCACCGAGGCCCCTAACAATGCCACACCAGCACATCCTCGCGTCGCTCAGAGATAGGGATGCCAACTGTCCCATATTAGCCGGGGACGTCCCGTTTTTGGGCCAAAATTGGCTCGTACCGTACTGGACATTCCTTGTCCACGATACAATATACAATATACAGTATGTGTTGATTTACATCCATACAACACCATACCCACTTTGCCCCCAGTGCCCTGCCTTCTGTCCTGTGTTTTGATGATAGAAAGTTGGCAGCCCTAGTCAGAGAGCACCGTGAACGCCGCAAGTACACACCGCCATGCTTTTTGCAGAGCCTTGCTCTTTTTCAGATTTCTTCCAGTTTTTTCTTCAAATTTAGTGCCAAATTATACCCTCTATTTATTTTGATTTGCCCACCCCACACAAACTCGCTGCCCGTCTCTTCCTTCAAGACAGAATTCGCCCACCCACGTTCTGGAGACACCCTTACGTGCTTCTTGACAAGTATCATGTTAGGCTCTGCTCTAACGCACCTGTATTGGCTGGTCCTTTACGAGTGTGAGCTGCCTGTCACGGTCGCAGCTGGGTTTCGATCTGTGACCGTGATAGGCAGCTCACACTCGTAAAGGACCAATATGAGTGCGTTAGAGCAGAGCCTTCGTGATGCGCTTCTCTTTTCCACGTCTGAATGCAACAACAGGTCTCATCAGATTTATCGCACAGCCAGGGCTGAGACTGTTCAGGAGTTTCTCCAGCAGAAAAGAGCAATGTGTTCTATTGATCTCTCTCTTCTGACGCACATCGGTTGATGCAGGGAGACGTAAGGGCCTCCTAAATGAATTGATTCATTTGATTGAGCTGAACTTACCAGGGAAGAAGCTGGGTTATTTCTCTCCCTCCCCTTCTCTGACTACCACGGTTTGTTGGGCGACTACATGTATGTTTGTTCTCACCTTCTGATTATATCGAGCCTGCGGACTAATTGATTTGCTGAAACAATAACAAAAACCAAAGATTATCACATGCAGCTGAAATAATACAAAATTGGCAATCTGCAGATTTTCTGCATTTTGTAATTAGTCGCGCAAGGGTAAATTAAACCAACAACAAATCAATACAAAAAAGCAATGGCTTGTAAAAACAGCAAATTACTTCTTTTTTTTCTTGCCAAGTCATTAGAAAGCTGTGATACAGGAGTCGGGTTGCTGTGTTGTCCGAGCGCACACTGACGCGTTAGAGAACGACAGCGTGCGGATGTGGCAAGGGTCAGGGGTCAGTGGATGCCCTCTCACCAGGAGGTCCATCTCCTCAACCGTTATTCGTATTTAAATGTCAACCTTAAAAGCTTCCTTTTCTCAACCCTTATGTAACGAAAATATATGTGTTATATGTGGAGATCTAATATATGGCCATTTTCTTTTCCATTATTTGTGTCAATTAAACACTGTTCTCACAAAACTTTCAGCATGTACTTGCATATAACAACGATATCAAAAGATGACGCAGGCTTGTGGGTATATAGTTATGATAGGGTATATAATTAATAATAGAATTGCAATACATTGCACAATATACAGATGATTAATATTAAGTATTGCCTTCAACAGGAGACACAGTATAATAGCGGTAGAGATGTTAGACAGGCATTGCCTGTGATGGAAATTGAAAACCTATCATCAGACAAAATAATATAATAATAATATATAGAACAGAATGGCCGACTCACTCAATGGCCCTTCATATTGTTCACTACATTGCCCATGCCTTTTTTGTCCTGGATCACTTTATATTGGCTGATAAGAAAGTGCCGGTCATCTTCCGTTTATCTCATTTTTAATAGGAAGTAAATGTCTAATTGACAGTTTAATTGGGGCAGCTACTAGA
This sequence comes from Aldrovandia affinis, assembly GCA_029706075.1. Lineage (NCBI taxonomy): Eukaryota > Metazoa > Chordata > Actinopteri > Notacanthiformes > Halosauridae > Aldrovandia > Aldrovandia affinis. The sequence continues at coordinate 1,220,093 of JAINUG010000035.1, read as the reverse complement.
AGGCTGTACCCTATTATTCATTATAATTCCCTATGGAGGTTGACTCACACTTTGAAGTGAGATGGAAGGGAATGCCAGGGAGAAAAAAATAAATAAATAAAAAATTCACTAACCTTTTCCTTCCCGGTGTTACAGGTATGGTACGCAGATGCCTGCAATGATGTCTATTGCTGTATTCCTGCACTGATCTCGTGCGCTAACTATGATTGTTCCTACCATGTATTAATGCACATCTTGTAAGTCGCTCTGGATAAGAGCGTCTGCTAAATGCTTAAAATGTAAAATGTAAATGTAAAATGAGAACAGAGGAGGAAGGCAACAACATGGCTATTTTAAATTAAATATTCTTTCGGATTTTTCCCCATTTTTCTCCCCAATTTGGAAGCCAATTATACCCTCTATTTATTTCGATTAACCCTCCCCCACAATCTCGCCGCCTGTCTCTATAGGGCAAGCTACTCTCCGAGGCTTTGAGATGGAACTCACCGACCCCCTTTCTGGAGACACTTACATGCTTACAAAGAGAGTTTGTGCCGACCACCCTCCCCCCCTTCTCATGAACGGACAGCCAAATGTCGCCCTGGATCGGGGCTAACGGCCAAGGCTGGTCTGGCAGATGGGTTTCGAACCGCATCCCTAATAGGCAGCTCACACTTGTACAGGACCAGCCAAATACAGGTGCGTTAGACCACTACGCTATCTGTCAGCCCGCAACATGGCTATTTTGACAGTACAGCCATTGGGTTGCATGGCACTCATGTGACAGGACAATAGTATTCTGTGAGAGGAAGGCACGCAAAGTAACAGGAGAATGTAACGCCCAAAAGCGGGCCCTGCATGGTTCTGTTCAGTCACAAACGTGCTGTTTTATCCCCATCATGTCCTTGAATTTTTTTTTTCATCTGAGCTCTTTATCTTTATCTCGTCAGCATGTGAAAGGAGTGATATGTTTCTCTGGAATTTCAAAGCCCAGCGCCACAAAGGCTGAAACCCTGCATCGGCTAGCGTGCGTCTGCGCAGGGTCAAAACATCCCAAAACATTCCACTTAAGTGGAAATGAGGTTCTGGAGAGAATCGATGCCTGAGCTCGGATCTCAGCGCTAGGAGTGTTCGGCGGTGGCCAGTGATTAATGTACCCCAGCGCTCGGTGCAGTAAATGCTTCCACACACCTATCAGTCAGCCGTCACCGAGCTGTGCGATTGCCGTCCGCGGGGTCGCGACCTCATGCAAACACGCCCGAGCATGGAAGACCGTGTGAATTTGTCCATAAGGAACAAGGGACATCAGGAATTGTTAAGACTTTAGATTGTCCCAAGATGGGAGATTGATGGAGCAGAACATCACTTTTTATCACTCACAATTTTCCATAATACAGAACTGCAGGGGAATGTTCAGTAGCGATTCAGTATACTTTCCCTGCGGGAATTTATATTGACATTTTTTTCCCCCATTGATAAAGTTGTTACACTGACCTGTGTTTTCAACCCCCCAAAAAAGTATAATCATCCATGGCTGTGAAGTGAAAACTTGAAAATGCGATTGCCTCAAAATGTATAAGTCTTTGCAAATAATCCCACATGGTGGCCATTTGCGTCTGAGGGCAGAGTCCATTTACTTTCCCTGGTGTGTCACTCGATCTTGGCCCGCTGCTTCCTGAGATGTTTATTTGACAGACAATTAAGAAGCAGTGTGGTAGAGACGGCCCAAACATTTGTGGCCGGGCTTTTTTTTTTTTTTTTTGACAGGTAGGCCCCTTTCCTTAACCTCTCCTCTCAGTGGCCATTCAGGATCAGTGAGGTTTCACAGTGCCGCTGGTTTGTGGGTCGACCGGGTCTCTCTCGCTCCACTCGGTTTGCACCCCGTGTATATTTTTACTAAGGGTCGATGGCGAGGATGATTAGCTCCTATTTCCATCCCCCCGCTGCCAAAGACCCTCGTCTCCCTGACATCCAGATCAAGCCAGAGGTCAGATTCCTGCAGCTAAATGACCTTGGGACAGGCAGCGTTAATGTCCACTCTATAAATGACGCTCTGGCAAAAAAATACAATAAAATAAATACAGATATGCCTTTCTGATTCTTCTGGTTCAACAGAACAACATATTTCAGAAAGGATTTAAGGGAAGATCAATGTGATGCGGTAAGTGGTCCATATGGCACTTAATTTGGACTGAAATGTTTACAGATGATTCAACTATGGCTGTGATTGTACGACCTTGTAGTTTTCTTCGAACGACCTCAAAACCCAAACTATTCCAGTGCATATAAAAGCTCCACACGGAAGGGCACGAGCATGTCCTCCATATCCTTTACGTAATTGTTTCCATGATTCCAAGCGGAGAACAATGTTTGCATCTTTGTGCACACACTGTTTGACTGGATAACGTTTATGACTAATCCTTCACGTAAGCCGCTTGTCTAATAATAGAAGACGCATCAACACTCAATGAATCAATACCGCGAAAGACTTTTACAACCCGTGGCAGGCCATGTTACGCTGGGGAAATTATGTGAGAAAACGTGTGAGAAAACACTAAAGGAAATCCCTGCAGAGCACTGTTTCTACCATCTGGGGACAATATGACACAATAACTATCCTACTTGCACTCTAGGGCCTCTTCACTTCATTCGGAAGTCGACTAGCTTGTCCGCTGTCTGTGTCCATTTTCTTCCATCAAACCCCTCAAAGCTCAGTTCCCTGCAGAAACTCCCTGTTGCTCAAATTTGCTTTAAAACACTTCACCTCATTTAACACAACATTAACCTTTCAGCTCTCTCTCTATTTTCAATCTACCATCTCTTCCTATAGCGCTCCCTCTCCACGGCTGAGGTCATTATCTGCTGCCAAAGCACCCTTGGTTTGTGGAATGAACTGTCTGCCAACATTTGAACTGTACAATCTCTTATTGGCTTTCATAGTTTATAAAAATACACCTCTTCAAAGATTGCTCCTATTTTATACAAATATTTTCCGTCTCTCTTTTTGTGCCTTTCAGTTTTAGTTAATTTATTGTCTTTAATTTACTACTTGGCTCTTGCATCTTCCTAATAGCCCATATTTTCCCGTAGCAGAAGATGCAGCCTGGCCCCTTTTTAACCTAGACTGTCATAAATTGCATATTGTTTGTCTTTCTATTGTAAGAAGTAATGTTATCTTATTAAAATTCGTTTTTTTATTCCAGATTTGTAAACATTCATCAACTTGTGTGTACATATTTCTCTGTGTGTGTACGCATGAGCGTGCGTGTTTGCACATTTTAGATGCTGCATGCTTGCTATGTGAGGATTTGTCTTTTACATCCATTCTGGTATGTGTGTCAAGCAAGAATTGTTTCCTATCAACGGAGGACAGCTTCACACAAGTGAATTTGAGCTCGTTTAATTTTTGAATAAATGATTTGAGCCTGTGCCACCCAGTTTCAAAGCCCAGCAGGAGTATATATAGTGTGCAAATATTTGTGATCCTCACTGAGATCAATTTCACAGTAACAACAGAATGATTACAAAACATTCATTCCTTCAAACGCACTCTCATGCCGGTTAACATGTGACCGAACATCGTGATTGAGCATAGCGGTCTCTCCCTGTCAAACCATGAAAACACAAGAATAATAAATAAATGAAAAAATTACATCCAATCTAAGTCAACAGATTATACATCAAAGTCTTAGAGGGAAGTTAATGAAAGATGAGAAAACACACATAGCAGGGTTTGAGCTATTAATGTCAATAGATGCCTTTGAAGGCTGCTTTGAGTCTCTGGGCTCTACGCTGCACCTGTCCGTCAGCACACACAGAACTGCCAGGGGCGATACGGTCAACTGCACTGTACGGTTATCTGATCCAGATCTTTCACACGAGTTCACACACGGACCGCTGGATCTCTAAAGCCCTCTCTTCCACAGGTTACGCAGAGCTGACCTTGGCAGCGGGATCCAGGAAATGACACGATGCAACACCTGCCAGACGCAGAATAACCCATATCCCAGGGGCAGGGTGATCTGAAGCCACAACCTGAGAAAAACGCATCAACATTTAATCCCTTGGTTTGTGTATGTGTGTGTGTGAGAGAGACGGAGCGAGATAGAGTATGTGTGTGTGTTACATTCACTAACCATCTGAACTAAAGAAATACATTTACAATTTACAATTGAGTTATTTGGCAGATGCTTTTATTCAAAGCATCTGGCAAATATGCTTGGAGATGTCCTGCACTTTGCGCCATGAGTGTATATGTGTGCAGTAGATCATCAACCACATCGCTGCACATCACATTCTCTTTATAGAGAGTTCAGATCATTTCCCATTCCTGTTAAAATGGGGAGCACATTTGATTCATTGTTTTCGAGTTTCTTTGTTTCAATGCAATACATTTAGATTATTTATGGCGTACTATAAACAATTCTCTGCATTTGGTTATCTTTATGGAATCTATAGAATCAAATGCTCAAAAAATATTAAAATGATACGAAGGGTGATCGATGCCAAGTGTTGGGTTTGGAGAATGTATACTTGTGAATCTCATGAGCAGAACAGCAAATGTGTGAGTTTCAGGTGTCTGTGAGTGTTTGTGTGTCTGTACTATTGTTCCCTTTTATGCCTTTAGTATCTCAGCAGGCAATATGGACTACATAGTGGTGGGCCCAGACCACTTTAACAGGGGTGGCCCAAGAGTGGCACAGAACCACATTCAAAATGTAATAAATTTGAACAGATGTGATTGACAACCTACTAACTTATCAAGAGCTTTACCTGTTATTTGCTTACTTTATTAGGCGGAAAATAAAATCAGCTTCAAATAACGGAAAATCTGGGGCCTCCAACAGTGTAGCGGTCTAATGCACCCGCATTGGCTGGTCCTTTACGTGTGTGCTGCCTATCACGGTCGCAGTTCCAAACCTGACTGTACCAGACCGGCCCTGGTGGTGAGCCCTGATCGGGGCGCCATTTGGCTGTCTGCCCCAGGGGGAGGGGGCGGGAGGGTGAGCTGGCACGAGTTCACCATGAAGCGTGTAAGGGTGTCTCGTGAATGTGGGTGGGTGAATTCCATCTCAAAGGAAGCGGAGTTCGCTGCGCTTGGAGAATTAGCAGCGAATTCGCGTGGGGAGGGCAAATCGAAATAAATAGAGGGTATAATTGGCCACTAAATTGGGAGAAAAACAGGAAAAAATCTGAAACAAATGTATAAAAAAAATATATTAATTTTTTTAAAGAACTGAAAATGTATTAATGTTATAGTTGCACATCTTGTGTTGCAGAAACAAAGGCATGTGTACTCCTGCGACGTACTCACCCTTGAGCCAGTGACTATTTTAGGCCACGCAGTAGTACAGGAGAGCTGGGGGTGACTGGTGGAGAGGTGTGTGTCTCATTGACGACGGGTAGCTCCAGGGTGCCTGGTGCATTGCTGGGATGAGTTAACGCGATGATAACCTGAGGAACCACGGACAATCCCTGGAAGGATTAAACCAGGTGTGACTCATCGCTGTGGATTCCTGTTTACAGTCAGCCAATGACATAGCCCGGGCTTGAACCAGTGAAGTCTGTGCCATTGAGCCCAGCCTGCACTCGAGGCAAGCACCTTCACCGACTAAATCCCTCAGTGGTTCTGTGTGGCTCAGTAGGCAGAGCACGGCAACGACAATGCTTAGGTTGTGGGTTCGATTCCCATTGGGACCACATACACTGAAAAATGTATGCACTCACTACTGTAAGTCGCTTTGGATAAAAGCGTCTGCTCAATGGTGTATGTTACTCAGGAGTCCATGGAGAATCATTTGCAAGTAATCACCATTCAATAAAATCACCGTAAGATAACTGGACATGTATCTTAAAGAATCTTTGCAACACCAAGGTGGGGGTGTGGGGTGGAGTCGTAAAGGGTTGCTCAGCCTCTTTGGTCACATGTTGCGTCCCAAACCCTGGGAGACGTCCAGGATTTTGGACAGTGTAAAAAAAAATCATTTGTTTAAATTTTTTCCTAAATGTTCTCCCAATTTAGTGGCCAATTATACCCTCTATTTCTGTCGATTCGCCCTCCCCTCACGAGCCCGCCGCCCATCACCACAGGACGAGCTAATACCTCGAGGCCGGCAATGATCTGCCTCCTCCGAGACGGAACTCGCCCACCTGCTTTATAGGGATGCCCTGCTCCTCGGTGAGCTCGTGCCAGCCCCTCCACCTGGGGCAGACAGCCAAAAGCCACCCCCGATCGAGGCTCCCGGCGCAGTCGGATTTCGAACCGTGGCTGCAGTGGGCAGCTTGCATTCGGGGCGGAATGCTTTAGACCGCTACGCCACCCGAGGCCCCTAGTGCGGCCTTGCCCACAGGCTTCCCATCACTGCCCCTGGCCGCAATCCACCTCTTCTCAAGACAATCCCCAATTGCCAACAAATAAACTCTTTGTATGGGTATGGCTGAGATGAGGGAGAAGTAATGAAATAACCCTGAAACAATAATAACTAATCAGCTTTCAGGAGACTGGCTCCTAAAAGGACATCTGGAGAAATTAAACACGCCTCCTCAGTATTACTTTATATTACTGACCCCCAACATTATTCATCGTTTCCCTCAGAAAGAGTGTACAGATAAGAGAAAAGTATTTTGTCTGAATTCAAATGGTTCTTGGTATCCGTTACTAGCATGAGACAAGAGGCTTAAGAACGACTATTTTTATCTCGGATAACAAAACAAGACTCAAGTGTACTTGGTTAAACTCAGAGTGTACAATAAATTGCAATAGTTATTGCATATCACAGTGAGAAACACCATAAAAAGGACCCTTAGAATTTCTGTTGTTTTGAAACATGAAGAAACGGTAACAAAAAAAGACAGGGAGAGCAGAAATTTTGCAAGCCTGCGATACCGCTTCAACTCCTCAAACCAAGAGCATTCCACCAATGAATTATTTACTGAGTGCTGAGCAAGAGGAACCCAATACATACAGCACACACACACACACACACACACACACACACGTTTAGCAAGGGTATTCAGAAAAGGGAACTACTGCACAAATCTCTGGAGTGATGTTACAGCTGTTGTACGACTGCTGCTATCAGGCTATCAGACACACTTTTTAAGCAGCTGAGAGAGACCATTTGGAAGACATCTATTAGCCGTTCCCAGAGAGGACCCCTTCACTTCCCTCTCCCTCCACAGCTCTCAGTCTTGTGAGGGGAACAAATGACTGCGTCTCGTACTTTTAACAAGCTTTCGTATTTATCCTTACTGATTTATAAGGGACATTGGAGTGAGATCCGTAACGTGTTTCATATGCGCTCCGACGCTCGCCACTGCTACGAGTATGTTTGAATCCCTATTTTACAGATATCCACTGCAGCCAGCTTTATGTCTTGAGTTTAGGATGCGCATTGATGTATATTTTTCAATTAAATGATAAATCTCCAGCAAGTTACCTTCTTTTATATCCCAGTTTTGTTTTTCCCAAATTCCCCATCACTTTAATTACAATCCAACCGTAAATTCGGCGATGATGTTTTGCGTCTTCCTTTGATGGAAACCCTGTCACCCTAAGTGGAGCTGGTTAGAATTCCTGTTAGTTGAACTGCCTTTACTAAAAGGAGCCCTCGATGCTATAAATACCACTTAAAATGAATATCTCCAGAGCCAAATGGTGAATTACACTTTGAGCGGACACGAAACACATCCATTCTGCAGTGTAACCAAACGTGACCCCGTGATCATTTATCCTGAAGGAGTTTAATCAGTTCCTCCTATGAGACTGTTTATACATGGGAAATTCCGTATTGTCTTCCTCTTGTGGCTTTTCATTGGGGACTATGCTTTTCATGCCTCTGGCTTAGGTTTCCTGTTCCACTACACAAATCTCTCACTGACAAATCGCCGGCTCCAAGGATGTGCAGATATTTACTGGTCACTTCTATGGGAAAAGGAATGCTCAATATGTGTTTCTTGTTGAGAATGTTCCTGGGCTTCACTAGCACAAGCAAAACATAACTAGTTATATTTCATATTTAGACAGGAGCTATTCCAATAGCAGATGAACGATGCCTCGCCAAATGAAATGCTAAAAATAGCGTTCAAAAGTTTGACCCTAATTAACAAATTGACCCTAATCTTGCAATAAATTAGATCCACAGTAAGGGCACCTATGAAATGCCTTCAGAGAAAAGCAAATCTTCCCATTGATTGTAATGTTGGCATAATCATTGTTTGCCCCAGAACCCGCACATTTCCCCAGAACATGAATACATAAATAAACACATGCTTTATTATCAAAGCGCTACTTGAGAAAACTCGGGCACAAACGGATTTGAGGGGCTCAAATGACAACAAATGAATCTGATTGATAAAGAAGGCAGATTATTATGCCTTTTAAGATGGCTTTAGCTCCATAGATCATCTTTCGGGCCCTTGCTCTGTTTAAAGGTTGGGCTCGAGACCAGCAGGATCGCAGCTGCACAGACCTCAGGTTGAAAAGTTAACGTGATCACCATCTTTCACCGAGCTGTCTATCACCACAGTATAAACAAACTCCAGATAATCTCCACTGTCAAACAAGCCTTGAGAACTAGGCTGGACCAGAACCAAAGCAAAATCCTCCATTCAATCCCAGTTACGCCATTTCCACGTCGCCAAGCCAAGTTTTTTTCTCCAGTTGGCCTTGTCTTATTAATTGTTAAGCATTTTATTGCTAGGCGATCTATTATTATAATATAATTAACGACATTAATCTGAAATAAAGTTCACAGGATCTTGTGTATGTATATTTTTACGACCATAGATGAGCATAAAAACAAAAACGAACAGGTGCCAGCATTCCAATATGGGCAACATGTCACACCTCTGAAGTCAAGTGCAAAAGTATGTATTGGATATTTTGGCCATGTGATGTTTAAACAAACAGTGCCCACGCATTGATTTTAAAAATGCATGACAGCAGCGCCACCACCACACTGCCAACAATAACAGCGATGACAACAAAAAAGATACCAAACTGATGATGCCAATTATAACTTTTCCAAGTCGTAAAATCCAGTAACAGAACTGAGTGCGGAGTAAGTGTCTCAGTTTACTCCTCTTGCTTCGGTTTCTTGGAAATTTCCTCGCCACAGCCGACACTTTCTTGAGACATGTTTAAATGAGGCGGATCTAAAACTCCGAGCATAAACAAAGTGACTGGGAACGGCTCCATGACCCTGGCTGCAAGAGAGAGAGAGCATTAGTGCGGAGCAGAAACGCAAAACAGAAAGTGGGGAAACTGACGGTGAGAAAAGTTGCACCGGCTTTTTAATGTGCCGGCGCATAAGTCCTTCTGCGTTTTTATTTGACCTTTTGCGCTGCGCTATTTTTAAAAGAATGTGACCTCAGGGCCAAACAGTGAGGAAAAATTGAAAAAGTATCAAGTCCACAAAGTTTGAAGAAAAACAGAGGTGTTGTTTCCGTTTGGAACGGTACTATTTCCTGCAATGTTTTAAACGACTTGCCATTCACTGTGGATGAGGTTTAGTTCTCCCCTTGCTGGAGAGACACATGGCAATAGATTGACTGGAATGACCAAAAAGTGAGATATTTTAATTGTACACACATCTGAGCTGGTTAAAGGAAGGTGGCTTTCCTCCCTCGTTCACATTTCACACTAGAGACTGATGGCTACTAAAACTGTGGCTGATCTCAAACGATCGCAGCTGACAAACCTTTGCTTTATTGTGTGCAAGTTTGCATCGTATTATGTTCAAAGAGCGCGTGCCATCTGTCCTCACATGTTGTTTGTTATTTTAATGCTTTGCCACAGTCTTTCAGGCTGCTATGATCAACATAGGGTGGAATGGGCCAAAGTAGATTAATTAACTCAGTCATTAACTTCACCACACAAAGTCGAGTTAAATTCTACTTTTGTAAATCATAAAGTTGATTTATAGATAGTTGTTTAATTTTTTTCCAAGTTCAAATGAAAAGTCTTAGCGTTGGAGTGCCAAGAACTAGTTAACTCAGTCAAAATTCCCTCAATTCCCTCAAACTTAGTCTCCTCAACTCCCTTCTCAAACAGCCACTCAAGGGAAAATGTAGTTTTTTTGGCTGAAATGTGATGTAGGTATCATGAAAACCGCAAAGCACAAGCGTATAAGTTTACGATTAAATGTTTAAAGAAAACATCTTTGGAGGAGGGGGGGGGGCAACTCAGTAACTACCCACTTGTGTTGTAACTTGAATCACCTAAAAAAGCAGCAAGACAACTAGTCAATGTTGGTTCACAATTAATGTCGATGAGGCCTTTGAAAGCATGCTGTCTTCAGTTGCTACAGCGATAAAAGCAGTTTGCATGTTTTACCAACACTTGAAAGGCAGTTGTAAACAAAATGTCTATGATGGAGAATTACAAAGCATGTTCCTTATGCAAGTGTTTAGCCGGCAGTTCAAATGAATATGATTGAATTTCTGCAAGTTCGTCTCAAAGCTGAACTCGGTTTGCAAAGCTATATTTGGCCGACCCTAGTTTGTTTGGATGCTTAGCGGTATTCATGTGTGCTCTGAAATGTAATCATTACCCCTGATATACACAGAGCTGGAATATTTTTGGGCCAGTGAGCAAGCAGGACTGGAACTATCCTCAGTTATCTATTTTATGATACATAATAACAACGGTAGCAATGATTAAAAGTTAAAAATAGCTTTGGATTCTCACTGTCTCACAAAGCTTATTTCAAATATATTTTTATATCAATATTATAAAACTCAAAGGTAAATTTATAATTTAGGACATATTAGGAACTGTGTGTTTTCTTTTTTAAAAACTTTTCCCCCTTTTTTTCTCCCGATTTAGTGACCAATTGTATCCTCTATTTATTTCAGTTCACCCTCTCCCATGAGCCTGCTGCCCTTCACTACGGGACAAGCCAATACCCTGAGGCCAGCAATGATCCGCCTCCTCCGAGACGGAACTCGCCCACCTGTCTAACAGGGACACCCTTCACGCTTCTCGGCGAGCTCGTGCTGGGTTCTCCCTCCCCCTCCCCTTGGGGCGGACAGCCAATCGCCACCACCGAGCGGGGCTCCTGGCCAGAGCCGGACTGGCGCAGCCGGGGTTCACACCCCGGCCGCAGTGGGCAACCTGCGTTACGCCACCCCAGGGCCTGGAACTGTATGTTTTCTAATAAAAAATCAGGTCCTGCAAATTTTCCATCAGTCCAACAGGGTTATGATGAGTTTGATGTGGCCTGAGTGGAACTGTACCATGAGGCATTTTCCTAATAAAAACGTTTTAAAAATTTCCAGGTCCTGCAGGGTGTTTTATTTTTCCATCAGCCTCTTTTCCAACAGGAGTTTTTTTTATGATGAGTTTGATGTGATGTCTGAGTGCTCTGGACTATGTTATGACTCGACCCCTCAACTTGTTCTTGACTCTGGTTTTTTAGGTTGAGGTGAGACACCATCCAGGTCTTGAGTACGGTTGCGTCATGGATGTACATAGCGTGACAAAACAAAGAAAGTGTATGTGCGATTACACGCTGTACCTAACAATTAAATACAACAAACGCGCTAAACCATTCAAATTAGCACCCAGCATATCCGCTGGGATATTTTGTCATTTAGAAGTCAACATTGTTACCTTTGTGGGGAAGGAATATGGATGAACACCTACAGTGGCTTCAGAAAGTATTCAGACCCCTTCACTTTTTCCACACTTTGTTGTGTTAAAGGCTTAATTTAAAATTGATTAAATATACTTTTTCCATCATTCTACAGACAATACCCCATAATGACAAAGCGAAAACACATTTTTTGAAATTGTTGCAAATTTATTACAAATTAAAAAACGTAAATATGTCATTTACATAAGTATTCAGGCCCTTTGCTATGACACTCCAAATTGAGCTCAGATGCATCCTGTTCCCTTTGATCATCCTTGAGATGCCTCTAGAGCAGTGTTTCTCAATCCATTCCTACAGGGCACACTGCCCTGCATGTTTTAATTCCAACCACCACTTAATCATCCTTAAGTGATCATTAACAGACGACCGATGCAGATGATAGTTTGGGAGCAGAGGTTGGAATTAAAATTTTCAAGGCAGTGTGCCCTGTAGGAATGGATTAAGAAACACTGCTCTAGAACTTGATTGCAGTCCACCTGTGGCAAATTCAATTGTTTGGACATGATTTAGAAAGGCACACACCTGTCTATGTAAGGTCCCACAGTTTATAGTGCATGTCAGGGCAAAAATCAAACCATGAAGTCCAAGGAACTCTCCATAGACCTCCGAGATAGAATTGTGTCGAGGCATAGATCTGGGGAAGGGTATAAAAACATTGCTAAAGCATTAAAAGTTTCCAGGAGCACGGTGGGCTCAATCATTGTGAAATGGAAGAAGTTTGGAACAACCACGACTCTTCTTAGAGCTGGCTGTCTGGCCAAACTCAGTAACCGGCAAGAAGGCCTTGGTCAGGGAGGTGACCAAGAACCCAATGGCCACTCTAAGACAGCTTCAGAGTTCTTTGGCAGCGATGGGAGAACCTGGCAGAAGGACAACCATCTCTGCAGCACTCCATCAATCAGGTCTATTTCAGATAAGAATTTAACAGGGCCAAGACCATGTCTATGCCAGAAGCCTGTGAAACAATCTCTGATTTGAGTTTGTATTATTGGAGTATTGGATTGTTAGCATATTATTTTGTGATTATCGTGAAAGATCATATAGTCTGTTTTTGAAAAATTGTGAATGAAACAATTGCTTAGGACCAGCACAATATTACTGTGTCACCTGTTGCAAAACAGGGCCTAGAAAGAAACATGACTCTGACCGGTTTGTTTTATTACAGCTCATACACCAATGCTTCTTGTTCAACAACACATACTTTGTCTGATAAGAATCCTGGAATCAGACATTTGTAATTTAGAGTAAAAGCAAGAAAACATCGGAAGTGTTTGAAATATGGCCCACCCTGGAAAGCCAACTCCGTTTTCTGATTCAAATTGTATACGTTATTCACAGAAATGTTGACATGTGTTGGGGGCTGGACCTGTTTTCTCGCTCTGAGGTTTTCCTGTTTTCATTCTAAATTCCAGCTCCGGGCTCTGATGTCTCGGCTTTAAGGCTTTCACCATTAGCAGCGTAAGTGTAAGCAGCAAATCAGACAAGTTTCGGGCCACCCATGACCTTCCTCGATTTCCCACTCACCGTTACCTGCCTGCTCAAGCTTAACAAAACACTTCCAGATCACGTTGACAACAGTGTTTTTTCTTCTTCTTCTTTGTATCAGCACAACTTCAATGAGGTTGTGAGGTATACATATTGATTCCATACATGCACAGAAGTATACATGTCAACTGGAACACAAAAGCAAGAGTATGTCACATTAGGATTATGGGAACATGCTATTTCAGACAGCATAGTGGATTTTTTAAAATGGAGATAAGGCAATCCTCATAAATCATCAAATATTTCACACCTGCTTTTGACCTTGCCAGTACTGCGAGAGAGAGAGAGAGAGAGAGAGAGAGAGAAAGAGGTCAGTAATCCACTCTATCGCTGCTTCTCAGATTGTGTGCGATAAGGTTGTACAGACATACATTATAAGTAACACCTTTGCTTGGCAGGAAATGTAAACCATATGGAGCACATTTTGCACACATGACCTGCGTTTGGTCTTCCACTTTCCCTGGAAAAAGGTCCTTAAAACAATTGACTCGGGGGACCAGTATATATGCACAAAGGAATACCTTGGAGGGGGAGAAAAACTGACAGTGAAACTTTGCATCTGGCGTTATAAACGCTCAACTACGTTTCTACAGTGTAGAACCAAACTCTGTGATCCTGAGCACAAATACACCGCATCTCGCCGTCTGGTGCATGTGACCCAGATGGCAAGTCCACCAACAGGATGGGAAACAGAGCTTGTGAGGACATCTGGCGCAGCATGGCTGAGGACGGTAAAAAAAAAAAAAAAAAAAAAAAAATAGATCAACACAGGAATTCACGGCAACAGCAGAGACCACACGTGTCAACCTGTCCCTCGCTCTAATAGGCTTTAAGAAAACAGCCGTCCCCACCCACCATGCTCCTCCACGGCAGTGCAAATCAAAGAGGGTTTTCGCAATTGTTACCCTGACAGATGGATTCAATCAATGGGTGGAAGTTGCACAATCCTGGAGCACCAAGAAATGTGTTGACTAATATTTCCCATGCAGCCGCATGCACAGCTGAAGTGATCTTACGTTTGAAGTATGTTTTAGACTATTTGCATATTTCCTTTTTTTTAAACAATAAAAAAAAGCCTGTAATTCATGGAGTTTTCTCCTGTCCTGCAGCATGCTTGCTCAGGTATTTGTGAATTGCGGGAAGGTGAAAACATCCGACAGCACCTGGGATGGCCTGAGGGAAAGGTCATTGGTCACACTTAGGAGGAGAAGTGATTTGTGAACTTGAAATACTGTAGAAAACAGTGGTAGAATACCAATGCATTAAGTTGCAGAAATGCAATAACAAGGGCCTCCCAGGTGGGGCATCCAGGTGTGACATCCATTGTGACATGCCCCCACAGTTCAGAATCAAATTTGATTGTGCTAGTATTCACCCACAGTGTGACATATACAAATTGGTTATAGCATCTCCCAGGGAGGGAAGTATTTCAGGTAACAAGATAATCCCTGTCTCCTAGCCAGGGACTCCTCCTTCAGAGAAGGTACGTTCCAGTGTGCACGAATTCTCCCAAATTTAACAGGGACACTGCAGTGCCTACAATGTACGATTTGGCATTCCAAATCTGGAGAAAAGTCCAAGATGTAGTGTACAACCTTCTTCAAATAAAAAGAAGGAAATTACAATAATATGCATAAAATTATGCCATCTGAAAATGGTATGTTTCTATAACAGAAAATTGTAATAAGTATTTGAGGTAAATTGGCAGTCCTGTGGTAGATTACCGGTCAGATGGGCTATGTTACAATTACATGTGAATTTAAAATGTGCTTCTTGTTACAGCTGAGAGATAAACACAGGCATTTGGAAAACAATATATCTATAAACAATCTGAAAAAATAGAGTGTTTTGTTTAATGCTTGATTGTTACCATATTAGGGTCATTAGTGACATGCCAGTCCTGAGTCTGTTAAACTATCTTAGAAAGGGTTCATGGCGGATATGGAGGATCAGTAAACACTGAAACACATCTCTAGATTCAAATCGGATTAAATAAGGACAAATGCAGTTCAATCCGACAAGATTTAAGTTTAATCCGGATTCAATCAAACCAAGCTTATGTTCATGGATTCGCCTTATTCTCATAAAGACTGAAAACTCAGGAGGCGTGGCCTGAAATCTGAGGCGCCTGGTCAGGAGGCGGGAGCTAATTTAATGAACTTAATGAATATAACATTCTCAAAGAAAAAGTTCCATTCAGGAATATCATGCTTGATTAATTCAGCATTTTCCTTGTGCTTTCAATTGTTTTTATACGTTTTTGTTGTTTGAAAATATTCGTCCACTCATTTTAACATATCAGTTTCTTTGCTCCAGGATGAGCATGATATGTCCTACAGAAGTGTCAACAGACATATTTTCACAATTGAAAGCAGTAGCCTACTCACAAATCAATCAGTATGACTACATGTGGGCGTGTGCAGCGCCAACTGCTGACTAGTCTACTACACTGCAATGCACACCTCATTTGTGGTAATTGAATGATTACTTGAGATCGTAATCCGTTGATTGCTTAATGAGTAGCTTCAGATTGTCCTCCACTGAACTCTTGGTTTTGTTAGGACGGAACTGCAGGTTCCTGACAGAGGTGGTGAAAAACGCATGCCCTTATTAATATATTATACATGTACAATATATGGATCTGTCCATGATCTAAAGGAGGCAATGAATTCAAACTATATTTTAGGTAAAGTTTCCAAACAGAAGAATCTGCACATAGAAGATTGATGCCTGTGAGTTTTGGTGCAAACATTTCAGACCTAATACCAGCAGCAATGCATACCCTTGAGCCACTACACAATTAATACAGAAAGATTCATGCTGCGAATGGCTGCGAATGATTTAATGTTGGCTTTGTTATAAATATTTGCACTATATATTACATATTCTAGACATGGGCTTCTTATATTGAATAGATAAATAGAGAGAATAATTTACAACAAGGATTATGTGTGGGTCATATTGGTGGTTAATGTTCATTTTATTCCCTGGCTACTTCTATTGCCACATATATTACAATGGCAGTAAGAAAACAAAAAGTGGATTTTACAAACATTAGCAAAATGTGAAAGAGGAGAAATTGTCTTATAATTATATGAATCTAAAAAATATAGTTTTAAATGGGGGGGTGAAGAGTTGGGCCATTGTTATGATCATTTGTTGGGTCATCTTATTTACCATCAATAAGAGTGGTAAAGTAATTTTAAATGTTTCAAGGATGATGGGTGGTGGTGGAAAATAACACAATAACCAAAATAGTAAAAATGACGACACATTTCATGTTTGTTTAAGAGTTTTTTCCCCCTATATAAGTATTACAGTTGAATCAGGTATGTTTGGATGTCCAAGACAATGCAGTCATAATTTACGCGAGGTTCTTATCAGATATTTTCCTTGTAAATATGCCTCACTTTTTTTTGCGCGTTCTCCTCTTTTCTACTTAAGCTGCTGCTGTTTTCACTTACTTTTTTGGCTGTTTTCTTTTGGTGAAGTGTCAGTTGGAAAAAAAACAACCCCAATTTGACTCCTTTCAGAGTAAAACGTTTTTATTTGATTTTTAATACTGTTTTACATACTGCCTGCTGTGCTGTAAATGCCCGGTTGTCAGTACTACTATTAAATTTTATTTCCCTGGAGAGGCCAGAGGTACTGGATTAAGATTTAGACAGGTTAAAGGCATGATGATTTATGCATTAAAATTCTAGAAGTTGTTTTCTCAAACCTTAAAATAGCAATGCATAAAGACTATTCCCTGGTCTTACTGTGAAGGGTAGGCACAGCGCCCAGTGCCAGACAACAAAACATATCTCAGCATACTGCCCAATGGAACTGAGTATGTAAAGTTAGTAAAGTTACTTGGAATGATGTAACATCTGTCACAATGCCCAGCTAACCATGCTGACAGCCTCCACCTGCGGCTAATAGATCCTGGCGGTGTTGACTGCTTCCATTCGAAAAGCGAACGCCTCATGCGACTAGTGACACAGATAAACACGACAGGCGATCTCTATAATCGAGGGTGATAAAATCACAGGTTAATTGCATCTGCCCTTGTCCCCTTGTACTCTTGTGAATCCCTCCTTCACATCAGCCCTGAGAATGAGGCGAGGAAATGACATTTGGGTACAGAAGTGTCTCTGCCATCAGCCATCCCAGCTACACTCAGTCGCCAGGGAGACCTGGGGCGGCAGTGGCCCAGTGGTTAGCGACACGGGCTGGAAACCGGAGGGATGCTAGTTCACTTCCTGGGGCACTGCCTAAGTGCCCTCGAGCAAGGCACTGAACCCCTAACTGCTCCAGGGGCGCCGTACTATGACTGACCTTGCGCTCAGCCCTCTCTGATGGAATACATATGTATAGTGGTCTATGTGTGTATCTAGGAGAGATATGCGAAAAGACTAATTCCAATGACCTTGTGTAACATGGCTAATAAAGTATAATCCTATTCCTATTCTATCTCAAAGCAAGCCGAGACACACTGCTGCCTACATCGTGTGTGTGCAGTACGTTATCCGGGTAAGTGTCTAACCATGGCTCTCAATGACCTGCAAAACCTCAACACATATTTTCACACTTCAAGTACGAATACAGACACACAGAGGCCCTTGGACACTTACTCAGGTGTTTATTTCTCTCCAGATTGGAGTGGAAGGTATTCTCCGGGCCTCCCCATCTGCTCCTGATTTTCAGCCTTGAGGCTTGCCAACGATACAGCACCGCGATCTGGACTGTGGCAACAACTGACATAAATAGAGAATCTGAACCAGTGGCTGAATCCTACCCTCCTTAAAATCCTCAAATTACTTTTATGACATTTGATTTAGCTAGTTTTCTCCAACGTGTACCCCACACAGTATACATGAAAATTGGCTTTCCCACTGTCAAGTAGAAACCAGATAGATCCAGTCTAATCCACAGTTCCAGTCTAAGAGTGAACAAATGTCGACCTTTGGTATTGCATTTTCTTATATTTGCATATAGATATTTCAAGGTTAAATCACATAGATTTGTAGTCAGACAGGAGCTGTACAGTTGTGGCAGGGAAGGAAAGATGGACCTTAGGCCCATTTTCAAATTCAACCCGACTGTCCTCACCAGTATATCTATGTATTCGTAATAAAAAAGAAAAGGAAAAAAAAGAAGATTTTTCTTTTACCCATGGCACAGTAATCCCCGTCACACATAAATCAACATGTGTCATCGGGTGTCATTAGAACAGCTATGCTGGGGTAGAGTTTGAAAAGACAGACAGCCACACCGAGAAACGACCTTGTGTAACAGTCCCTGCTACCTGAAGGCTGAGACTTTTTGAAATTCAGTGTATTTGCAGTCCTCCCACCCGTGCACATCGGATTCGCCCTGTCTGGAAGTATTCTGGGGTGAGCCACACTTTTTGATTGTGCAGCACATCTAGGTGTGTACACAAGTCCTCTACAAACAGTGTCATCATAACCTGAAATCAAGAACAAATGGTGACAATTCAAATGATGATGAATGGTGGTATATGTATGTATATATAATAAAAACAAAGCACATTTACTATTAACTGGTATGAATTTCTCTGTCTGGAACTCAACGGTTGTGGGTGGATCTTGCCCCAGCCTGCCTGGTGGAACGGGGAGGGGAAGCCACATGTTGGTACAGTATTAGAAGGGCGTGCTATAAACACAAGTAAAATGGGAAATCGGAGCCCCGTGCTGCTTAGAAAGAAATCATAATGTCTTCACCAATTTCTGATACAGTCGTGGAGGGATCTACAGAAGGGCACTTGTTTTAAAATAACAAAATAAACCCAGTCCCAACCGCCAAAGCTCAAAGGACCTGCAGGTTTGGTCATTTTCAAAATTTGGACCAATTTATGCAGCCCTGTACATTGTTTTTTTTTTTACAGCTAGCACCATTTAAAAAAACTAAAAAAACATCATAACCTTGTTACATTACATTACATTACATTACAGGCATTTGGCAGACGCTCTTATCCAGAGCGACGTACAACAAAGTGTTAACCGTAGTAATTTTGTAAATGTACTTTGTGGACTGTATAGAATACAGTGGAATATAGTCAGAAAGGTGAGTTGTATATTTCAGTTATGACACAGTAATACATGGATAGCTGCGTAAACTTGTTCCATGAGTGAAAGACATTCACTGGGCTGCACAACAACATTAAATGTTGCTACCCTGGCAACACAGGATTATAGTTTTTTGGATCCGTAAAACATGCTAACATGTGGGGCCTCCGATAGCACAGCGGTCTAACGCACCCGTATTGGCTGGTCCTTTACGAGTGTGAGCTGCCTATCACGGTCGCGGTTCGAAACCCGACCCTGGTGGGGAGCCCCGATTGGGGGTGGTGTTTGGCTGTCTGCCCCAGGGGGAGGGTGAGCCGGCACAAATTTGTGACTTGCGTGACTCCAGAATGTGGGTGGACAAATTCTGTCTCAAAGGAAGTGGAGTTCGCTGCCCTCAGAGAATTAGCTTGCCTCGTAGAGACGAGCAGCGAATTCGTGTGGGAAGGGCAAATCTAAATGAATAGAGGGTATAACTGGCCACTATAAGTGGGAGAAAAATGGGAAAAATCTGAAAAAACTAAAAGACATTAACATAATGTGAGCATAACATGCACGTGAGCGTGTATGCGTACTGCATGCCATGGACCTTATGAAGGACCGTACACACAAATATTGCTCCCGGGTGATCTAACGGTTACAACCGCAATCCCAGGACATGCTAAACAGATGTCTACATTTATGAAGCCGATTTACAAAATTAACTAGCACAAAACAATTTAAAAAATATAAGTAGCATGTACAAACAGAATACTAATAAATAAGAAAAACATTTGTGGGAACTAAATAGATATAAAGGCTTTTGGCAGAACAGTGTATACGAGCCAGTTCACAGGGGCACTGAAAAACTGCAGTGACTAGCAACAAAAATAAATAAATAGAAAGGGCAATCCTTGGGTTTCTAACTAAGATGGAGCAAACACACCACAGTAAACAGCTATTTCCCCACCCAGCTGTGCAGGACGAAAATGTTGCACGCACTGTTTTTTAAAGAGGCAGGTTAGACGCAAGCCACAAATCAATGTAACACTCTCATCTAATATTCTCAGAGGTCAGCTAAGTCATCTGAAAGTATGAACTCCCAAACTTGAGCGGGAGAAGTGAAGATACAGTATTTAGTTTGGGATTTAACCACAGCCCTCAGCTTGGCAAGGTACTGAAGCAAGGGCCAAACACGTGTTTGCTTGGGTAGATGGTAGATGGTGAAAGAGCTCTCCTGTGCTCCATGGTGTGGGTAGAATAATTAGAAAGTGAAAAAGATAAGCCTTTCCATGTATCACAGTGGTGCCTTGCTGCCTGTAAAATGTAGAGATCTTTCGCCTGTCATTAAAATGTGGCAAAGTCAAAGTTTGAGATTGGTTCCCTGTGTCAATCAACTGTCCATTGGAAAAGCAACGAGACCTTTTTCATTTTCCCGAGAAAGAGGGGACTCAATTTCTAAGAGGACTCTCTCTAAGAGGAATTTCTAATTCAGGTCACTGTCAAATCCAGAAACGATCCGGAATCCAGAAACACCTCCAGATCATCTAGTCCGTAGTCCATCTGCTCTGCGTCCAGTCGATCAAACAAAGCGTTGGGCTGGCCTTGATTCACACTGATAACCGCACCACCGTCTTTATCCGAGGCCAAACCAGAAGCGCTAGCTTCACTTAAACATGGCAGGTGACCTTTTGTTATGAAGCCTCAATGTCCACACCTCTTGTGCGTTCAGCGCTCTCCCCTCCTCCTGGCTTCGACTGCACACAAACGCCAGCTGAAATGCGCTGGGATTCGAAGGCTCAATCTCTGTACGGACCCAGCCGGTGAACTGCATTTCATCCTTCGTCCAATAAGCTGTTATTCTGTACATGACGACAGAAGACACATTGCACACAGGAGAAAACCCCGAACTGAGCAAACGATCACACCAGGGGCAAGGGAAAGCATCCAGTTGGATTAAAACGTTACGATCTGGGATTGAAAATGTTTTGTGAGCGTGTGTAGGTCAGGGGTATTCATGGGTTTAAATCTCTGCAACCTCTGGGAACAACTTTAGGCAAAAATGCAGTCTAAGAACAGGCTTCTTTTTCCCCCCAATTAAATTCTATTAGAATTAAAGTGCAATGAATGGGCACCCCTCGAACAAAAATACCCTTAGATCAGCCACGGATAAATCACCCGTACATTTCACATAGTGTTTGTAGAGCAGAGGCTCCTATACACATCGCTGCATATACTGTACACTGGTGGCACATAGCCCTAAACAAAAAAGAACAAGAGGTAAATCAAATGATTTAAACCAGAGGGACGGAAGAATGGTTCGTGTGCTGAATGATACACAGCAGTAACCCGGCTAACGAGGAATGTTTGAAGAACGCGGCGAGACATTCCTGCTAGATTTGGTCGTGAAACAACGTTGTGATGACAGTGTTCCAGAAATAATCTTAGAACTTATTTATTGTTCCGAAAAAAGTTATGGCCACAGAAAAAGCACTCCACGCATATCACACACACTTAGCAGTAACATATCCATGTGGTTATCATTTAGTCTGACTTTTTCAGCATGCTATTTTTCCCCATGAAAATGTATATGAATAGCCATGCACAATTAAAATATATATTTCTTAACTAAAATAACAAAGCTAATGATGATGCATGATGATAATATGCACACATATTGTTTCATTATTTTTATTTTAACGTTTTAGCCCTTATTTTTTCTCTCCCAGTTTGTAATGGCGAAACATTCATCGATTTGGGAGTGCAGACTAACGACAGCCAGTTCTTTTTGTTTTACGGCGGGCCAGCTGAACAGTGCAGTCATTGCGTTGGCCTCCACTCCATGCGCAGTCGGCATAGGCAGTCTGCAGGCACCAGTTCAACATCATTCCTGCATGATGAGGTGAACAGAACCCTGCCCATCGAAACCCTCCCTCCCTGGGTGACAATACAGTCGATTATGCACTGCACTGCAGGGCTGCCTCCCACAGTCAGGACTGGCATTGTGGAGAATTGATTCCATCTCACTGGGAGTGTCACTACACATGAGAGATTTTGCAGGACGTGCCATCCGCCGACTTGGGTCTTTTATTTTACGAGCAAGAAAAGAGCAAAGAAATATGCACTTAGACAATCATAAGCAAATACGTAATAACATAAAAAGATAGTTTCATACAGAGCGATGACCGACCCAAGGTGCAGTGCCGCGACAATGTTTGTCAAGAGAGATTATATCATGGAAGCCGGCCCAGCAGAGCTTTATTTTAGTGCCTTTGACTTTTATCCTTGGTGCAAGGGTCACTGTGAAGCCTCAGGGCCCAGAGCACCAGGAGTAGCAGGGGAGGACTGCAGCAGGCTCGAAAGACAGACGCACCGAGCGAGCGCATCGTCTCCTGCTCCCAAACCCGCCAGGAGCAGGCCACGTCTGATTAGCATGTCAATGGTTACCCGACTCTGGCACTGGACCACGCTCCGGGGAGGGAGGAGCTAGCGCGTGGAGGAAAGGCAATGCTGAAGCTTCACGCTCCTTCACATAACCCTCCCCTTATCCCCCCCCCCCCCCCTCCATTAGCCACCCCCCAGCCCTGCCTGCCTAGAGTGCAGCAGTCTGTCGAGAGGAGGCTCAGAACTGGAGGAAAGTCCAGGCACTAAGAGAAGAAGAAGCTGTATTGAACATCTAAAGTAGGGAGATTTCAGCTGTCATCACAGTATCTGCTATCTCGTTACATTCATGAAAAGATAAAGGAATTGACCGTCACTGACATAATCCGCCGGGCTGACAGGATTTAAGGCGAAGGAGGGACGTCGCTCTCGCGCTAGGTGAAAGGACATCTTTGCTCGCAGTGGGCGAAGCGACATCTGTCAGGCGGGGGACAGCGTGGGGAAGGCGGTCCTGATTTTTCCCGCTGTGTGAGTGGTCTTCCTCGGGAGGAAGAGCAGAGTCTGGGAAAAGCAGCGGAGGAAGTGTGAACGATGCTCGACGCCACGGACGTTTTAAGGGAACTCTTTACGCTTCTTTAGAAAGTTAGGTGGTCTCTCCATTTGTGACAGGTGTGTAAACACTGGTGTGTTTGATACTTTGGCGTTGGCTGACTCAGAGCCCTCAGCAGTGTTTGGATAAATGTCTGCTTGTAGGAGGCGCACCGTCCCCTCTCCTTCCCTGCTCTGAATCATTCTTGTGGAATCTGAGGGACATTTACTAAAATGACTTGTAACAGCTTACACGCACCGTTCCAGAACATATTTTGTTAACAAAACAAAGTATTTGGAGTCAAACGCAGGAAACGGAACGGAACACAGCAGTAAAACAAATTTTTCTCCAATTTTTCTTATGCATGTCGTATGTAGCATAACTTTCAACTGTTCATATATTGATTTTCTGTGGAACTTCAAATTCATACATTTTAATGTACAGATCACACTTTTCTTCTTTTTAAGTCTGGATTATAGCTCAAGGTTATTAGCTGGGAGAAGCTAAGCTTGCCATATACTGTCAGACTGGGTGCTGGATTTTCAAACATCACTCTGTGACAGATCTCACACCTCTACTGGCCATCGGGTAGCGTGTGAAAGGCCTAAAACATTCATGGTCAGTCTGTCTTTCTCTATGTTATTCAAGGAAGCGTTGCTGTCGAAAATAATGAAGCTGTCTTTGAGGGCGCCGATCACTCCGAAGCAAGATGGGAATTTCTGGATGCTTTCGATGCGACGGCTCCTGGAAGTGTGACCGCTCTCCACAGGACTGAAGATGCAGCGGAATTTCGAGGGATAGGGTCAACGCTCCCCGATCACTCTGTGGGGCTCTTAACGTATGGATGTCCGGAGCGGAGAGGAGAGCACACGCCAGTCTCTTTCGCCTCTCCACTGCTCCCACGGTCGGGACATCGACACAGCCTTTACCCGGAGGTCAGCCGAAGAGCGAGACACACAGACGCGTCTGGATAAGCCGGGCAAACGGTAAGGGAACATCTTCTTTTGTCGACGTAAGCCGTGGGCTTATGGTCCGAGGCGCTAATCACAGATGAGGTTTGAATCTAAGAAATGCATTTTACATACCCAGCAAATGCAGAGAACTGATGTGGCAATGCCTGCTCCGAATACGGTTGCTAGTGCTCCTTTTTTACAGTCAGTTTGTTTGAGGTTTGCATTGAGGGCACCGGTTCAGGGATTTTGTTCAGGGTTTAAAAAAAAAAAAAAAGCCTGTCAACATGTCTTGGACACTTAATTGTGTAACTTCAAAGAGAGACAAACGATCACATTTCTATTTGAACACTATTCAAAATAAAATTGAACCTTGTATATCAGAAGCCAACATGTTACAATACATCCGGAATTGGTATGTCTAGTTCAGATTGAGATACTATGATAAATAATTGATAAATCTCCTCTTCTGAGTGCATGAGTTGTAACATTCTTAGCCCCTCCGGTCCTGTCAATTATTCCATGACATCTGCAGAAGGGAATCTATGATTAAAGTCTAATGAGCTGTTTTAACCGGCGCGGTAACAGGGCATATCTAAGAAAATCCAAATCAGGGGCTTCATTAATTGCCCCTTATGGAGAGAATAAGGTACGAGAGGCTAAGCCTGTAGTCTTTTGAGCTGTTCAACTGCGTTAACCTGGGCCACAATCCGGCTTAGATGGCAAACCCAATAAAGGCTCCTGCTGATTGAACATGAAAACTGTGGTCTACCCCCCCCTGCACTCTCATAGATACAGAAAGGTCATTCAGAGCAGTTACATTACTGTTGACTTATAAAAAAAACCGAAATACAATGTACACATGCAATAAAAGTCTGATCCTACTGTACAAGCATTTCAGTACATTTTTAAAGAAACCTATTCCTGAAGCATGTTTTGATTCCGCCGGGGCGTGACTGAAAGTGAGTGGTAACCAAGACACATCCCACATATGCCCGTTTTGGCAAAGGGAAGAGCTGAGCATACATTGTATAAGAAGCACGGGCATAGCTGAAATCAAGCCATGCGCGACCGACCGGGACATGCGACCGGCCGCTTAAGAGATTACGTAAAAAAAGCACTGCCTGCTTAGAAAACGACGTCAGATCATCGCCGGTCAACTTTAGCGGTTCGGTGATGTGGACACAAGGCAATGTCAGATACTGGCAAAACAGTCGCAGCGGGCTTTCTGATATGTTTACGAAAATTGAAACAAATGCAAACGTGCTGCCTCGTGTGGCTCAAATGCATGTTCCAGCTGTAACAATGTGCTGCAAAAACAAATGAGTTTTCCATGTCCTTGGTTCGGAAGCGTGAGCAGAGCGAGTCCAGCAGAAATCACGCATATGCTTCGCAGAAGTGTAATAAAGGGTGTATGATGCAATACGGCGCGATGCGATACGCAATGTAATACAGCATATATAATACTGGCGCTAAAAGTTGGAACCCGGTACAAGCAGAGCATCTGACAGTCATTAGTGCCATTATTACCGTTACAGTGTTTACATATTTCAAGTGTATTGTGGTATAGCTGTCCTCGGCACTTTCGCAAAGCATTTTGACACGTTACCAGGAACACAATTTCAAATGCTGAATAGGTATGTAGTATTTGTCCTTGGATACAAGTCTGGTAGCAGTGTTAACAAGTAATGATGTCAGCATTCTCTCAGGCACTGGTTAAGACATTCAAGCAAATGGTCACGACCTCAGGTTCCGACTAAGCCACCGGGCCTTGCAGCTTCTGTTGCATTTAAAACCGTGCATTCATCCATCGTCATGCATGTTAAAGGTTTTCGAGAAAAGGCCAGATGCTGCATTTGCTGTTTATTTAAGCATCAACAGCCTTTAGTCAAAGTGTAAAAATGTCAAAATATTCTGACATGAATTATAATGATATTTACTGTTTGTACTGTTATGAAAAAGGGTCCACAGCTATTACAGTGACACACGGCAGATAAAATAGAAAATATGACAAAAGACTGAAAAATGAAAGGTAAATCACATGTATGGCTTTTCTCCCCGGATAACCTTTCTAAAATGCCATGGAGAAAGTTAATGACTAGAACGATTATGGTTAAAGACCGTCAGCTTGAAGTACTGAAATGTCATAATAGTGAGGGACAGGTCACAGTGGAATGACATTTTTTTAAAAGACTTTAATATAAAACCACCAAAGAAACTTGAGACTTATTAATATCAAATCTAACGGATTTATAATATCGCAGGTTGAAACAAAACCAAAAAAAACTATAAAATAAATTCAGGGTGAAAAACTAAAGGACACACATAAATAAACGTACCCAATTATAAAATATCTTCTGTTTCTAAGTAAGAAATCAACATTTGCCTCTAATCTAAAGCCCAGTGCTGTGTCCCTATTAGCATTTTTTCATTTTACGATGGCCAGCTAGATACTCTAGCTACCTAGTGTAGGCTGGCGTCATTCACCGCTTACTAATATGTACACCATGCACGCAAGGCTTTAGGTCGTTACAGACTTGGCAACAGGCCCGATGCACAGCCACTCTAGAATGGAACTTCCAAGGTAACATATGACATCTTACGTTTAGTTATGACGAGATAAGATAAGACACCATCTCGGAGATACATTGTGCTCCTGTAATCATTTAAGCTAAATGGATTCTTAGGTATATGAGATAAGATAGGGATTTCTATGGCGGCAACAGCATGAAAACATTTACTGTAGCAAACATATTGAATTGAAAGATTATAAAGATATATATCAAGAATGATACAAGCACGAACTGGTATTACTGTCCTTCTGTGTTGCTCAGAATAGAATAGCAGACAATATCCATCCTCTAATTATGAACTGAAATCTGTTTTCTGTGATAAATATAACTGGCTGAACACAATGGGGTTGATGTACTGCAAATGATCACTGTACAGGCATATTAGTAAATTAATCTGTGCAGTTACCTGTGTCTCTTCAGTATATTAAGTTTTGCTTAATTGTTAAGAACAATTCTATCAATATTTAACATATACCATTCATTCTCCAGAGAAATATTGCTCGATATTATGAATTAATTATCTTATTTTAAAAGAGTACCAGTAAGGTGCTTACAAGTAAGGGAGAAATCAGGGACAAAAGAACAAAGCCAAACCAAATGAGACTAAATACATGATCTCAATATCATCATGCTGAAAGGTCATATGAAAAGGATATCCATATGGTTTAATACAGCAGCTGCTGGCAAGATATTTTATAGAATCTCAGTTGGCTCAATTTTAGCCTCAACGTTTCAATTTTCCCATCTTCAATAGACAAAATAAAGGTGAAAAGTGTAATTGAGCCACAGAGTACATGAATAAATTAAAGTTACTGCATTCCCAAATTAATATGAATAAGAATGTGCCAATATGGCATCGACATTGTTGTAACTAAGTTCATTGTGATAGCAGGTTTCACCTTTGAAAAAACTTTTCTGTGATTTCAGAGACAACTGAATGGAAGCTGAAGTGAAATCACAGTGAAATCACAGATTGTGGTCACTGCCAAATAACATTCTTATAAACGTTACATAATATGTGAGAGCTGGGTGAGGGAGGCTGTTCATTCTCCGCACTAACAATAAGAAATATCTAATAAACAAAGAACAGAGAGGACAATAACCTTCTCTTCATAAGTATAGCCCATTGAATTAATCATAAAGAGCACACTATGAGGAAGATTCACGGAGCATTGTCTGGAGCATGCAGACTCTGGGCACAGTTTTGTACATCTAAGATGAACAGTTCACTTTAATCTGCTCATTATATTAATGTTCATGTTTGTTTGGTAGCTGTTTGTTTTTGGCAGAAATTAAGGAGAACTCAACACCACAGCATATCTCCTGAAGATATTTGTGCATGTTCCATTGTGCTGTTCTTAATATCAGCAGGTACATAAACCCATTCATATGACAGAAAAGGGAAGGGACACTTTTTTAAATCATGTGACTTCATGTTATATTGGTTCAGTAAAGGTAGTCTAATGTACAACCACTTAGGCTACAATTCTTTAGAAGGTTCAGTCAGCCATGCTAGGCTTATCCCATGTTAGGCTTGTACAGTACGCGTGAGAAACTATGACACACAGAACTGTAAAAGTAACAGTATTTAGTTTGGGTATGATTCACAGGATATGGAATTTGGTGAAATGGCACATTCAATGTCATTCCCATAAATATTGTCAAATCTACCAAAATTCTGCCCTAATCCTGTGACTATATACCCTAATCAATGATAGGTACACATTCTGAAAAACATGAATTTGTATTACAGTGTAAAAATCACATATGTCAACACTATTTTAACTAAAATTGCACTGTAATTGCACATATTTTCATCAAAATTATACTCAAATAGGCAATTATAGTCTATAAACCACCATCGCCTTCAGAGACCTAAATACACAATTCAATAGTACAGTGCTTTGAAGGTACAATCAGATCCAAATAGGCATTGAATGCTGTAGCTAAAAAAACACACACTGCACTAATGTCAAAGAAAGCACAGTGATTCATTAAAAGTGTATTATACAAGAGTGCATTAATAATCACTAGAGCTACTGAAGAGTAAGCTACAGCCTAATAAATCACTGTTATTGCCAAGGTTTGTGCCACAAAACCTGACATGTGAAGGGGAAAGGCTTTATATGTTTTTTTAAATTGAGGTGAAGTTGGAAAAGGTGAGTTTTCAATCTTTAGCGGAAGCAGCATGCCTATAGGCCGTTGTCAATCAAATTGCCTTACTTGAATGAAAACACTGTATTTGCGTATGCAGTATTTATATTCACTTTTTAGTTACATCATAAACAGTACATACTGTAAACACAATGACAAATGAGAATAAATGGCATGCAAGCTGACCATTTTGGCACCTGTTAGACTAATACAGGAAGTAGAAACCTAGGTAGATGAACTGAACTGTTTAGTTTTTTTCTCTTCAAATGCAATTAAACAAGCTAACTATCAATTTCCTTGATTGACATATATTTAATTTCACTATACATAAATAAATAGTGTTGTTGGGGTTTTTTTATATACAAAATACATGAAAGGATGTATGCAATATATTTTAAGCAGAGAAAAAGAGAAAAAATATATTAGTTTTGGCTAAAAATATTACTACATGTCTTCAGTTTGCAGGGAAGAGAAGAATATTTATTGCCTATTTCCAACGATCCCTTAACCTTCGGAAAAATATGACTTTCGAGAATGACTTTTAAACCTTGCGTCGTCTTTTTAAGTGTTCTGATATGGTAGACATTAGTTTCGGCCAAAATGTCCAAGAAATTAGGGCTGTAGCATGTAGGGAATTGGAGGGGTGCTGGAGGAGGCACAGGCCCCTGCACCTGACCAAAGGTCCTGACAGCTGATTGGTTACATCACCGGGCCCTGATCACAGGCTCTGGGCTGGGCTATTGGGAGCAAGATTATGATCTCAGCTAGCCAGGTTAGAAGCTACATCTGTCCTTTTACAAAAATGCTTCAATATGTTCCCGGAGCTGCAGTTGTTTTCCAAAAAAAAGTCCTGTCGTGTTGTTCAGTTGTCCATCCCCTTTTGGTTATTTTGGAAATTATTTAAGTAAAACATATTGGGCCTAATAGTTTCAGATTTGAGTGTATTAGTTTCAGAATTCACTGTATTCGCTTACGGCAGGATGCTGTATATCTTGAACCCTTTGCGTACCAATTTTTTGTTCATGTTTAGCTGAATACTGATGTGTGTTCTGTTCTGATCAAACATGTTTTTGATGCAGTTGGGTGTTTAATATAAACCGATGACCAGGTTTGTGTACATTGAACTTCAACTGTAAGACGATCCTTGAGCGACGCTTTAACAAATTGAACAGGATAACAACAATGGAGTCAAGGTAATGGAAATTCAGATTACAACTGGAATTCTGAGCTGAATGCAGCCAGCACTTTAGCTTTCTCCAGAGTGCTTTGTAACGAAGGGCATGGTGGGATATCAGTCAGATATACATAATGGCGGTACACCTTGTGAGCTGATAAACTTTACATGGGAAAGTGGACATTGTTCTGAAACCAAAACATAATGGGATCGATAAAATACATCAGAATGTTAGGGCGCAAAATCTCTATATCTTCACATACATCTCAGAAATACATACTATGTATGCACAGAGAAACCGATGAGAACAGAGGGAAGCATTGTGTCAAAGCACTCGTACATGTTGTACTGTTGGCAGCCCAAGGTTGCCCTCGTTGGTATGGCGAACCCTAGCACTCCAGAACCCCAGTCTGACACCAGTGGGATGGATCTTTTTCCTAACGAGACCCCACATGACACTGGTGACCTTTCACCTGAAGAATAACACCCCTGAGGATTCTCCTGGTATTTCCCCTGACCCGCACCACACTTAATGACATCCAGAAACCGCCCGACTCAGTGCCCCCCCCCCCCCCCCCCTTCCTCTACCCCACTCTCCTCCAGTCCTTCCGACACTCGTGGTGCCCCCACAGCTTAAATGCATCAGCGCTGAGCTCTTGCCAGAACTGATTAGCCAGCGCTAGGCCCTGACTCACTGGCACCAGAAGTTACTGCGTCGATTGGTCGAGTTCCTCCTCCAGGCAATCAGATTCCACTGCGATGATAAAGCCCTCTAAGTGCATTAAAGGGCTATAAAAAAGAAAGCAGTGCTGCGGTTGCTGAAGAAGGCATCATGGGATGTCTGAGGGGTTCTCAGCCACGGCATGACAAGCTGAAATAGCTCTGTGAAAATGGTCATTAATAGTGTGCTGCCCAAACAGCCAAACCAAATGAGATTGAGATTTGAACTGATACTGCAACTAGTTCAAATATATAGCTAACCCCGTATGTATGCGAATATACCTGTTTAAAACATATACGAATTTCAGATTCTGACTTGATCTTGATCTTTTCCTGACTGACTGTGATTCACCTGAATAATATACTGTATATGAACCTTCCCGTATATGCCATAATAATAAATAATATGCAACATTAGTCTGAGAGGTTATTGATTTAACCTGCTGAATTTAAAGTCAGGCGGAAAAAGAAAAGAAAAGAAACAAACAGATATTTACCAATATGCTTTTTGGGAGAGAACAACGCTTTCATGCTCTTAGCACGTGGGAGGCTGTACAGAGTCAGTGCACTGGCGCTCACTGTCTAGGATGCTCACAGCCAGCAATTGAGAACAAGATGTTACAGCAAAGCCCTTGCCAAACTCCAACAATGAGAGCTCATGTTCTGGTAGACCACAAGGGGATTACTGCTATTACCATCATGATTTTACATAGATCCGTGAGTTTTGTACAGATGAGGACAATAAAGCACTGCTGCAATTGTTGTGCACAACAAACCAACGAGTAGGGACATCCAGGTGTGATGTTCTGGGAAGCGGGGCGTGGTGCTAACGGCTGATGTGGAAGAAAAATTTCAGCAAGACTGCAGTCTTTTTCCTACCTTTTTCCTTCCTACATTTTGCGAAATGGGCACATGACAGTTAGGCCACGGATGCCTGACTTGTCGGACTTGAACAACAGTTATTAAATATTACTGGGAAGAGCTGAGAGGATATCTGGCATTCACAGTTAGGCTCAGAGACCAGTGAACAGGCGTAGGCTTACAGGCTTGTCCAGACTTCTGCAAAACTGGTTCAAGGAATGCACTACAGATGTACAGCTTGTATTGCTTCCAGTGGTGGCTATGAGCCTACACCAGCACTGAAAGATGATGTCTCCATATAACAAATGTTCATCTGCAAAATAGTTACTTGTGCCATTTCCATTCAATGTAACAGCAGCGAACCTTCAGTAAAAAGACATTTAGCATTTTTTCTAATAATTTCTGTCTATGAGCCACCTCTCTGACTAATGGAGTGACATAAATGTCAATTTGTCTATTGCAGCCATACATTAATAATCAATCAATATAAGTCATACAGTACAAAAGTCATTAATATTCAAAAGTATGCTTAGTTTATTTTCCTAAAACCATACATGCTTAATTTGAGCAATAATGTTCTTTTAATGCACAGTATAGTATGCAAACCAAATTGCAATACATGGTTGCCTATATTACGGAATATTTCATTCTAGATTAGACCCATATTATTCCTCCAAAGTGCTCAAAATAGTTGATTTTATTATTACTACTATTATTATTACTGGACTGATAATGATAGTTTATCATTTAGTTTATCAAGTCCTGATTCACACCAATCATTCTTAATACAAAATGCTGAAGGCCACCCTTTGCATTAGCCCTAGTTACAGTGGGGCTGTTACAAGGTCGGTTCAAATTGAAAGCATTACATTTATTTACACTTTAAGCATTTAGCAGACGCTCTTATCCAGAGCGACTTACAAAATGTGCATTAATACATGGTAAGATCAATCATAGTTCGCGCAAGAGATCAGTGCAATAATACAGCGATAGACATCGCTGTTGGCAGCTGCATACCATACCTGTAACACTGGGAAGGAAAAGGATAGGAAAGATGTGTCACGTCTTCCGTAAACTCGGTCTGTTGTGCTGTTTGTCTTTTACTTAACGATTTAAGTTCTGGGCTGGGCTCGGTCTCATCCGTGCCGTCTCTGTCTACACTGGTGTGTCATCATGCACGGCACATCTACACTTGTCTGGGCGGCCATCCTGTTCCAGGAACAGAGGAAACTCTTGATGATCGCTTGCTTCCCGAAAGCGAGGGCACAAGGGTGGCCCCATTCCCGCCGGTGGCGCAGCGATCGCTGAATCCTGACGAGGATGACTCTGAGATTAACGGGTGGCTGGGCCCACGCCGGCAGCCTGTGAATTGCCAGGGCAAATCGCCCCCGCCCCCACGTGACGGAGATAAACCGGGAGGCATTAGCGGTAATCCATCTCTGATCTTGGGAGCGTGTTCCCAGTGCCTCCCGAGTCTTTCCTGGCCATTTCCTTGCCTATCGGCTTAATCCGGCGGAGGAAAAAATGACTCTTTAAGAGAGCTTCGAGGCAAAACCGTCACCGCTACTTGGGGCTAAGAAAGTAGGTGAAATTTTGTCTTATTCCTGTGATGTGTCTTCAGTGTCCTGTACAGAGTCTGTGTGAAATGTGCTGTGGCCAGTAGCTCCCGGAAGGTGTTAGCGATGTAAGAGTTATATGCCTTGGATTTTCTGCGGACCTTTAGAGTTTGGTGTAAGAGCCCTTTCAAGGCCATAGCGCTACCCTACACCAGGTTGGCCGTGTCTCTGACAGCATCCTGTCTGATTAGCACTTAGCAACTGTGCACAGGTCATGAGCCGGCCCACGTTGGACATTATTGCCGAAGGTACTTCGGTCAATAGGAATGGAATATACTTTATTACCATGTTACACAAGATAATTTGAACTTTTCGCATATCTCTCCTACATATATATACACACACACATGCACACACACACACACACAACAGGTCATAGTATGGCGCCCCTGGAGCATTCTTAGGGATTCAGTGTCTTGCTCAAGGGCACTTCGACTGTGCCCCAGGAAGTGAACTAGCATCCCTCTGGTTTCCAGCCTGTGCCACCACTGAGCCACTGCCACCCCAGACGTACTGGAGGATGACACTCAGATGCCATAGTGCATGAATAAGTAACTGCCAAAATAAAGGAAACAACACCAATGCCAATAAATGCAAAGCCATTCTGAGTGATCACCTTCAACCTATGGTGAAGAATTTCTATCCTGATGGGAGTGGACTAATCCAGGATGACAATGGCCCCATCCACAGGGCACAGGTGGTCACTGACTGGTTTGATGAGCATGAAGACAATGTAAACCATATGCCATGGCCATCTCAGTCACCAGATCTCAACCCAACTGAGACTTATGGGAGATTCTGGAGTGGCACCTGAGACAGAATTTTCTCCTGCTGTCAACAGAACACCAAATTATTTATCCTGGAAGAATGGTGTTGCATCCATCCAACAGAGTTTCAGACACTTGTAGAATCTATGCCGAGGAACTTTGAGGCTGTTCTGGTGGCTCGTGGTGGCCCAACGCCCTATTAAGACACGTTATGTTTGCGTTTCCTTTATTTTGGCAGTTACTAGTGCGTGTACATCAGAGACATAGAACTCCAGGGTTGAACCGATACCTTACCTCTAAGTAAATTTGGGGTTGTTAGTGCTAGGCTGTATAGAGCGGTATCTAGTGTAAGTCAGTTGTGCAATATGAGCTAACCCCAGTGTATATACATTTTTTCCTGTGGTGGATGTATACATGGATATTTTGTTCATGCAATCATAGCAATTAAAAAGCATGTGGCCATAATAAGAAATGTGGAGACGGATGGGAAAATAACACCTAAGCGATTTTGCGCTGTTTTCTCATGGTAGCCTGAGAAAATTTTTGGAACTGTGAAAAAAATGACCCAAATGACTCCCATTGTGGCTAGGACGAGAATGTGAAGGGCCCACTTGACTGCCTGAGAAAAGAACCCTCAGAAATATTTCTGTTTGTTTATAAAGTTCCATAAATACAGATGCTGTTGACCGGTTTCATTTCCTCTAGGGTGGGAATGCGCGTACGTAAAACTGGACATTTTTAAGACGCATATTTTCGAAAGCTTCCTGAGAATGCAGAGACATATCCTTTGGTGACCTGTGCTGAGAGACAGGGTGCTGGTTATCGAGGGTGTCTACAGGATGCTTTGCCTTTGCACACAATAGTTTGATCACAAAAGCAGTGTTTACACAATGATAGGGAGTCAGGCATCATAGACTGAGGGCTTAGATGTACAATGGAGATTAGAAGTGAAAAAAAACAATTCCTCACATTCATCCATCATTAAATTCGTAAGTAATTAAACGGCTAACATGAATAGACATGTTGTATGTGCACGTGTCCACACTCATACATTTTGCAAGCATGTGCAAAAGTATAATATCATGATAGAATCCTGAAAAAAGAACAGGCATTAAATATTTTGAACAAATGTAAATTTGGAAAACCTTCAAACTACTGAAGGTGTTATTTAAAAAGTAAAAAGTCAGCAAGGTGGAATCCTGTAGATGTATATTGACAGACTGAATCATTCATGAAATAGGCATGTCAGGATAATTATGACGATTTGTGTACATAGATTTAAATGGAAAAATCTCTCAAGATATTCCAAACTGATTCAAGGGCCATCACCTACCTACTGCTGTGCTGTGATATCTTAATATAAGCAAAACACTTTGCTATTCCAGTTTTTTAAAACTGAAGAATCGTACCAAGAAAAAAACATATAGGCTGCAATGGAAAACAGGGTCAGATATATTGTATTATTCAGTGACCATTCTGGGCTGCTTCTTCTACTTTGATAATACAGACAGCTCACCTGCAGCCAATCTCAGTAAGAATGCTCTACGCCAGGGTCAACCATTCCATTCACATGAGCATCGTGGTGCTGTACTGTTCTGGCTTTGGTCATCACTGACAAGCCCTAGATTCCCGGCGAATGTTTCTCATTTTCCGTGGCCCACAAGGTCAAATCAGTCAAAATGGCTGTGCTTTCAAGATCAATTCGGAAGGTTCAATATCAAAGAAGAACTGCAGACTGTGTGAAGCGCAGGATAATTGGTCATATTTATTAGATCGTAAATCATCATACGACCGAAGCCTAAGCGCACACGTCTGCCAATTACTACACTCGTACACCACTGTGCCACTCACACCCACTCAGGGAGCACTGCAGCTGAAGCATGTGCACTCCTGTAATACACTGGCCTGTCAGCCAGTGACTACTATGCACACTACAGGCCACACAGTCTACAGTACTACAGGGGAGCTACAGTAGCGCCCATCGGAGTAGAGGCTCATCTCTCGCTTATGACATTCGGTGACCTGTGGGTAGCTAAGGTGATGCTGATTCACCAGTAACCTGAGAAACCCTGGCCCTGTCTTTTACCCACAATGCCCCTGGCTGGATGAAGCCAACTGTGTCCTGCCAGCTGTGGACTCCTGACTGTAGCCAGCTATAGGGCTCAACTTCCGCACCTTTATAAACTGAGCTACTCAAAGCCCAGTGAAGGCGGTTTTTGAATCCCCTATGAAATCTTTCTTCAAATTGCTTTCTTAACTAGTTATGAAAGACTGTTGATGACATTCATGGAAATAGATAATGGCTGATTGATGAGGTCAGGACATATTTATGAAAGTTAGACTGCTTGGGGGGGGTTCCTGTTGTGGATGTCTGTTGCTGTGAACTTTTAGTTTAAAAATATTTTTTGTTTTTTTTTTTTTGAAAAACGTGGGTTGATCATTAATGGTTTTCAGATCCGTGCAGATTTTCTCCGTCAAAGAGGGATGCTCGCAGCACCCAGCATGCGTGTGAAACTGGAACAGAGATCTGCTGTTAGAAACACAGCTCACAGGTTTGTAGGGCTGCAGGAGATTAATGTGGACCCAGATGTGGAAGTGATCACCCATGCCTCTTTATTCTTCTGAAATGGCTCCCAGCCAATAAAGAGACAGCTATACTCTTTCATGGCCGGGCGACGAGGTAAAGAAATGTTTGATGGACGAATACCTTACTAAAAGAAGTGCTTCTCTGAGGTTTTTGAAAAATGTATCATTTCTGAGGACTGTTGTGTGCTGGTATTCCACTTTGAAGTATCGTATAAATGCTAGTTTGCCAAAGCCGCTCACATTTTGATCATTGGAAGCCCAGTTTTGTCTTCTTTCTTCTACCCTATCCTAACTTAACAGGCAATAGAGACCTCACCAACATAATCCTTGTCCCTCTGATTTGTATTTAAATTAAAAACATTAAATGCACACATTAACAACACAGTCTTAATCACTGACATCACACTACAAAAAGCAAAATAAATGCATTTAATTGTAACCTTTTCCTGATAAATTTACACCTTAATGATTAACAGGACAGAGAACTGCATACTACACAGAAGGTGAAGAAGCAGCATTCTTGAGGAAATGTGTACAAACCAACAGACATCAGTAGCTGCAGCCTCCTATTAAAATATAGTAGTAGCATCTCTATTAGTGTAAACTATTTTTGGCAGGAAATAACTATCTCGCAGCGGTCTGTACCAGTGGATAATACATATACAATGTTCTGCAATTAATAAGCTCTACCCTCCTGTCAATTTTGATAAGCGGTGCCATCAATATCAGTCTAATACAGTCTAGCTGTTATGGAAAGAAATGCATAATGTTTATGTGATGTCAAGTGCACATTTTTTCAAATAACCGTAACCACAAAAAAGTGTTCAACAAACTTCAGTTACCAGTGACGCTACCATGGGAGCACTGAAACCTAGAGAGAGGACCAGAGGCATTAGGACGCTGCGCAACGTACTCTAACAAGAGGAATTCTAAAACAGGAAGTCTCTATTTACATGGTAGTAAACCATTAGTGACGTTTCAAAATGTTTGATGGCGGCGACCGATGAAAAGCACATAGTCCTCTCGGCGTTAGCAGGAGAGTGCGAACGCCGTGGGCCAGAGTCCGTCCGCGCTCTCCCCTCCTCTGGTGTGCAACGCACCGCTCGAGGTGGAGAACGCAGGGCCTGGCGCGGGTCTTCGGAGGCCACTGCACTCAGCCCGCGCTCAGTCTGGCAAAACACTTTGGAGAGCTGGTCTGGATATGTCCTCAGCCACTGTCCGTTTACTGCTTCCTGATCTGGAGAAAGGTTTTGCACACCATCGTGCCTCCTGTCCTACACAAACACAAACCTTTTTTGAAAACACAAACCAATGGCAGATAATACAGTTGCGCAAGCTTTTCCAGTAGAGCGGACAGTGGTGTTCATGAAGAGACAGTGTTCAAAAATGAAATGGTGAGCAGCAAATAAACATAAACACACACACACACACACACACACACACACACACACACACACACACACACATGACCAGGGAAAAGGTATGTTTTTGTATGTTGAAATATATATTTTTTAATTACTAAAACAAAGTTCTCCAGGTCCTGAACATGCAACAGTCCCACACGTTGAAAGATGTGGAGGCAACTGAGGAAGGGCTGAACCATATTTGGTCATGCTTTTTTTTTTTACCCGTACCTCCCAGGCTGTAAAAAGATTTACACTGGGCACACAACTCCACACACACCTGCGCCACTCCACAGAACTGTTTGGAACTGCATTTCTAGAATGTTCTATTTTTGTTGTCTCCTCTAAGAACATTGCGGTGGAAGTGAGAAAGACAAATCGCGGCATGAGAAGAGAGTGCACACACACATATACAAATACCTAAAATCACTTGGTAGGCAATTACATTGAATGGTTTTTCCATTAATCATGCCACAGTGTTGTCTATTATACAATTACAATGCATCAATATTGATTTTACAACTTTCAATAAAACATATTACTGGACTTGAACAGTGTTGATTTAGAAGAAAAAATATATATAAAAAAAAAAAAAAAAATCCAATATCATAATAATAGTAATAATATAATAAACAAAATTAAATGATCTTCAAAATCTAAAGATTAAAAATATAAATATAAATAAAAATATAAAATCTGATTATACTTTACAACTTTACAAACCATTTCAGGTCCATCAAACTCAGACTCAAGAAGCGCTTTGATGCTCTCACTGACATTTTGAGAGCATTATACACTTTAATTTGGCCTTAGGTGTTAAGCTGACAGAGTAAGTCTTTTTTAGAGGTTTTCACTGAGATATCTACAGGACACGTATCTTTGAAACAACACTGTAAAACGGCACACGCTTCAATAACACTGCGGCAGCCCTCTCTACTTCCAAAATATCCGTTTGGACGTGACCATACCTGAAACGGTTCTGTCCTGAGAAGAAGAGAGGTTTGGTAGAAATAAATCTTCCTGTGGAATGAGAGCTCACAAAAGCCAGTCCCACTGATATACTTTTCATCTGTGTGTTACCACTAGTTTTCCAAACGAGTTGTCTATCCCACCCTCGCAATACCACGCTCAGCCTCCATGGACCGCACAGTGACCGCTGTGTTCTGCAATATTTCAAAGATACTTTAACCCATTCAGACCTAAAATGCCTGCTAAAAACGCCTATTAAAACCTAAGCAATTATTCTACACAACCTCTTAAAACCTGAGGGTTTTCTGGAAAATTTTTAAAAAAAAAAAGCCGACAAAGGTATTTCTTCGAATCACAGCGCATTTCATTAATCGCAAAATCGATGCGACCTAAACGTCACTCCAGGTCTTAATGGGTTAAAGGTATCTTCTGGCACATGCATTTCAGTATATTGAGAGATCTGAAGAAACACTTCTGACAATGCAAACCTCCATTCATTTTCAGCCCAGCTTTGGAATTCTTTCAGCAGAAAGGAGAAAAAAAAATCCCCATCCGTCAATGACAAAAACACTTGTGATAACATTTGTGAATCGAGCCTGTTGAATTAAACAGCGCACGAGCGGCAAGAGGCCCTTGACATGGGCTGCGTGCGCTCACGCTGTAACGCTACGGCGTTTGAACCGCATCAACGACCGGAAGTGTACGCCGTGTGTGTGCGACCTCTCTAACGTGTAACCTCTGTGTCCCTTTGCCTTGCAGAGTTTCAATGCTCTTACTCATTGTAAGATGAAGTTATGGAAGTGTGTCGCCATCGGCTTGATGTTCTGTGGCGCAGCACTGTCCCTCTTCCTCACTAGAATCATGCTTCCCGCAAGACCCCAGCAGCTTCACTCCTGGTCTTCCTCCTCAGCCCGGCCGTCGCCGTCGTCGTCCTCTTCCTCGAACTCCGCTGCCCCTTCGAGGGACGGGCGTCACCGCACGGCAAGAGCAGCGGAAGGCA
Source organism: Aldrovandia affinis (assembly GCA_029706075.1). Lineage (NCBI taxonomy): Eukaryota > Metazoa > Chordata > Actinopteri > Notacanthiformes > Halosauridae > Aldrovandia > Aldrovandia affinis. The sequence goes on along the minus strand of JAINUG010000035.1, from coordinate 1,180,122 downwards.
TGAACTCTCTCCTTTCAGAACGTAAGACACGCGAAAAAGAGAAGCTCTTTCCCATGAATGTTACTCATTTCGAGGTTGAATCTCTGGAGACGCTCTAGACGTAAAGGTTGCATTTTATACAGATGAGTAACTGCTTAAATAAGCAGTCCCCACAGTGCCTGGGCAGTCCCTGCAGAGCCTGTGATCAGTCAGTGTGTGTCATCGGGACCTCGAGACATCAGTACCACCGCGTGCCTCCTTTTGGGATACACGACCTGCCAACTTTCCAGCAAACAGAATAGCAAAAGCGTATGTTTACCGTGAGCAAACGGGAAGTGAAAGTCAGCTAAAGTTTTGGGGAAAGGTGAACTTGTTTCTGAGTGCGCCTGCAAGATTGTTGTTCTTGGACGCGGGGTGGTGTGAGACAGCTCTCACCGCACAATACCATTAGCTAAATTATGAATTATGTTTGTGACCTCCAGCGTTTGCTGCAACTGCCAACAGGTTGTGCTAAAAATGTTCGCCTATGATAAGAGTTGAAACTCTAGTAGGAATAACTAGAAGTAACGATTCCTCCTGTACGTGTAGTTTTAGTCTATTCCCAACACAAATATATACGTACGTGTATATTTTGCAATGGAGGTGGCAAGCTCTGGAGTTGTTGTAATAGCTAGTTATTCACAATCTTCTAGTGCAAAATACTTTTTAATGTATTACACTGTACATATGAGGGACCCATTGGTAAGCCTTGTGGTGTCCGGAACAGGGGATCAGCAGTGCTTCAGAATAAGCAGGTCACCACAGACTGGGGATAAAATTCACAGGCCATGTGGTCCGTGTGGAGCCACCTGTCTCTCACGATGCCAGATCACTCATTTGTCCCTCTCAATCCTGCCAGAAAATCAAATTACTGACATCCAGATTGGAAATAAGAAATGCAATTGCATTCGCCTGCGGGAATTCCCAACCTCCCTGTGTGTGTTTGCTGGTTAGAGCCTTGCTAGGTTAACGAAGACAATTGCTCAGATCATCCGGTTGAGATTTTTTCAGGTCAGGTCAAGTGTAAAATCAGCCACTCTCTAATCGTATAATCTGCCGTGCTACTGTGCAAGGCAATGGGGGGGGGTGATGCTCACATTAATACATAATTTTTATTCAACCGCTGCTGGATGTCTGATACTTGTGACTGTAGCCTTAGCTCTCTGCTCTCTCTCTCCTCCAAAGGTCTCCTTGATGTTTAAAATATGTGCATTCCCACTGAAAACCCTAGATTTGATAGATTTTATATACAGTGGGTATAAAATGTATTCACCCCCTTTGGCAAAATGGATTTAATTGGGATTTCGTGCCACTGATCAACATAAAATACTCTATAATGCCAAATTAATAAAAGCAAATCTTTTTCTTAATTAATTACAAATAAAAAACAGATAATTATTTGATTGGAGTCCACCTGAATTCAAATGATTTCAAATTGAATACATTTATTTAAGGTCCCATAGCTGGTTAGTGCATTTCCAAACAGGAGCAAATCAGAGAAAAATGTTATTCAAAAACACCAATCAGGGGAAGGATATACGAAGATTTCAAAGACTTATCCCCCAGAGCAATGTTAAGTCCACCATAAAGAAATGGAGAAAATATGGCACAACTATGAATTTGCCTAGAACATGCCGCCCTCCAAAACTGAGCATCCGTGTGAGAAGGGAACTTGTTAGGGAGGCCACCAGGAGCCCTATGGCAACTCTGATGGAGTTACAGTCTTCCATGGCAGAGATGGGAGAAACTGTCCATGGGACAACAACAGCCCGGGCGCTTCACAAATCTACACTTTATGGGAGGGTGGCAAAAAGAAAAACATTGTTGAAGAAAACTCACATGAAATCTTACCTAGAGTTCACCAAAATACTTTCAAAAGAGAGTCTGATGAGACCAAGATTTAACTTTTTGGCCTCAACGTTAGGCGCCATGTATATGAATACTTTTAATACCCATTGTATATAGCAGTGATGAGCCAGAACATGGTGGTGCCACTAACTTTTTTAATTTAAATTTGTATGTCATATTTTCCGTATAGTTTGTTCTGACCTTCTAGCTAAGTTCAAAAACATAGTCAAACAATGTGGTTGTCTGTATTATTTCCAGTACAAATTGGGACTGACAGTGAGTAACTCACTCATAAACATATACAGTACTTTACCCATTGAGTGTATGGGTGGGTTAAAGTCTTCCACTGCATTGACTACAGCAATGATAACATTCTCAGGAGACGTATTGTAAGTGAAAGCTGTGTTTTAGTAGGCATACCCAGATAAATCACCATTATTTCTATAAATGTTTACATTTTCTTTTGGCAATACTGCAAACGTTTTTTGGTCTACCTGCCTAACAATAATCTCTTGGTTTCTACGGTAATTTTATGTGAGATGCCCAAAGCTGAAAATACACATGGGATATGGGGTTGAGTTATAGCCTGCATCTTTAAAAAATCACCCACATCTGGTATGAGGAACAAAAACTGTTTGAGTGTGATAAACTGTAATGGAATTGAATTTTAATATGACAATTTACAGTTTTTGCTGTAAATGTATAGTTTTTTAATACAGTCATTACTGTAGCATTGAAGGGTCACAAGTTAAACACCACTGAAAATGAGATATGTTGTTTTGACGGATGAAGACTTTATTATCAAAAAGTGTTGCCAAATGATGTAAGGGGCGCTTCAGGAAAGTTAAGGCAACCTGGAAATTGACATTAAATTAAAATGTTACTTCTTAAATTCTATATTGAAGACAAATGAGTTTTGTGGATTCCCTGTGATGTAAAAAGTAAGTTTTGTGTTATAATGATTACATTTACATATGTGGGCATGTGCAGGTATCATTGCCAGATGGTTTTCCGCTGTTGCTTATAATCCCAATTTTGTTACTGCTCTGTGAGTTCCCTTATCCCTTATCGGCATGAAATATCTACTTCATAATTTTCAGATAATATACAAATTTTTATTATTCTATTTTATTATCCAAATAATGAGAAATAGCAGTTAATTCAGTGGTGAGGGTACAACAGCACCAAGGGCATGAAAACTAAAAAGCAAAATAAGATGATGTGCTAATGATGCAACTGATTTAGCTGCTTTCTAATTTGGAGTAAAACATTTAAGCAAGTGTCACAATTTCCCCCATTTTCACACAAACGCTGTGCGCTGTATTCAGGGTATTCAGAGATGTTATCCCTCAACTGACGGGCACCAGGCATACTATGGAATTAAACAAATTCAGCAGCAACTCAAGGAACCCTGGCTGACTAAAAATCCACCATAGCCCTGGAGGGACACAGCCAAACTGCCTGTGCCTTGCCACAGTGGGCTAGCTTACACTCAAGGTGGAGTTGCTGTATGAGAGTAGGGCATTTTGTTTTACCTAATTTCATAGATAATTTGCTACATTTTGTATTGGAAAAAAGAATGACATTACTTGTATAGATTACATTCTCAGGCACCTAGCAAGCAAACAAGCTACATCCTAACTAAAAGGGTTCACTAGACAGACTTTCCCAGCATGAACCTTTAAACCAGTGTAAGCGTACAGTACAAGCATCGTTACACTGTACCTGTTTATCTGAAATTCTGCGGTTGCAAATTTGCTCAAAATGAATACTTAGGCTAACGTCTTGTAAAGGTGGACATTTGTTTGACTTGATCTGCCCATAATAATGTTCAAGCAAGAAACCAATAATTACAGAAAGTGAGATGTATTAAATGTGAAATTTCATAGTAGCACAACATAACATACAGTATGCCATTTAGCAAACACTTTTATCCAAAGCAACTTACAGTAGTGAAGGCATACATGTATACAACCCACAACCTAAATGTTGTCAGTGGCATGCTCTACCTACTGAGCCACACAGAACCACACACACACACACACACACACACACACACACACACACACACACACACACACACACACACACACACACATACATATATATATACATAGTATAAATCAACAAATGTGTGCATTAATTTGTACTGTATATAAACGTACCAACTTCTTTTTATAGTCATAGATAGCCTAGGTAGCCAATAGTTATAGATAACCTAGTTTAATGTGTAGGTACCTCACTACCTTTAAAGCCTCACATATAAAACACGAAATGCAATTCTGACTAAATGAATAATGATTTGTCCATTTCAATAGTGCTGTGTTGTTAATCAAAAGCCGTAACCTTTCAATGCAGGAAATGTACAGTAGCATAGCGTCAAAGCAATATGTCAAATATGGTGTGACAGCACTGAACAAACATGTAGAGTCCGGGCAGCACCCACCCAGCGATGCCAAGCTCAGCTTTACACAACTATGTCAGCGCTCCAGTGTAATGTTAACTCTGGGAGGAAAGTATCAGGCAGCAAAGACCTCCACGCACATTTTAACTCAACTTAAGCAGCTGCTGTTTACTAGCTTTTCTCCTTCATTTTAACCTTTATTTAATTTTGATGATCACTGAACTTCCCAAACTGTGTTTGTGAAGAGAAAAATATGAATGCTTACATTTTGAGTCAAATTTAAGGGCAAATGTTGTTTGATTTCAGGCCCATCAGGGTGTTGCAAGTGAATTGGCTCAATATAAACTATTTCACCATTGATTGTTGGTTTTTGCAATACTATACCTTAATGTAAACACGAAACATAATTCTGAAATTCAAAGAGTAGAAATGAATGTTCATTTCTACATAGCTACATAGCAGTGCTAGTCTACTGACGTGCAGCTAATAATGTTGCCTTTTTTCGTTTCGCTGTACTTATTATAATTGCTGTCCTTCCAAAGACTTCATGACTTAGGGATATATGGTATTTTATACATTTGTTGTCAATAAGATAAAGTTAATAAAGACAACTATAGCATGTTCAGTAGTGAAAATTATAATCATACAGACTGTGTATTTCTCTGAGACACATTAGTAATGTCTACGTAACCATGTGAAACATAGCTAACTAACTTATGTTTCACATGGTTACCTAGATATCATTAATGGATCCGTATATGGTGGTTATTGTGTGAATAATTATAACTGATAAAGTCATATTAGTATCTATTATGAGTTATCTATCAGTATCTACACATGAATATGTTTGTGAGCGTATGGATGTTATATAATGCGTGTAAATAGGCATGTACATTTGCCACAGTGAATTTGACTCAGCAACTGCTGTCCAATTCAACACACTTCCTTTGTCTATAACAGTTGCACTGTTCTCTTGTTTACCCAGTCTCGCACGTGTTCCAGAGCTTCACGGAAGGAGAGCTGAAGCAAATCATCGCGACGTTTGTGGACAAGAAGGCCAGGAGAGACAGCCTGGAAGCCAGCCAGAACAAGCGGACTAAGCGAGCCAGAAAGAGGCACAATTCTTGTTACCTCAAGCGGAAAGTGGTGACGATAAGCCAGCTGGGCCTGGGCCACGTCAGCGACGAGACGATGCGGTTCGGGTACTGCGTTGGCAGGTGCGTCGCGCGCAGGCAAAACTACGACCTGGCTTTGAACATGATGAGAAAGAGCGGCGTTATCGAGAACGGCAAGGCCCGACACAAACCCTGCTGCCGGCCGACCGTGTACGAGGACATATCTTTCCTCGACATGGACTTCAGACACGGCACCCTGCGCAACGTGTCGGCCCTGGAATGCAGTTGCGTATAACGTGAGACATGGCCATGCGCCTTACCGGCACGGAAGACCAACGCGATCGTTTGAGGAGCATAACGGACTCTGCGCTCGCCTGAGATTTCAGGAGACGCAAGCCCCCTCACTGATCGCAACTGACGAGAGACGAGAAGAAACTGGGGGGGAATAAGCAAACTTTTATTTCCTTTAGTTTAGAGGTCACATTTGTTACACCGTGTCCGTGTTTTTGGTTGCTACCTTAAACTATTTTTGTCTACAACAGAGGACGACAACACAAAATGGGATGCAAACATTGCCTTTCCTGGGATATTTCTACAACCGTCTTGGAGAAAAACGAAATACACTGTATAATTAATTTATCAAAATAAGTCTTTACTGTTAAAGCTGCCTATTACCTGCTTTTCATGTTGCAAACATTTAAACATATATTTAAAAAAATAATATTTCTTGAATGGGATGGAGTTAGCAGGCTAGGAGAAATGTTTTGACATCCCAAATTATGTTACAGGCATTACCTGCTTCTTGCATTTATTGAATATTGAAGTCTCTAGCCTTCAGTTAATCGACCTCAATCTACCTCATTTTTGTTGACCAAAATATACAAAATGCTCAATACCCAAACCACGAGGAAACGGACACCTTATTTTGCTGCTTTTCAAAAACCCCTCAGAGCATGGAAGGTGTAATTGAGGTAAAAAAGTGTTCCTCGTTGCAACACCCATACTGGAGAGATTTGAAGAAACGTTTGTTGGACTGAACTTTTGTAAAATATAAAAAAAAGCCATCCAACAAAGACACTGACTTCAATTGTCACATTACTATTCCACGTATGGTTCTTTCAGAACTTGACTACCTTGTATATACAGTACTACTTGAAGGAAGACTGCGAAGATTTTAAGAGAATGTTGTACATTAAAATGATAATCTTCTGCTTTTGTTCTCCTAAAACATTGCCAAACCTCTCCCCTAAACACTATAAAGAAATGTCTATCTTACTCTAATATGTCTATTCAGTGCAATCCAGGGTTGTGCTTCAGAAACCTCCTCTTACTTCCACATTCATGATGGATCACATCCGTGACTCGGGTCTTGGCATATATAACAGAACTCAGCATATATAAAACAGCAAATATGTTTTTTCCACCACCTGATCTTGAAGCCACTGAAATGTATACAATACTCAATGGCAGTCTTTTAAAGGCTTACTTCTAGCATACCCAAATACACAGGGTATGTCTTACCATATAACCAAGCCAAATAAGAATGGTATGCTGATGGCATCTTACCACACTAGACTCTAATTATACCTGTTACCATAGAGGCTGTTGTTCCTGTAAACAACTAAACAGCCTATATAAATATATATATATATATATATATATATATATATATATATAAACACACACACAGATACACACATAGTCTGTAGTGTTGGTCAAATGCACATATCTCTTCCATTTCAATTGAAATAAGCATGCTACTTGTTATATTGTTTTTTTTAGTTAGTTTGATATTTGATATAAGTTTTAATGGCATGTTTCAGAAAAAAAAAATAAAAATAAACAAACGCAAAAATACACCCACTAAAAATCTGTCAAAAAAATTAATATAAAAATAATTATTTTTCATTATTATTTTTGCCAAGAGACAATCTTCCAGTCTAATTGTGGACAAAAAACAAAGGACACATTCCTCTTTAGCCTTCTAAATAAATAAATAAATTCTCCACAAGAATATGTTCAAGTAAACCCAACCAGCGTTACAATACTGTGCCCTCTTTGAGGCTGCTGCCATTACAACATCAAATTGTTAAAATTGAACAACAAAGTTGTAAAATAAATCGAACACTTAAACATTCTATTGTAAATGTTACCGTAACTGGATTTGTGCCTCGGTGAAGTAAAGTACCCTGTTTTAGCCTCTGCAAATCCTTAACAATTTGTACAAAGCCCATAATACACTATTCTAATCCACTTAACTCCTTTATAACAGACTTTTCCAAAAAAAGGAAGGAGCCATCGCACACCACGTAGTCGACAAACGATCTATTTATAGTGACGGATTAACGGAAATTAGTGTAGATGAAGGTTCTGCTTAGATTACACTCTGTGGCAGACAACGCAACGGCATAACAATGTCATAACAAATAAACAAATAATAATGAAACGACACCGATATAATTGAAATTCAGGCTGGATAACTTAAAAGCAAGGTTAAAACGTGAGCAGATCTCATTTTGGAGCGCGTGGGGAAAAAAACTAAGGGATTTCAAAGCATAATTTAAAGCATAACCATTAGAACTTTCGCAATTGTTAGAAAAATTATTTGTTTGTCACATTGCTGCCACTCGGATGATGTCATTCAGCTGAGGCCGTCCGTTTCTGAAGAGAGGAAATGCGCCAGTGATCAGGGCGTTGGAGAGGACTCTTAAGTTAAGTCCAATCAAGTAATTAGAGCGTTGAGGTAATTAAAGACGTGGGCTGGGCATAAGCCAAGAGACACCGGGCTCGCCACGATCATATGCATCTTAAAGTCGGCATTACTGTTTCCCAGCCATGGTCCTAAAAGATCTGCCATTTATGCTGTTTTTTTATTTGTTTCAGCTGGCCATTTCATTAAGAAGGATTCACTGAGCTGTTAAAACCGAATACTGATCTGGATTTGATCTCTTGACAGTACTAGGCCCCAGGGCCTTTGCAAAAGAAATATGCTGTCAGGGGTGTGATCATGGTAATAAAATGAAAAGAGTTAAGGTGTTTTCCTACACTTATTTTCGTTCATTTATCACCCTTAAACAAATTAGCAATACAGATTAGTGCTCATTGTTCTTAAGAGCTTAAGGGGAACTAAACCCAGCAAACTCAGTGGCTACTCAGCACCAGGGCTAAGAAACTGTGGTTTGTGTTATTAATGAGCAATGACTTACAGGCCACATAGGCAAGGATTACACGCATGGTTTAATATCTGAAAGTCGTACGGGGGAGAGCTATTCAAATTCATGCTGCAAAGAGCAGTAAGTGGGAGTCGTAACAAACTTGTACCAGAAACGTGCATGATGTGCTTTTTCCTGGCATGCAGTTGGAAAGGCACTATTGTGGAATGTGACAAACTCTCCGCCATTGTGGAAAATCTCTCTTTTGATGAATGCAGTATTTCAAACGATAGCAACGTGCACCTAAGGGAAGAGTTCAAAAGAACAAGTTCAAAGTAAACTATTTTAATCATAGCCCCCCTCCCAACTAAATATCTCTGTCAAAGACAAATATATTTTTGTATAATGCCTATTATAGTCATGTAACCTACGTCTGCATAAACTGCACTGCTCTGGAATACAGTATATAAGCTTTACCTTGTTTTATTTTACTTTGTTGTTTTAGAGAATCCCATCCACAATATCCAGATTGTTATGTTTTCCCCCAGCCCCCCCTCCTCAGTTATTCCTGGAGGTGACAAGGAGGCAAAGAGTAATCTTCAGTTTTGGCATTGTTGGACTCTGTTGACCAACGGCAGTAAAGTTGATGCAATGCATCTGTATTATGGATAATCTATATTTATTGGAAAAGTAAGTTATGGTTAATTTATTTACATAGCATTGTTGTCAACGAGGAACACTTTTATTTATTGAACTATTCGTGCCAAATTGGACTTTGCGTGTGTAATATTCTCCATCCCATACTAACTGTTGAATAAATCAATCTTACCAGCTTTAAAAAGTCAATGTTGCATCTTCTTTCTCACCAAAGCACACCGCAGACATGCAATCCAAACACGCTCGATGCTGAGCGCTATCAGCACGGCTTTCCACAACGCTGTGTCACGCGACACGAGTATAACACATTTATACTGGACTTTCTTTACAGTACATAGAAGGCTTGGTGGACAAAGTGATTTTTACAACTGATTTTATTCTTCGATGAGGAATCCTTTAAAGTTTTTGTTCTCCAGAAACAGTAGTGGGTCAATCACCACCTAGTGACTGTGAAACATGGATGTGCGTTACAAAACTGCTCACAGGCTACCTTCGGCACAAAATAAAAGGCTTCAATACTCTAAGATGCTTGGTTGTTGTATGTTTCAGCATTTTATTTGTAGACCTTGGTAAGGAAAGAACTCTAAGAAAAGACTTTCGCGGGGCAGCAGATGGCGTAGCGGTCTAACGCGCCACACTTTGGTGTGGTGTGCGCTGCCTGTCAGACACGCGGTTCGAAACCCGCGTCTCTACCAGACTGGCCCTGGTCGTCAGCCCCGATCGGAGGCGGCATTTGGCTGTGTGCCTCTGGGGGAGGGGGGAGGGTGAGCTGGCACGAGTCCGTCGAGGAGAAAGTAAAAGGCCGTGGAAGAATTTCCGTCTCGGAAGAGGCGGGAACAATCGGCCCGGAATGAGTGACTTTTGCTTGTATGGGTCATCAGGTATTAGACACAAATGCATGCGTGCATGTATCACTGTTAGGGAAGTCACTACTCTGTCTCATGTTCACTTATGCTCTTCAAGACACCCATTTAATGTGGTTAATCTTCTTCATACAAAATAGAAATGGACACACAACTGGAGACATATTTGAGGTCACACATTGGCAATGACACACAAAATATTTACACAGACATTTATGACATATCTAAACTATATTAAAATGGTTCTGTGCGGGTCAGTAGATAGAGCATGGCGCCAACAACGTTTAGGTTGTGGGTTCAATTCCCACTAGTGCCACATATGCAGAAAAATGTATGCATTGATTACTGTAAGTCGCTTTGGATAAAAGGGTCTCCTAAATGGCATATATTATTATTATTATTATTATTATTAATAATAATAATAATAATAATAATAATAATAATAATAAAATGGCTCCCAATTTGATCTCAAGTGATCTGCAGCTCAAACCCACAAAAAAGGGGTATTGTGGAACCTGCAGCTAGACATGTTTGAAAATATATAATAAAATTGGAGATTTATATGAAAACAATGAAAGTGTCCCACAGTGGTTTGCTTTCTCACAAGCACTTTGTTTGTGGTTGAATCCGACGTTGACTGAGTTCTGGTATGCACTGCTTCCTCCTCACATACTATTTTCAAATCAGTCACTTTTCTATTTCTTCGACTCTTCTGTCAATACCACTTCTTCCAACAAAGCACAAAAATGCTAACATTAGGCAGGCATGCTTGGTTTAGTCTTCTCCGTGTTCCTGGGAAACAAACTTTGACACTCTCGGAAATGTGCCCACATTTAATATTTTTGATATCACAGTCATATCATTCTCCCATGCCAACTAAGTCTTATACATCATCTAAAAATGAAATGAAATGAAAAGAAAATGAACTATGAATTTTTATCTTCTGAATGAGTCAAGTAATTTTACCCAAGAGACACCTTTGATGTGCAAACTGGGAAATGTTCCGCTCCAATAAATTCAAAGAAATACAGCTCTATAAATTTTCATAACTAGAATGCAATAGAATATAATATATTTTATTGGTCCCCAGTGGGGAAATGCATCTTACGCAGCAATTTTGGTTGATGGGAGGATTCAGTTATTCATCATGGACATATTGACCCGTCATGAAATGAGACAATACACTGGATTCTATGGACATTGTGCTGAACTTTTTACTCATAATTAAAAGCAAAAATAATTCTGCACAATCAACACTTCAACAAGCACAAAAATAAAAAACAAAGTGAACATTTTGATTTGCATTTAATCTTATATCTGTTCCTTTAAGAATATTTTAAACAAAATAATATACACAGAAATTGATTATTTAAATATACACATACACAATGCCATTCAATTAGACAATTTAATTTATTTTCACAATTATTCAAGGCAATTGAGATTCAAAGTTTAGCCCTACACATTTCAAAATGAATCATTTACTGACAATTATTTGCAAATACTATTAATTTGTTTGAAAAGCAAAAAAACTTCATGAGTATGAAACACTGTGTGTAAAGACTGTAGTTGCTAAAATTCAAATACTTATTTGAAACGTTACGATATGATACGATACACTTTATTAATCCACAGAGGGGAAACTGGATTGTCAACAAACATACAGGACATGACAACAGGCAGGACAATAACAAGAACAGGCATACAACACAAGGCAGTAAACCTAGGATTAACTTGTCAGTAAAAAAAACAAAAAACACAACAATATCAACATTTGCTGATAGTCGTCATCATCATCATCATCATCATCATCATCGTTATCGTTATCATCATCGTCATCATCATTATCATCAAACTCCATCAACAATGCTCATTGAAATACCTGACTGCTGCCGGTACAAGACTTCCTAAGTCTTTCAGAACAACATTTAGGCATAAGCGGCTGGTTACTAAAGGTGCTCCTTAAGTCATTAAAAGCACTGCAGAGAGGATGATCCTCACTTTGCAGGACACACTTGAGCTTCCTTCTTGTTCTCTGCTCTGTGATCACTTCCAGCAGGTCTGGGGTCAGTCCAATAATGGACTCTGTTTATTTTGACTTTGTTTGTTTCATTGTTTAAAATGTGTAGGCCTACAGGCTTTTTCCAATATATAGCTGGGCCCTGCAAGGGATTGGTCTGAATTATCAGTCCTATGCATTGCTTCAAATATTTACTGCAGTCTTTTCAAAGCATACAGGGCTAATACAAAATGATCATACTGAATCACTTAGTAAGTGACATACAGTATAAGGTAAAATATCATCCATCTTTGATGGCAAACTTTGATGAAATTTAAACAAAACCATTCAAACGTTAAAATCATGGATTCACAATGGTTAGAGAGCAAACTATAATTGCCGCTAGCTAAAGTAGTAATTATCACAATGACAAACGACTTCAACCTCTACACTTAGCTATGCACTATTCACGATTGTCTCTACAGATGAGTTGGAGTTTTAATATAATCACTAATATATATAATAAAATAAAAATATATATATATATACATATATATGTTAACTATGTAGCTAGTTCTGTAAGCCATGACTGATAGATCTTGTTTAATGACACACTATAACCGACACCTCATTGGCTATTTTCTCAGTGTGGTCTTCTCTGAATGGAAACGACAGTTACAAATAGAAGCTTCTTATTCCAAATCTGAGGTTTGATCATGTGAGGTTTCTCAGACATCATTGTTTAAGTTTACGTCTAAGCAAAGTACAATAGAAGGAGCATAATATAAGCCTATAACGTTTTAAATGCCAGTTACAACCCTCCAGAAACCATCTGACAAAAATTACTCAAATTCAAAAATCTTGGATTTGCGGTTTGAGGCAATACCAGCTTCTGGCAAGTATTTTGCCAGGAGAGCCTAAATCTACAATAACTTTATATTTTCAGCCATCTTCATAAGAAAGTTGGAAAATTATTAAAATATGTACCCCATTCTCTTTCTTCAAATATTCTGTGATTTGCCAGTGCTGAGACAAGAAGTAATTTCACAAAGTACTGAAATTAAACAAATCTGGACAGACACGATTTGATCTGTTATGACTGCACCATTATGTTCATTATCATGATTGTTGTTACAGTGCTCATAATTATAAGGCATTATAAAAAATCCTAAACAATAACCACATCATCCATTATTGCATTCATCCATGTTATTGTATTATTGTTATCGAGTTTCTATGTGCCAGCCAAATAGGACCGTGTGACTAACTATCGTACCAGCTCCTGCTGTATCGCTGGCACTGTGACACTGTCTGGCCACCATTCCTAGTCTCTTTACCAATCACGTTGTCTGCGTTTACAGCAGAGGAGCTGCTCTGCTCACCGTTCACCCAAAGTTATCCCATACTGTCCCATGTGACACATCTCAGCTTTCCATCTGACAAGATTAGTCACGTGATCTCCAGTTTCATTGCAAGTTATTAACGTTATCAAAAAAAACGTTATCACAGAGCATGTCCGTCTCTCAGTTTATTCCTATAATTTTCAAACATATGCAATGGTGTTATAATTCATTTTATTTATTTATGTATTTATTGAACCTTTATGTAACCAGGTTAGTCTCATTGAGATTAGAATGATCTTTTTCAAGAGAGACCTGGCCAAGAAAGCAGCAATAGATTACAGACACTACAAAAAGTACAACATTTAACATAAAAGCAGACAAGCAACAATGTTCTTCACAGTTTCACATCTGGTTACACAAGACGAAATATGTGGTGCAACTAAGGGTCAAAGCAATTTACAATTTTTCACTTTCCTCCATAGCTTTAATCCTTGCTTTTAAAATCATTTAGTGAGACAAGCTCCTGTAGGTTAAACTCTTTCTGGAGCTCATTCCACGCCGAAGGAGCTGAGAACTGGAACTCTTTTTTACCAATCTCTGTACGAGCCTTTGGCACAGACAGTAAAACACTGTTTTGTGAGCAAAGCCGGTATTGACCGATTGCATTGCATGATTTTTACACAGTTTTAAGAAAATGACAATAATCCGTCCTGGCCAAAAATACCAACCAAAGAATGAGAAACATTCCCCTTGTGGAATGAACAAGGGCAGCAGAATCATTGGCCATCTTCCACCGCAGACCGAAGACCCATATCTTCAGACTGTATCTCCCCCCACCCCCAACTCCCACGTTAGCACTTGCTACCCATGTTTTTAGGTAACTTATGCGTCCAGGTGTTTCTGTTGTATTGTGTATTTTGTTATGTACCCATGTAGTTACAAATTGAGGCATGGTTGTCGAACTGACGTAGATATCCCGCAGTAGCGCTTTAGTGATGTTGCTCGTACACTCACTGGTCTGGGAGTGTTGTTAGCCACATCTGTGTCACTGTTGCTCATGAAACTAATGTGGATGCACTTATGTTCTCATGTTGTACGTAAGTCGCTCTGGATAAAGGCGTCTGCTAAATGACTGTAATGTAATGAAACAGCAATAGTTTCATCAAAGGATATCCTTATCAAATTTGATAAGCAAGGAATCTTGAGTACAAACCAATGTATATGGTGGTTTGCATCGTTATGGTATTAGACACAGGAGTGATTTCATAAGAATCTGTTATTTGTGATTTCATGCAGGAAATGGTGGTCTTCTTTCCATTGCAAGCCATTATCTAAATGAAAAGGCATACTTCGTAATTAGCTCCCTGAACTGTCATTGTGTTTCCTCGTAACTCGAGCTGCGAGGAAGCCTTCTATTCAACGGTTTGGAGATTGTGCTGCAGTGGACGGGCTGGCTCACTAACACTTGCGAGACTACTTAAAAAGAAAATTAAGAGGCAAATGATGCATCCAACACCCACCAAAGAGACGTAATCGTCTCACTAAGTGGCATAGATGGTGTAATGAAACCATTTATAGGGAAGAGACAAATAATTACATTTAAATAGATTTTAAAAGGCTGTAGACCGTATCCCTAAACATGAGGTGTTCCAATTACGAAGCTCTGATGAGATCCCTAATCTCATCAATGACTCATGCACGGGAAGATGAAATGAAAACATTGCCTCACTTTGCATGAGGTATTGGTATACTTTAAAAGTCAGACTTGCTGCCCCGCGCTCTCTAAGACCGGCTAATATGGACTGAAGCAAAAATAAACCGCGGATATATGTGGCACAAAGCAAAGACTGTTTATTATACCGACAGGTTTTTCAGAGAGAGAATTTCGCTTCC
The DNA here is from genome assembly GCA_029706075.1 of Aldrovandia affinis. NCBI lineage: Eukaryota > Metazoa > Chordata > Actinopteri > Notacanthiformes > Halosauridae > Aldrovandia > Aldrovandia affinis. The sequence continues at coordinate 1,164,830 of JAINUG010000035.1, read as the reverse complement.
TACGCCATCCCCAATTACGAGGCAGTGGGTTAAACAATTAGGTGACCTAATGCCAACTAACACCGGTCTGATGTGTTTGCTCCTCTAATCAACAGGAGATGTTACCTGAGTTACATGATTACAAGAGTATCGTTGAACAATGTAATAGCTACTCGGTAATTTCACAATAACCCTCTCCTGGCTGAAATGGTTTTATTGGATTGTTGACACAATCTATCTGGTATTTATACCCAAGGAGCCATGGGCATCAACGGAGCATGGCAAGGCCATTGCTATGCCTTGGCGTCATAGTCTATTTTAAAAACTTGCCTAAATAAATCAGTAATGGTTGTGTTTTACCATCTTTTCATATTTATTTTAGTCTTTGCTGATAACTCTAATATAGACCAAAAAGTCTGGATACCCAGTTAAATGATTAGTCAACCAACATAGTATGAAAGTAATATGTATTTATTGATACTACTATTGGCCAAGCAGTGAGCTCAAAGTGTTTTACCGTTTTACGATTATCGGTTTCATCCATTATCAACACAATTTATGTTACGTGACGTCACTTCGCCATATCTTAGCTTTCGCTGAAACGACACCACTGCAAGGAACTTTAGCTTTTCCCCCAAAACTGACGACGGTTATAGTTCTTGTGACAGCTCTTAAAATAAATAATATTAAACATTTTAATTAAAACAGGGAGGAGTCATGTGGTTTGGCTGGGAACATCTATTCAACCCGTGCTTGTGTTTTATATATTTAGTCAATATGACTATATATATTAATATAGGTTCTTGAACCCCAGGTTAAAGAAGGCTCATCTTTCCAGCTTCGCTTTTGTGCAGAAATTAAGATAATAAATTAGGTGTTTTCATTATCATATATTTTACATGTATTTTACAAACAATCAGTGACATTTATCAACGACACACATTCATTTACGCTATAAAGCTCCTCATATTTTATACTAATTAATCTCAAACCTGTAATGTAAAACAAACAGTTCAAATTTTCCACTGAACTCTTGCTACACAATTTCTGATTGAGTTCATTGAAATAGGGAGTTAATCTAATCGAATACAGCATTTGAAACAAACATTAAATATGCTGCAGATTTAGAACGTCCGACGCTGTCCACTGCGACCGAGGTTAGATTCCACCAGGTCGCGCCAGTTTCGGCTTTGGCTGGGAATGCCACTAGGGGGCGGCAATTGGCTGTCTGCCCCAGGGAGGCTGGGAGGGATAAAAGCCGAATGCGTATATGAGTGGCTTCGGCTTAGGCAGGTGCCGGCTCGGAGGAGGCGGTGCAGCGCTCACTACCGGTCTCGGGACTACGGCAGTGAGTTCTCATACGAGGGAGGGGATAATTGACATCAAAAAGAGTGGGTATAATCGGATACTAAATTGGGAGATAAAATGGGAATAAACAGCAAAAATAGAAATATTTTATATATATATATGTTGCAGATTATGGTGTGATGGCTAATAAACTGGGCTTGTAACCTATGAGTAATGTGTTTGGTTCTCACTTGGAGTACTGACTATTTAAATTTATAATATAGAAAATTAATGCCTGGTAAACCTCTTCAGATGAAAGCATATCTAAATAGACAAATACAAAATAAAAACGAATTACAAATCATAAATACATTGAAATGATTGCACTGAATTCACACATAGTAAAAAATACCCTACTTGGTGCAACTGGTATTGAACAGGAAACACCATCCTCTGAAAGTGAATCTCGGTTGGGGGCATTATTTGGGAAAATTAATTTTTCATCATTTTAGTGCACCAGTGAAGGCATTTTGAATTTTTACAGGTGTCAGTTTGACTCCTGACCACAACTTTAAAAAGAACTTGGTCAGTCCTCTCTTGTTTTGTGTGGTACTTTCATGACCAGATTCTGAAAAAGGCAGAAAGTTGAATTGGTCAGGTGCTGTGCACTTTGTTGTCAAACTTATTCGTAAGGGTAGTTAAGCTGCTTTTGTTTTTTTGTCTTTTATGTTATTTGTATCCCAATATGATTTTAATTTATTTTATGTTATGTGGAAAATAAATCAATAAATGAAATATTTTTTTAGCGATCTATGGAAACATACTTCAGACAAGCAGCTACGTATGTAGTTACTAAACCAACTGTTTACAGTAGCTATCCTTTTCAAAATCAGGGGCTGAGCTATCTTACCCATTCTCTATTTGGTGTCAGAACTCATGAGTTTCATTAGATCATTTGGCAAGTTCAGGGCCACAGGAAAGAAAGTCGGCATGAGCTCGCTGAGAAGCGCGAAGGGTGTCTCCAGAAAGTAGGTGGGCGAGTTCAGTCTTAGATGAGGCGTAACATCACTGGCCTCGGAGAATAGCTTGCCCTGTAGAGATGAGATGCAAGTTTGTGGGAGAAGGCAAATCGAAATTAATAGAGGGTATAAATGCCTACTAAATTGGGAGAAAAAAACGGGAAAAAATCGGAAAAATAATGATTAAAAAAGAGAGCAATTGCAATAATAAGAAGTGTTTTCTATTGAAAAAAACAAAGAAAATTTTAAGCAAGCATGAAAAAGATCTATATTTGTAAATTACAGCTATATAACTGATTTCAACTTGGTAAATGCCATGCAAAACATTAAAAATGTATTTGCTTTGTTTTTGTTTTCAAAAACTATCAAGCTGCTATAACTGTAATGCGCACATCTTTTACATGTACAAAACTCTTTCCAAACATTTAACATTATCCTGTAGCAAATAGTATGCTTCATAACAATAGTAGGCTTGGTTTCCCTCAATACATGTTCATATCTTTCCCACGGTAAGATTTCCTGAGGGTAAAAGGATGGTTTTGTTTTGGTGCCACCCTGTCCCTCATGGAATGTGTGTTGTTTTCCTGGGAGAGGTGTGATAAAGAGCCTTTTTGGAGTACATCAATGAGGGTGCAGTCCCATCATATCGCTTCATATAGTTGACTAACTGACTTTGAATTCATTTCCAGACATGACATGTTTTAAGTAACACACAAATGGTAGCCTATCTTAAAATCAGTTCTTGAAGATAAAGAAATAAATCTGGTCCATATCCACACATATGTAGTAAGGAATCACTGATTTTCTATTCGAATGAATATCGTGCATAGTACAGTCCCTGAAAAAGAGAACATGCATGCATGCTAAAAATTATTTAAATGACAACATTTTTATCCCATCGAGATCACCTGACGAATCACATGTGAATACAAAACTACCTATATATAGGTCATGGCTAGACAGTAACCCTATTTTTCCTTATTTCATCCAACTCTCGCAAGGTTTGATTGAGTCCCCATAGTAACGACGGAAAGCGTCCAACACTCGTTCCAGCTGTCTTACACTTAGGGTTAGGGTTACGGTTAGGGTTACCAGCTCGTCTTGGAAACTTACCACTTTAGCAGCAAATGCACATGCGCAAAAGATAGGGTTACTATCTAGCAATGACCCCATATATATTGTACGTCTTCATTCTCACCCATGAAGGTCCAAGGGTGCTGTCAACAACTATTTTTACACATGATACATCAATGTATTCACAAAACATGTGTTCCAAAATCAGGGCCAGTTCAAGGCACAGGCCATACAGGCAGCTGCCTGGGGCGCCATGTCGGCTAGGGGTGCCAGGTCGCCCTCACAAAAAAAAAAAAAAAAATAATAATCGCTGGTGGGCGCCCTCTCCTTTCCTCCCAATGAACAAATAAACAAAAAGAAATACACTTTGCACCCCTGTTCTGTTCCTCACACAATGTTTAATCTGGCCTGCACTTTGACAGAGCTGCTGTTACTGAGGTGGGGGATACGATGCTTGGCTGCTTGCTGAAAGTGGGGGTTATGTGCGCACATCACAGGGAACCCAAGAGACGTGCCGTCGCCTGTCGGATCAAGCGCAGGTGACGGGGTCAGAGAGGCACGCACTACTGATGCAGTCAGGCAGACAGCCAACATCAGTGCGACGCAAGATAGATATCAGATCGATGACAGATTTTATATTTGCACAATGACTTTGAAAAGGCACAAGCCTTCAGGTGCGCAGGGGAGAAAACAGAGGAAGGAGGAGGAGGAAAAGAGAGCCCAATTAAGAGGTAGGCTATGTCATCAAAATGCCGTTTTGTTGTGTTTCTGTGTTATTGTACTAGGCTAGGGAGCTAATTAGCTAAGTAATAAACAAACTAATGCTAGCTAGATAATGCGATGCTAAGAGCTACTGCTAGACTCATACAGATTGAAGGATGAATGCATGCTGATGCTGAGTTACCCTCACGTTTTGGCTTGAAGCTTATTAGTACCCACCTGTAGTTATTACCAAAACTAGGCTACTACACCTGAATTGCAGAGTTGCAAAACCCTCATGCTTGCCTTGAGTCTCAAGCTTTATTATTAGGCTACCAAAATTAGTAGTAGGCTACAACATTATATCAGTGATAATAATGTGGCTAGCTATCCATAAAAAATCGATTTAAGTTGTTTGTCCTACAGCTGCTTTTGCTTGTAATAGGCTAATAACTGTACCTGTCTGTACAGATACACTCAGCAAATTTTTGCAAAAGCCCCCAGACTTTGTTAACGATTGTGTTAAAAGTGAGTTCTCTTACCATTTTCTCTTATCCTCCTTGTTTAAATGAGACTTTGGTGGTAAGTGATTTGTTTGAGAAAATTTTAAAAATCATTTTTGTCTTGAATCTATGGTGATGTCTGATTGATGTTTGTTGGGTGGGGGCACCCAAATGCCAATCTCGCCTAGGGCACCAAAATGTGTAGAGCCGGCCCTGTCTAAAATATTAAAAGTGTATATAGACTGAATACACGTATCCACATGCAGGGCCAGATTAAATGGATAGACTACACTAGGTAAACCCCGCCCCCCCCACTCACCCCGCCCCGCCCACATCTCCCCGACAAACAGGCGCACATTTTGATACTTTTAACTGCCACATATTATTATTATTAGTTTAGGTAGATATATATTTTTTACTTTGTTATGGTGTATTTATACTTAGGCATTTATATTGGTATAATCCATTACGTTTCATTTATTTAGTTGCATTTTACATTTGATTTTATTATTTGTCTTTATATAGGCCTATTCATAGTTAGGTGTTTAAATGGAAAGTGTACTCACATTTTCAGATGCATTCTCCTGACTTTTGATAAAGTCCTCAATGATGTCATCATAATCCAGGGAAGTGGTAAATTCGTTCTCAAGCGCCAACAACGCAAACGTGTTCAGTTTATTTCCTTCGCTGTTGATCTCAGGTAGGCGTTTCAATAAAGAAAACGACCTTTCTCCAGAGCAATTTGCAATCAGCAATGTCAGATACATTTGAAGGGCATATTTCCACGTTGGGGAATGCATCGGCCAGGCCTAGCTCTCTGTGCTTCTTATACATGCCCATCACAGATTGTTCACCCTTTACCATTGAGCTGAACTGGCAAACTTTTTGCGTTTTGCTGCTGAAAGGACAGTGCTAACATAGCAAGTACGATCGGCACTGAACCGGAAAGACTTTTCGCGCACATTGCAAATTGCTTATGTTGTGTATGGCTTTCAAAAATAATAAATTGAAATAAAGTTTTAGATTGGAGTCTATCCGAAAATATTTCAAAATATTTAAATGTTATTATTATTTTATAATATATTATTTTATATTACCCCCCTGTGGCAATTAGACACTAGGCACGCGCCTAGTTTACCTATGCCTCGATCCGGCCCTGTATACATGCACATGTACCCTATACATCCATATACACACCCATTATCATTATCTTTCTGATAACAGGGAAACTTACTCCATTGTTAAAAGGGGCCCGTAGACGTCACTTAGATAGTTATCTTTAATATCTTCAGAAATAACCCACATGTCTGAAATGAAAGGTTTGATGTTCCTTGATGTTCGTGCCCCCATGGTGAAGGCGATAGATAGTTATGTCTCGCGTTTGAATAAAATAGTTTCTACATCCCCGTCTCTCCATGGCGATTTTACATGTTAAATGCCCAAATACTTTAAACTGGAAAGATTATGTTTTTACATTTTAAGCATTTAGCAGACGCTCTTATCCAGAGCGATTTACAAGACACATGTTTGCCTCCATGAAATATAGCCTACTGCATCGGGATTGCGGACGTCTTTGTTTCTGAAATTACTTTGGTGTTTCCCCAAATAGGCTACAGGATAATGCTGTAATTGCGCCGTTGTTTCGACTATCGGCTCGGCCAGGCATGGTTTTACATAGGCACGCATCAAAAATATGATTAAAAGATGGCGTGAAAAAAAAGTTAATCGTAAATAAATCGAGATGTAGACATTCTTAAAATCAAAGTCATATGTGCGTACACATTGTTATTTTGCATTTACAAAGATTAGAAATTGCAATTCACATTTACTAATTGCAATTTACTCGTACAATCTCTTTTGCTCATATACATATTTTTGACAGCGATTTCACGAAGTTATTTTCCATGGCTTTTTACACAGTTAACTAACCTGCATGGTTATAATCAGTCAGCTCAAACTACATATGTTTAACAACACGTGATTATACAGGGGTGACACTCATATTTGTGGGAAAACACTCAATATCTTATCCAGGAGATCAGCTTTTGTGAAAACGTAATCCATAATCCACCATCACATTGCAAATGCATAGACCTACTTTAGCCGCAGTTATCTGTAGGCTATGTATACCCCTTAACCAGTAATATGTTTTCTCATATCAAATTCTGTGATTTGTCTATGCAGGCCGCGTCTTACCACTCTCGAAAAACGCTAAAGGCTAAAACTAGTGGGCGAATGCATCCGCAATCATCTGACATAGGCTATATGAAACGCGGTGATGATGGATACAATCCCTACGATTCCCTTTAAATTTATTTGGGACATTTTGTTTGTTCTTCTGAACTTCTGAAGAAGTGAGATGATTAATACCGTGTGACTGAGGTCATTGGTGTTTCCGAACATACCACTTGTTTCGTGCTGTAGGTTTTTGCTTGAATTGCCCTCTTTTCAACACCACTGATGCACAGCTTAGGGTTTTCCACATTTTCGAAAGCGGAGATAGAGTTGTATTGGGCAATAACCTGGTTATGGACACACCGCCAATGCGGCATAAATATTTTTTTTCCTTCCTTGTCCATATGCCAAGGAATCCCTGGCTGAAGTCCAACAAGCAGGCTCTTATGACTCACGCTGATATTTTTTGTATAGGCGCCGATTTTTTGAAAAAAGCCAAATTTACATTGATTTGATAGCAAAAACACCCACGGGCAGAAACATACCCAGACCCTGATGAGGGTGCAAAAAAAGTGTTACTAATGAGGATACGGGTAGCGTACGAGATGGCAGCCTCGTTTACACAAGAGCACGCCACCCATTGCTCTTTATCACCCGATCACCCTATTCACAGCGACCACATTGATTGCTGATGGACCTTCAGGTAAAAGACAGTTGTGTGGCTCGATTTTATGTGATCACGTTAGAAACACGGCGATAATAATACGGTACATATTAATAATAACAATGATCCTAGTTAGGGAATCGTGGATTGTCATATCTGTCTTCCAACATCAGAGCACAAAGGCACATGTTTTCAATAAAACTCAGATGAGAGCTAACCCTTTGATCAGTGGTCTGTGTGAATGTGGAGTTGACTGAATGTTTTGTGATTGTCAGTATTTACTCAATATTAACCCTAGTGCACATCATGGAACAAGTGTTATAGCTTGAGTTAACAGTGGATCAGCGGTGGTCTGGTTTCAGAAATAGATGAAACACAATCCAGAATCAAATGTAGCAATGTTAACCTAAAATACAAATTAAACTGTAAATCAGTGACGAAGACTTACTATATCAAACATGGCAGTCTTGAGCTGTGAAAAGTGCCCATTATTTTATTTAATATGATGATATTAGTTAGTTATTTTATTGACACATTTTTTTGGGTCCAAACAATGTACATACGATCATATATACAATTAAAATACACTTAACAACATCAGTCAGTCTACAACTTGCTGGTGCTCCAATAGTGCAAGGCAAGCGTGTAGCATAATATATATATATATATATATGCCATTTAGCAGACGCTTTTATCTAATGCGACTTACAGTAGCGAATGCATACATTTTTCAGTATATGTGGCCCCAGTGGGAATTGAACCCACAACCTAAGCGTTGCCAATGCCGTGATCTACCTACTGAGCCACACAGAACCACAGAACTAATGTTCTTTTATCAGTGTCCACAAAGAGTGAGCTAACTACATTAAAATGATTCTCATTCAATATGCCATACTCATGTAGTTTTGTGTGATGGATAATATGTTGGTATATTGGAGGTAGTGATGCAGGCTTGTAGTGTGAAAAGTGTGCATGCATCAGCTGTAGTGCTCCATGAACAGATGGGAGAGTATTGTTTTGTATTGGCAATTCCAAATGGGGAGAGAATAAAAATAAAAATAAAACATTTTCCTTCAGTATCTGGAGTGCTCCTAGGAAATACAGTATCAAGAATAGAGACTGCTTCTGGGAAATACAGTAACCAATCTTGCAGGAGAAATTTGGGAACTGTAGTTCCATATGGGAACTAAGGCATGGATCTCCCGGACAGCAAATGGACCATATTTAACCAACGTGAAACCAAACACACTTTTCACACCTTTTTTTTGCATAAGTATTTGATCAGAATGGAAACATTTTCAAATGGAAAATGCGAAAGCTCGTTTTCTGTTTGCTAGGTGTGGCCCTACATGCATGACAGCTGCTGCCACTGGTGCCTTGCAGGAGGCATTCACTGTTTACCCTGAATTTCCCCCCAGCATGATGCCAGCCAAGTGTGAGGTGCTGCAGGCAAACAGACCTGCTTTCGCACCTCTTCCCAAGAAAGGACATTTGGCCAGACATTTACACTCATGGTTCAGTGAATACGGAAAGTAAATCATGTAAATCTTGGTTTATTATGTTTCGCTTGGCGGGCTCTATGACTCAAGCTAAAAAAATGCTGCCGCCTGTTCAAGTTCCAGTTCAAGAAGATGTTCCCAGTCCAAAAAGGCAGAAAGACCAGAGCTATCAGCAATCCTTGTAACTGAGCACTGTTGTGTCCATTACATTTGAGAGCCGTGAGACAGGGAGTGCAGAAAATGACACATTTCTTAGTTTGTTTTATAACTTCTTCTAGTGTGTAAATAGTTGAGGATTTACATATTGGCCTGCCTCTCTGGTCTGCTCTTCCCACACGGACACCCTATGACATAATATGAAGGAGCACCTTGGTCCTGGAAGAGGATGTTATGCTCACCTTTGGTGCTTTCATTAAGGCAAAAAAAGGCATTGTTCCTCAAATGATTTCACCCCCAAAAGGTTTGCTGGAGATTTGTTTCGCATTTAAACAGATTGCATGTTTAGATTGCAGACTGGGAGGCATAGAGGTCCACAATAGCGATCAGGAACATTTAATCAAGATAAATCCTCAATCAAGCTCAAATCTGACACGTATGAGATTGATGGTTTCTTTATCATAAAGACAACATTTGAATACTAGATGGGACCTGTAAGGGCCTGTCTGTATGACATTTTTGGGAATCCACAATATATCAAGCCAATGAATTTGTGCTAACAAATTATTTAAATATTTTAGTAGAGGGGGACCTCGGAGAGCGTAACGGTCTAAGTACTTACTTAGGAATGCGAGTTGCCTATTGCAGTCGCGGTTCGAAACCTGACTGCGCCGGACTGACTCTGGCCCCCCGACCGGGGGATGGTGATTGGCCGTCCTCCCTAGGGGGAGGGGGGAGGGTGAGCCGGCATTTAATATATTAAATTGGTTGAAAAACAGGAAAAAATTTGAAACAAATGTAAAATAAATAAATAATAATATACTATATATATACAGTATATATTTTAGCAGAATACTAAAATATTTTTTTTAAATATAGAATACCGAAATATAATCATTTCGCATGATAGCTGATCTTTTGCCTCAAAGTAAACTATAAAACAAATGCTAAAAAATAATCATGATTTATGACAGATTGAAATCCCTTGCCTCAACCTACAAACATAAAAATTCCACACACCTGGGCCATCGCCTTTGTCACTGCCGGTCTCAGGGCTAGGGCAGTGAACTCACAACACGAGGGGGGGATTGACATGAAAACGAGAGGGTGTAATTGTCTACTAAATTGGGAGAAAATGGGATGAAATCAGAAACATATTCTTAAAATAAATAATTCCACACACCTTCACCTTGTGTTTCTGGCAACACTCTCAATCTCCACCGCATTCGCTCTGTTTTTCTTGTTCATTTGTTGTCCTTAGTGGAAGATGTGTTCCCAAGACATGAGACATTTACATTACATAGAGATGGATGAGAACTTTCACTGTGTAAAAACAAAACCTACATTTAAACAATGGACATACAAGGTTGTTACATGACACTAATAATACACATATATTTCACTTTGAATCAGAACAGATGCTTGAAGAATAAGATGTTGTCATGTTGTAATGTTTTTTTAATAATAATTTTTTTTAAATAGTTTCAGATTTTTCCCTGTTTTTCTCCCCAATTTGGAAGCCAATTATACCCGCAATTTATTTAGATTAACCCTCCCCGCACGAACTCGCCGCCCGTCTCTACGGGGCAAGCTAATCTCTGAGGCCGGCGATGATCCGCCTCCTTCCAGACGGAACTCATCGACCGCCTTTCTGAAGACGCCCTGACGTGCTTCACAGCAAGTTCGTGCCGACCACCCTCCCCCCTCCCTCAGGAGCGGACAGCCAAACGCCATCCCTGATCAGGGCTAGCGGCCAGGGCCGGTCTGGCAGAGACGGGTTTCGAACCGCATCCCTGATAGGCAGCGCACTCTCGTACAGGTCATGTTGTAATGTTGACCATGTACAAAAATGTATATGGTCACTTTCTAATTAGTGGTTTAAAAAAACTAAAAACATTCTAAATTAAAATAAACTTGCATTGTTTAATATTTTCTCTTCACATTGAGACCATTGGTCTGCCTGGGCCCCGCCAACGAACAGCCAGCTCAACAGAGGCTCTTCTCTTTACGACACGCGCCTCCACCGCTGGGAAAAAGATCAAAGGCGGCTTGATGGCAAATCACTTTGACATCCTCCTGTATCGTGTTTTCATCCAGCACACACACCATCAATCTTCTCTTTCCTGAGCGGTTTGTTTTCACTGTTTACTCGATATGTGAGTGAGGTCTGAATATCATTGGGCTGAAGGCTAAGTAGGCCGCTGTGCTCAAAGGCCGTCACGGACGCACCAAGGGACACGTCCCACCTGGAGTAGTCATTAGGGTCCCAGCCACAGCGGGCCAGCATTTCACTAAAGCGCTTGGAATGACCTACCTGTTCTCCTGTGTCTATTCTTCCTCGTTTGGACTTCTAGCTGAATAATTCTAGCTGAAGACTTCTAGCAGATTTATTTATTTTAATTTAATTTAATTTAATTTAATTTATTTTATTATTTTATTTATTCGTTTATTTTAATTTTATTTTCTCTTTGTAAAGCGCCCTTGCTTGTTTGCAAGAGCGCTATATAAGATCTGTTTGCATTGTATTGTATTGTAAAGAGTTTGCCTAAGCTGCTGAATATGGTACTTTATTCCAAAGTATAATGACATACAGTATATTGCAAATACATCATTATTACATAATTACATACAATGCAATCTAATTTAATAAAAAGCTAAATCTTATGGAGGACATACTAATGCACTCTAAGAAAGAAAAGGTACCATGTTGCACCTATTAAAGTACAAATGCTTGTCACTGTGGCACAATACTATATCATGAAGGATCTGTCTGATCTTATGTGTACCTTTGAAGCAAGCTACAACAAGTTACAACTAACAGATTTGTACCCTGAGGAACAAAAGTGTACCCTAATTGTACCTTTATTTTTAGTGTGCCACAGCAAGAAATTCAGAAAATTTTCTCCAGTTTTGTATCGATCTCATACAGATCTTTGGTCATTATCCTGCCATTTACTGTTACCAATTATCTAGCTATGTTTTGTCCTGTGTGTGAATGGCAGCAAAAACATATATATGGGCGATAATGATTTGCATCAGTCATACAGTTTTCATAGCCAATATGTGACTTGAAAGTAATGACTTTCCATCTTAAAACTATTACAGATATTGTGATTTTAGCTTCTTTTTTCTTTCTTTTTAGCTCTTAATGGGTAGCTGTAATGGGTTTGAAAATGACAATTGTCGTCGAAATGTGGTGTGTGCTCACTGAAGTCACACCTCATCTTAACACCTCAGATTGTGTTGTCCTGTATGATGAGGAATCTATTGAACTCTTTCTCTGATCCCTCCACAGACTCAGAACCGTAACAATCAATGGAAGCAGAAAAAGCGGAAATAAGTAGCCGAGCAGGTGTATGGGAACAGGAACACTTTCTGTCTTGGACTTCCTGTAAGCACTTTCTAGCTTTATAAAGCACTTATAGAAGCACCGTTGGGCAGCATCGTTGACTCATGGATGGCACCGTATGTCTCCAAAAGCCTTGCAGACTTCGGAAGTGATGACGTGTAGTGTGATTCACCGATTTCAAAAGCTCAGGCGATGTGTCAGCCCTGACTCAACTGAATGTGTCATAGCCCAGTTGTAGTGTGTCAGTTTCAAAGCTCCTAAGGCTGGGCCCTTACTGTATACAGCTGTGAGCAAAAGGACACTCTTACGTGGTGATCGAGGAGAGAAAGGGTCACTGTGGGGCAATAAAGAACACAGAATCCTACCACATACATACTGGGCCAGTGACAGAGCCAGCCCAAGCACGCTAAACTAGTTCTGGAAGTGATTTTGAGTTGGCAAGTTTTCTTTTCTTCAGAATAAAATGTCAGTGCTGTTTATTTGTTTTTTATAATTAGTATTATTATATTGAAACCATAAGGTTGTATTAATTTGCACACATCAGGATAAACCAATCAGTAAAGTGCGTTTGGTTACTGCGCACAGTGACATAGTCGGGGAGTAGGCTTGTACAGCTGCAAAGGATGGAATTAATTAATGTTCATCAACTACTAAACAGACCATTAAAAATAAGGGTTTGGCAGGTTTCACCCTGCCAAAACCAAAAACCGTGCTCTCACGTCAGTCCAAAGGACAAGTCACGATATTTCTTTTGAATGTTTTAGAAACTGAAATTAAACATGAACTATTCCAGGGAAGATGCCCAGTGTGTTTCTCTTATCTGTTTCTGTAAGCTTCTTTAGAAAAAAGTGACACGTGCATCCTTTGTTTTATCTTTTGTTTCTGTAATAAGGGGAGGACATGCAACAGAAAGAACACAAAGAATCGTGCATCAAACAGACTGCATCTGTTCCGGAGAAATACAGATATGCTTCATCCTGGCAGGTGGAAAGCTAGTGTGTTTCCAAGAAACCAGCACAGTGCATTTCTCAGAAAACAATCTGTGATCCTGTCGCTAAGACCAGCGAGGGAGGTTCTTTCCACAGAACAAAACTTATTTTAAAAGCTTACAGGCATTGGCAATTTGTTGGGACTGAAATACAGGCATCTTGGTACCTAAAAATGTGAAAAAATGAGACAGAGTTTTAGACTTTTGTCCACAATGTTTTGGTTGAAATGGAAAAAACCAAGCAGAGCAGACACAAACAAGCGATAATTGCCATAATGTTATTCCTTCATGCAAACATGCGGCTGTTTAATGTGCAATTACCAATCTGTGAGAAACAAATACAGCGCTCTGGCCATCACCCATGTTTACTGAAGCATTAAGTGATACTTTTGAAACCTGGCCCACCAATCAAGATATCACGTGCACATACGAGTGGAAACAGAAAGGCAAAAACAGAAAAAGAAATAATCTCTAAAGCCATGAAAAGAGCTGACGATTGACGTGCACCCTTTTAATGCATCAAGTCGCACCGCAAAACGGACAGAAAAGACTGATACCCTGTAATATTATCAGGTGGGTACTTTCCCTACTGGTAAAAAGAGATACTTGGAATGCTTTACCTAATAAAAAGTAATTTACTGCAGATCCCTGCCAAACACCCAGATGGAACAAAGATGGCGGCTTTGGAGAGATGGATAAATCAACCCATCTTTAAGCTGTTTTATGAATATGTTAGAAGGAAAACAATAAATATAATCTCAACAAATGAAAAAAAACCACAATGAAGTATTATGAAACTACGAGGGAAAAAACGTAAACACCAGGTACATTAAACTGAAAAAAGTCTTTAAATTGGCCTATTGGACTCATCATCAGTTATTGCTGTTTAGACTCCTTCTTTGTGCTAAAGAAAGATCAGAATTAAGAACTACCACTGAGAAATGTATTAGGCTTTTGAGGGCAGAAGGGCTGAACGCTTACTGTTTTGCCTCTCTTTTTTTCTGACTATGAGTTCTTATTTCGAGTATTCTTCACAGCATTATACAGCTTGGCTGAACTTCAGCAGAGCAATAATATTTTACGACACGCGAGATCACATGCCACCCCCACGATGGCCACCAATCATGTATTTCACACACGCCAATAACAAACAGCAATCACTCAGTCGTCTCATATTTGGCTGGACTGTTCGACGTGTGCAAACTGTCACGGCACGGCACCCGGCACCCTGTTTAATCAGGATTTGACAATCCTGCTCAACTAAGGTATGCCACATTTATCAATAATTGCCAGAACATGTACTCTTGACAGCAGACAGAAGATAGACATCAACATCAACGCAGTCTGCAAACTATAGTTTGACAAATAAATCTGTTGCTCTCACGTACGCGGTCCCTGGGGCCCTGGGTAATCCCAATCATTTATTTGAATCAACCTGGAGAGAGATGATAGATGAAGGACTGGTACAGATTAAACACTCGTGACAAATGCCTTTGGAAATTCTGAGAGACAAAATGGCTGACATAAATGAGGCCCAAGGGTAAAAGAAGACCTAAGATCCAACCGCGTGGCTAACGACCCTGGGGTGGAAACGGTAACGAGGGCAAGGCAAAAGCAATTACGGCACTCCACCCTGCGGGCAGTTTTTGCGTCTGTGATTACATTACGGGCATTTAGCAGACACTTTTATCCACAGCGGCTTACACAGTATACATTTCTTTACATGCTATCCATTTGCACAACACGGTGTCCACTAAAAACTTAAAAAAGTAACACATGCATAATTTGAGTGACTCAAAGTAAGGACAAAGGCCTTTTTTGGGGGGGTCATTTTAAAACACACACTTGCCTGAATAAGGCAAGCGCTTCAGTCGTAGCCACCATAAGAATAAAGGCTTTTTATGTTTTTTTCAAAAGGAGTGCCTTGGGTTTTTTTACTTTTTGGTCATTTTTCTTTGATGATTTTTCCAAATCTGTTCTAATCCAATGACTACCACAAGCAACTGTTATGCTACAGTTCTGTAAACAGAATTTGCAGAGAACAATGCGAGGTGAATTTAATGGTTCATTTCAATGACACTCTAAATACTATGTTTGTCATCATAAGTAACAAAGCTGGTTTTCCTGTGAGTGAGTTGTTTTGCTTTACAGCAATTACAGCTACATGTGCCCAACATCAGCGATTGCAATACCCATACCTCCTTTTGATGTTATAATGGCATTGCAATATAATATATTGAAAATAACATATTTTTGATGTTAAATATTTACATCTTGAGGCTTTGAGGCTACCAAATGGTATGGGAGAATGTATGAAATAAATATATCTGACACCATTAATGATACTACATTTGGATATTATATGATATGGCAATGTGATGTTCAGATTGACAACTTTTTGAGGAGGATGGTTTCATTTATCCTCGGTCCAAATCAAGTAATGACAAAGAAGTAGGCTACGACACTCATACCATGTGCACATGTGTACTAAACGTGTATAAAAAAAACTATAACTATGCCAGTATTGAGATTGATTGTATTGTCAAAGCAATCATCTAGCATGTCTTAAGACTGTGTACCGCGATGTAATTACAGTGAATATCTTGTCAAACAGAAGTAGCTTTGATACAGGAAATTATGAGGATATAAAAAAGTACAAAACATTACAGCACTGGAAACAGTCAGAAGCAATCATTGTTAGACATGCCTAGTTACTGTGGTTGCGGTACTTTTTAAAAACTTTTAACCAATTTTTTACTCAATTTTTCCCAATTTGAAAGGCCAGGTCATATTTATAGACCCGTTACATTGCTGCAGTGGCACAGATTAGCACGCTTTCCCTCCAAAGTGCAGGCTGCCACCCACTGCTACAAGGCCTCTACATGCTTCTGCGTAACTTGTGTGACTTCTTAGCGGTTCGCACAATGCAACAATGTTGCAAGCAATCTGCAATTTATACATCTGCAAAGGTTATGCTCAGCCTATGCAACATGGTGTCCTTACAATTCTGTACAGTGTAGTAGGTGTCAATGTATTGAACAAGGTCGATAAAGTTCTCATGAAAGCAAGGAAACTCCTGTATCTTCGAACTTCTTCAGTCAATCTTTCCTGAAGCTGGTTCATTTTATACCTTGTTGAACAAATGATGCTAGCTATCTGTATCATTAGCTACTAGCTCGATGAACTGTGACCTATGAACTATGACAGCTCCGCCTCCGTTTGCTAACCAACCAATCAATGATGCGCAACATCTACGTGAACGGTTGCTCTGTGGTCACGAGTTAGATTTTTGTGCTAGGCACGCCACACCCTCTGAAACCCCCTCTGCGTAGGTTGCAAAGTGTGCGTTGATGTTGCAGAGCCCTGGCTGTGTTGCTGTCGTGTTGTTGTTCTTTGAGCATGTAGAGGCCTTTACTGTGGCACAGTCATCTCTCTCTCCCTCCCTCTCTCTCTTTCATGGGTAATTTTGTACAAATGAAGAGAACCGTAGCATCCCCTAAAATGTTAGCATGCTGGGATAGCCAATGGCTCAGCAGACCGAAATAGGAGAGAAATTAGTGATTGGCTCTACTACTAGCAACAAATAATTTAAAGTGTATCATTATCCATCACAATAAAATGTTCTCAAGGTGAATTCAAAGTAAACTCTTCGTTTTCCTTAGTTCTTGAATTACATTTCTTTCTTTTGTCTCGGAACATTTAAGACTCATTTAAAAATTACGTTTTGGTGCCCAATTCCCAAATGAGCCATTCACTTCAATATGTGAAAACCCTCCAAGTTGGCTAAGCTAGTGTGTCATTACTAAACAGGAATTTGTACGAGGAGTAGATTATGTTTTGTTTTTAATCTTTTAGGATGATTTAGGAAAACATATTTTTTTGGATTCATCTAATTTCTTAATTTCTTAGCGTAAACAACCTCACGTTAAAATGTTATTCCAGAACTGTTTAACATTTCAAGACTTTTATTATTAGTATGTGGGTGACTTTTGCCCAACGACTCAATTTACATCACCAGTCCAGCATTTTGGAGGCCTAAGCCTTATGGGGTCCACAACTATTGTCAAAGCAACAGATCAACAATCACAGCGAACAACCTCAAGAAATTACAGGCTCGAGATAGATAAATAAAATCATCCACTTGGACACTTCTGTGATGCAGTTCACTTCCACTGGCATATCCAAACCCTCTCTCCTGCAGTAGCGGTTCCGAGAATAGACCGTTTAAGTGCACAGGGGAAACCGCACAAGTGCACAGGAGCCAGAGAGTTTATTTGTTATCTTTTTTAGTCATCATTGATTTTGTGCTTAAATGTCCAACGAGTGGCTATCAAATATCATATGTGTCCTAATTACAGTATTTTTTCCTTTATGTGAAACCTGGTTTTGCTTAACATTTTTTCCTTTTCAGGGATAAACAATACAGAGAGTAGGAGACGGCAAAATGGCTTTCCATTCCGAACACTTTGCGGATTGTGACAGGAATCACTGGAAGTTTGATTCTTAGATGATATTTTCTGTTCCGCAGCATTAACGCTGCCCTCCACCTTCATAAACTCTGGAAATTAAAAGTGCTTTTCCTCCCCGGTCATTTATATTGGTGACCACTGGAGTGACTGCAAAATAGCCCAACAGAGAAAACTTGAGAAAACGTAGAAAATTGTAAAAACAATTGGAATGTATTTGATCGATGTGGAAAAATAACGACGATAAAATTGACAGGCACATGAAACTGATATTTGCATTTACCTTTAATGAATTTAAGCAAGTGTTACATTTTTTATTTTTTTATAACATTTATTTAATTTGTGTTTTTGTCTGTGAAACCTGTACATGTTGAGAACTGAAAGTATAAGTGCCTTGAGATATCTGATATGAATCATGTTATATAAAATAAAGGTTATTATTATTATTATTATTATTATTATTATTATTATAGAACACAGAATATGAATGAGATTCCATTCCCAAATATACAAACCTATGTGTACATTTCGATTGAAACCACAACCCATAACTGAAAAGGTGAGTTGCCTCAGTTAGTGAAAGTGCCAAACTTGTCACAGGACAATGCAGCCATTTTGACACACATCTCAGGAAGCCTTTTATTTTAAAATGGGGAAGAGGTTGTGCTTTATCTGTAGCATAGCCTGTCCATCAAAAACTATCAACATTCCTTGTACAAGTACAAGTACAAATGGGCATCAGCCAAGTCTGCCAGGCCGTTCTGCTCTGTTCGTGAATTGATGTTCCATTCCATCACTATCAATATGAAATGAATAGTGTTAAAATGATGTACATATGCTAATGTCAGGATTTATTCGATTTCCTTGTTCCCTCTGCGTGATGAGTACAGCAAATTATCCCGAAGACCCCACATTTGATGGGCAATTTGCTGAATATAATTACAGGGCAAATATGAGTTACGGCTATTGAAAAAAAGCAATAAATTATGATGTGCCACATTTTTTTGGTATTGAAACAACAATTGAACAATAACACAATTGGTTGCATCTGTATTTGCTTTCTGTTTTCATTTAGCACGCGGAGAGGAAAACATTCTGAAGATTTGTTGAAAGCTAAACCGTATTGTTTATAACTTTAAAAAACATTTGATAAATTACCATCAGCACTCCATTAGGGGCACTTTCTCCTGACACAGGCCGAGATTTCATACATTGATCACGCACACGGCCATTTAAAACACCACACACTGTTGAGATGGCAAGATGAGGAAACACAGAGTCAACAGAAACATGGCCCTGTGTCTTCACGAACATGGCTTGGCGAGCTCAGCAATCAGCAAAATGATCACACTCATTTTGGCACTAACACTGATTTTAGCACACTAAACAGTGTGATTTGATCACATTGAACTAAATTATAAAACACATAAAACACTTGCCTTTAAGAACAATTGAGTCCAAGTGAGACCAACCAGCATAGACAGAAAACAGCTTTTACATACGTGGATGTGTGAATGAGGAGTAAATTGCATTTAAAAGAACCACTAAACACAAAGCTTGCACGTATTCTGAACTACCAAAAAAGAAATACTACATAGATTAAATCTTAAAGAATTTAAACAACTTTACAAAGAACACAATCATTCACACATGAACAAACAATGTTAAAACTGTTAAATTCAAGATTTGGAGTGCATAAAAATATGGAGAGAGTTCTAATATATATTTAATACAATATGGAGATACATTGCAGATACACTCACTGGTAACTTCAGGGGGACTTCAGTGAGCATGCCAAATGGTGAGATAAGCTCTGTTCCATTAACAAAAATCTTTCTTCAGTCCATGAAAAACTGACTCCCAGAAGAATGGACACAACGTAGAAACATTGCATAGAATTTATAAACAGTAGGTTCATGCCAGCCAATCCTGGTTAGATTAAAACCTTTTTATCATTGAGAAACTTGATGAAACTTGAAGCATAAGACACATAAAATCTTATTCTTATCTTATCTTATCGTTATGTCCAATACCATTTGAAAGATTAAAATCAACATTTTAAAATCACAGAAATGAATTATCATCATCCACAACAGATTCAATAAATTAACTTTATCGAGGCTCAGTTCATAAAATAAATGTGCAAAATTTGCAGTGATTAAGTTATATGTAAGCCGGCCACTTGGTACCGGTATTTCATATTTGGTATTTCATAGGGAAGGTGGTGTAGTCAAGACTACAACCATTACACCACACATCCAGGAAATGACTACTAACAAAGGATAGCTTTAATGTACTTGCTTTTAAACAAAGTGAAATCACCCAGACATCACCCAATCGAATCTGTCTCCAATGGGTGAGTAGCTGTCATCTCTTAGAAACTAATTGACCATAAACATAATTTATTGCCTTTTAACTACCTAATCCTAGCAATTAAGTTTCTTAAAGGTCAATAACTTGTATTTTTTCATGGATAATTAAGTTCTAAAAAAGTGACACACTTAGTATCCAGTAGGAGTCAAATTGCAGAGGTGGTATGAATGAAAAGCCTTCATTTAACTAAAGTGAGCTAGAACCTTGAGGAGTTTGAAAAGGTTGGGAGTGGTTTGGGAATTAGCTGTAGCTTTATAGCAAACTTTGTGCTCTTTGTTCCAAAATGTTTACAGTAACTGGCATATTAATTAGTCATGTTCAATTCTCCACAGCTGATATGTACAAAAATGAAAAGATTCTGTATAATTATATTCATTGTTATATTTATGATCAGTGTTCTGCATTTGGTTTGGGATTCTCTAATCGATCGAAAGGATCACATCTGGGCAGAGTGTCATGGGCAGTAGGGATACCCAAGGTGGGACCTCACCCAATTTGGTAGCCAATTATACCCTCTATCTTTTCGATTTACCCTCCCCCACAAACTCTCCGCCCACCTCCACGGAACAAGCTAATACCTTGAGGCAAAGTTCCGCCTCCTCCGAGACAGAACTCCCCAACTATGTTTGCGAGGTTGCCCTACCCCTTGCTGGCTCTCCCTCCCCCCTTCCCCTGGGGCGGACAGCCAAACGCCGCCCCCGGTTGGGGCTCCCGGCCAGGGCCGGACTGACACAGCTGGGTTGTGAACCATGGCTGCAGTGGGCAACTTGCATTCCAGGCAAATGCCTAGACCGTTATGCCCCCCGAGACCCTGGTACCTCATATTATACTTTAATATTTTACTGAAATATACAACTGAAATTGATAAGGGCGTTAGTAGCAAGAACAATGAAACCTGCTCGTGATATCTGCCTTGTCTACGGAAAAATATAAACAGGAGTGTAGAGTTTGTAGAGACTGCAGAAACAATGTGGCGTATTTACACCAGTGGAGATACAGGATGGGTGTTTACACTGAGCCCAATTCTGCTCTGTGTCAGTGTGCTATGAGCAGATGTGTGCTCTAAACACAGAAGCTCCGCTCCGTAAGAAACAACTCCAAAGAATAAAGGCTACGGCCTCTCTCTGAAGTGATGGAGAGATACATTAACGATGATGAGGTCACACCTCACGGGGTTCTGGAGACTAATCGAAGGACCCCCCATCTGACCCCAACATTACATCTTACATTTACAGCATTCAGCAGACGTCTTACCCAGAGCAACTTACAAAAAGTGCATTTAAACATGGTAAGATTAATCATGGTTAGTGCAAGAGAGTGTAGTAATATAGCGATAGACATCATTGTTGGTGGCTGCACGCCGTACCTGTAGCACAGGGAAAGAAACGTATCACACATTCAACATGTCTGACAACATTATTGCTTAATTAAAGCTCAGATCCTGGATGTGCTGGTGCCAAAGTAAAAAGCAGCACATTGTATAATAATCCCAAACAGTAAACACATATAATTTGCAATTATTTATTTTAAAAATTCAATTGCATGAAAATATGTGTTTGTTTTAAAAAAATATTAAATATATATAATTTTTTTTTACTCAATTTATCTTGATCGATGTTCTTATGTGTAGATCAGCTTGTGTTCAACAGAAATAATATGCAACCAGTTCTTGAATTGCAGAGGGCAGTCCACTAGCGCAGGCCAAAGGATCTGAAGGATCTTGAAAGATTCTCTATGGAGGAACGGTCAAAGATTTCCCCCCAATATGCTCAACAATCTCATAAAACACTTTTGAAAACCCCAAAGTATTGTTATCCTAGAGGAGGGAGCACAAAGTACTGAAAACAGGGATGTAAATCATTGTGACGCATATATTTATTTAGGGAAAAATATTACTTGTTAAACAAATTATTTTTTCTCAGAGCAATTTTATTTTTTAGAATACAATATATTTTATTAGCAATTTTATTACTATATAATTTTTTAACATAGAGCTCATTACCTGTATTTTGTATTTTATACAACTTTCTTTGCTCATCTTTATGAAGTAATGGCCAAAATACAGGAAACACCAACAAAAAGTGTGGTAATAGGGTGTTGGGCCTCACAAGCTGAACCTGGGGAACCTTCCTCCCAGCAAAGGGCTCCCCGATGATTGATGCTTCAATCACTGTGGAAGGCTCCATAGTCTCTCCGTCCCAGTCTGCCAGGAGTCTTGGAGTGACCCTGGCTCCCCATCGCAGCACGCATCAGATTCAAATCACTGGTACTGGCTTATGAAGCGGCTAGAGGAACAGCTCCCCCTGACCTCCAGACACTCATCACACCCTACACCCCAGCCAGACCCCTCCACTCCGCCTCCTCTGGCAAACTGACTGTCCCATCCCTCTGGGCGCCCGGCAGCCGCTCCTCGCGGTCTCGCCTCTTCTCTGTCCTGACCCCTCGGTGGTGGAATGATCTTCTGCAATCAGTCAGGACCATGGAATCACTTGCGATCTTCTGCAAGAGACTCAAAACCCACCTTTTCTGACTCCACTACCACTGAATTATGTACATCTAGCCAATTGTCATCACCACTACCTACTTGTTTAATACTTTTTGTCTATGTATACTTATTTACAAAATAATAATAATAATAATAATAATAATAATAATAATGACCAACCTTTTCCTTTCCAGTATTACAGGTATGGTACGCAGCTGCCTGCAATGATGTCTATCGCTGTATTACTGCACTGATCTCTTGCGCAAACTATGATTGTTCTTACCATGTATTAATGCACATCTTGTAAGTCGCTCTGGATAAGAGCGTCTGCTAAATGCTTAAAATGTAATGTAAATGCTTCACCATAGGATGAAGGTGATCACCCAGAATGGCTCTGTATTTAATGGTGTTTACCTTGCCCTCTAAGGGGTTGAGTGAGCCTAAGCCATGCCAGGAAAATGCACCCCGCACCATAGCAGAGCCGCCAAAACCCTTAATTTACTCAAGTGTTTCCTTCCGTGGCCTTAATTCAGATCATTTGGACTCTTTAAAAAGCTTTATCCAATATTTCACAGTGACTGGACGCACGTAAAACAAGACACATGGAAAAAATCTCAGCTTCCATCTAATTTAATTCACTTATGGTGGTGAGTAAGCAGGTCTTTTCCACTCCTATGGGATTTTGTAGTAGCATTTTGCTTGACTTGATGCGAATAAAAGGGACGACAGCCCATGACCATTGCGCAGCGTATGTTTACTCTCGCTGTCCATAATCAGAGTGATGGAATTGCACACAGATGTAAGGCGTCTTTAAGGGATTCTGTTTTCGTGCTTCACAGTTTGCCAAAGATGTTTTTGTTAGGACCTGAAATGACTGCTTTCCTGAGAAATTACATCAGTTAATTTCAGTATCATGTGAGCTGAGTTACACTGCATGTTGCCAGTTTGGGATAAAGGAGTGAGGGGGTTTGTGGATACTGCCGTGATGGACTTTAGGAGTGTGGAGACTCCTGTTCTTCTCAAGACTACCTCCCCACGTGGAGAAGAAGATGGCACCATAATAAACCAGAGTTTGTCACTGTTATCCACTCATAAGTAAGTCTAAAGTTTTAACCTTCAAGTTTGAAGTAAGTCCCAAGTCATGAAGGGTAAGTCTCAAGTAAAGTCCCAAATCACCGTGTTCAGGTCAAAGTCACAAGTCACAAATTTCAGGTGTCAAGTCCTCAAGTCACATTCAAACAAGTCTCTCGAGTCATCCAGCTCAAGTCCAAGTCAAGCTCAATTCATAGACATGCAAGTGTAAGTCAAGTCTCAAGTACTTACATTTTTTGCAAGTCAAGTCTGAAGTCATCAAAAGTGTGACTCGAGTCCAATTCATGTGACTCGAGTCCACAACTCTGGGGTGAACTGTCTCCCCTACGTCTGAGCAATCCCAGGGATGTGCTTCAGTCCTCGCCTATAGTGTTGGTTACATTAACAGTTATTGATATAATAGGCAACATACCCATTTATGAAGGGGGGATTTGGAATTCCCCTTTACAGTTACAATATCCTCACCTTCTTAAAATAATGGCCTAAGTCATTTTTTGAGTCATCTCTTCATGATGCTGGCCACCTCTGGTAAAATTGCCTACATCCTTAAATGAAAAGATCATGCTGTTCCTACCCCGGTAGTATAATGGCCCACATCAAGAGTGTGACTTAGGCCGTTTTATTTTTTGCCTAAGTCACAAGACAATGTGACTTAGGCAATTTTACAAGCTTTCAAGATGGTGGGTGCTTGCCTAAGTCACTTACTCCAGAAGTAATTTGGCCTAAGTCAGGTTTAAAATTGCAAAAAAAGTCACAACGGCATGTTCATAAATTGGCCTAAGTAATCTAATCCTCTCATGTTACATAATTGCCAGACAGCGTTATTTGTATGTCAATAGTCATATATTGTCATAACCTTTTTGTGTGAAATGATTCATAAATATCATATATTCGGTTCAGTTTATTCTGTTTTTTGAAAAACTTGAAAATATGACTTAGGCCATTATTTTAAGAAGGTGACGATATGTAATATTTTCATCCTTACGTATGCAAGACTATACTCCAATATGAATATAAAGATATACAAAGTTTAATGATAGCTTTTACTGCAACCAGATCCACAAAAATTTAGTTTAACTGCTGCAAGACATTGTCAAGACACCGATCACCTTTGTTTACAAAGTAAGTTTCTGAGTTTCTTGCCAAAGTATTGAAGATAATAATAATAATATTAACAGTAAACTTTATTTGTATAGCACCTTTCATACAAAATGTATCTCAAAGTGCTTTTACATTTCAACGATGTTATGTCTACCACTGAACAAATACACATCCTATAACTATGTCTTTTTCTTGCAAGTTTTGTATTTGTATTTATGGCTCCCAGCTTGACTGGGGATTTTACAGCTGTGTCTGTACACGGCGCGGCGCGCTCTTTGTGCTCCACCGCTGAGACTTCTCAAAGGATTGCCTCGGAGGCAACTGGGGGAACTGCTCTCAGAGGGAAACACAGTCAACCACCAACTTGGTTGTTATGGAAACAGACACAGAAGAGATGCATGAACGAGAATGAGACAATGAGAACGCATGTACCAATTTACAGCACTGTATATGGTGACTGGAGTAATACGAACAATATGTCTGAATGTGCAGCAATTCATAGAGTCCAAAATCTTTTTTTTTACATATAAATTGCTCATTTGAGTTGCTAGATGGGTTATGCTGATAGGTTACGCTGTTTCCATAAAAATGTTGAAAAAAACGTAATGTAATGTATTGTTTGTGACACTACGTTTACATTCACAGTGTCCATAGCCATAATTTTGTTCGCTATTTCCAGTGAAAACCACATGTATTTTAAGGAAACAAATTAGTAGAGTAGATAGGAGATGTATTTGGATTCATCACAATGCACTGAAAATAATATCCTGCATTGGGGAGTTATCCTGTGACTTCTCATAGAAGGGGATTTCTAAGCAGACATACAGTGGTTTGGGAAAATATTCAGACCCCTTAACTTTTTCCACACTTTGTTGTGTTATAGACTTAATTTAAAATGGATTAAATTGATAGTTCTTTGCCCTCAACCTACACACAATACCCCATAACGACAAAGCGAAAACACGTTTTTCAAAATTGTTGCAAATTTATTACAAATAAAAAACTGAAATATGTCATATTTACATAAGTATTCAGACCCTTTGCTATGACACTCCAAATTGAGCTCAGATGCATCCTGTTTCCTTTGATCATCCTTGAGATGTCTCTAGAACTTGATTGTAGTCCACCTGTGGCAAATTCAATTGATTGAAATGGACATTCAAATGACCTTTACTTTTTAGTTTTTTAATTTCTAGAAACGTGTTTTTGCTTTGTCATTCTGGGGTCATATTGTGTATAGATTGATGGGAAAAAAGTCAATTGAATCCATTTTAAATTAAGTCTATAACACAACAAATTGTGGAAAAGGTGAAGGGGCCTGAATACTTTCTGAAGCCACTGTGCATGGCATGACAGTCAGTTTTGGGGATAAACCCATCTCTACCCCTGCCCCTTTACCCAACATGTGGGGTGGTCAAGTATGATTAAAACTAATACAAACCATACTGTGTAGGCTACTTATGGAGCCCCAGCCTGCACATTGTGCCACGCCCATATTGTCCACACCTGTTCCCCATTGACTACTTTGGTAGTGCAAGGGCAGGTCAGGTGTGAGCAAAAACACACGGAGAGAGTAGAAGGAAAAGGAATGTGGGGGAGAGGGAACAGCATTCAATTGGATGTCAGAGTATATGGATAAAAGCCACAGACAACAAATGGAATCAGCTTTGTTTGTAAACCAGCACAGGTTCGTTTCGGGTTTTTTTTTTTAAGCTACTTTGAAATGCAAGATGTTGTGCATCCACAATCACGGCAGCTTCCGAGGCTTTAAGTTTTCAAAATGTCCTGAAAATGACCTTTCTCCTGCCCTCTCAATGAACAGGGGCACTTTTGATTGTCCATATTAGTAAAAAAAAGTCTGACCTCAGTTAACCCCCCGAAACCTGCAGAGATTTAACTACATCCAGACGACAAACTAAAACGTGGCTACAACTCAAACCAAACATGACCATAACACTGGGGAATCATCATGTTATCGGAGAATGCAGAAGATGTTACTTAATCAAAGAAGCGTCCAGTTCATATGCGGAGACAAATGTTCTATAAAAACAGAAAAGCCTTGACAAAAGGCCTGAGTTACAGCAGGGGGTGGGGAAAGATGGACCATGTTTTAGTGCATTTCTCACAGCCTTTTGATATCGTCGCTAATATCTGGAAGTCCTCACTCTCTTGATGTAAACAGAGAGCCGGAGTGCAGTGATGTTAATGAGGGCACACTTCCCTATCCTGCTCTGGGACCTCTCAAAGTACAGCTCTGAAAATTAGGAGGAGCACAGCTCCACAGCTACTTTTCTTTCACTTGACATTCCTGGCTAATCCCTCGCCCTCGCTGCCACCACTACCACCACGTATCCGCGCAAACAAAGCGAACGCATTTCTGCCTAATCTTTGAGTTAAAAAGCAGCAGGTCTCTGCAGGTCAGCCACAAGATGACACATTAGCTGTGCTTCTTTCTCAAACAAGCCGCTGTTGCATTTGTAATAGTTGTGTTGCTATGCGTATTGACAACGTGCACAGCAGCACTGCATGCATTTTAAAGCTTGCAGTGTAAATCGTGGAATGGTTTATATTTTTCAATCTTACTGGCAATGCGGTGTCTGCTAGTCCTTGCTATTTTTAAACAAAGGCTTTACTTCCAATGATAGTGATATGTTGTTATCTAAGCCACCTTAGTCGAGTGCACATGCTGCAGATAGCTCTGGATGAGAGCGTCTGTTAAATAACCCAATTGCAATTGTAAATAGAAAGTCTATGGAAATGTAGGATTTTCATATAATATTATGATATATATCCAATATATATATACATCATGCCACAATATCAACAAGTTATATGACCTATTGCCTTGCCTATATAAACATTGTCTAAGCTCATTCGACACACTGATATGGGGCAACTATTTATAATGTTTAAAATGTTCTCCTCATTGCAGTGAGTTTTTATGCACAGCATCATTAAGAGTTCCTGCACAGAATTTCTGAGCATGCCCAGAACAGCATTGAGGAGGCTTTCCCCCAGGACCCACTGATAAACAAAACCCCCGGCAACGCAGAGCTGCCCAGGCGCTGAAAATGAACCAAGTCTTAGAGGAAGTCCTGATTCTGTCAGACTTCCATTTTAAATTTGGATGGATTTTGTTTATTTTTATCCCTTCATTGGATAAACCTGTTGTGAGGAAATGTGGATTCAGCATACATGCTGGATCGGCTGCAAGCTTCACCCTTCTTCCGTGATGTCTTAAAAAGGTTTTTCTTATGGTAAATCCGGGTTTGATATTAATGCAAGCACTCCATTCAATACCAAGGCCGAAGGTTATCTGAATGTCCCACTTTGGCAGCTCTTTGTCTAATTGAACTCCATTTTGGCACATGTGTAACCAGACCAGAGCGGTATCTAGCAGGTTATATATAGCACTGCATACTACAGGCCTAACCCCCTTTGAAGGGCCAAGAAAAACGTATTCATGGGGAATTTTTCAAAACAATAAAAAAATGTCCCCCTCGATCCTCACTTTTCATACGTTTTAATCATTTTCATAATTTAGCAGATGGCTCAATTTCATTGTTTGAAAATTAATTTGATTATTACCAGGTCATTATAAAATGGCAGTATGGATTTCAGCGCTTGAAGTAAACACTGGGTTTTTACCATGTGCCAGTCTCAAATACAATATCTGACCAGGGTATAAATCTAAGTATAATCCGTTCATGTTCACTAAGAAGACAAGACACCGCATCCCACATTGTATCTACATCAACATAAAAAAGCATCATGTATTTAAAAAAGGCAACACATATATCAATATAATATAGTAGTTAGAATACAATACACTTGAAAATTGCTCAGGGATTCCACAATGAACGGCTTGTGAACAAGACACTTCAGAAGCTCAATTCTATCATTAGGGAGCCTTAGCTCTCGAGCAAGATGATGTATTGAATCTGGCAACTTTTCAAGCCAAAACAGATCGGGCAAAACCGTATTGGGCGGGAGTGGCACGCGAGCCTCGGTGGTGAAGAATCTCTTCAAAATCCGTCTCCTTACTGCACGGACTAAGCTGTCTCAGATAGTCCATCAATCAAAATGCAGAAGCCGTCTCTACCGCCTTGCGTGCTAAACCACAGCTGCAGGTGTAACCAATTACCGATACTTATTTTACCTAGGCCACTTGAAACCGCTGGCTTAATTAATCAGAACTGTGACACTGCACGTTGTGCAATTTTATGCCTCAGCCAATTATGGTTGTTTTTTTCCTGATGAGTTAAAATTCCACAGCAGCTTCTCGAAAAGCCATCTCAATGATTATTGTGAGTAAAGGCACGATGTTGTGTGTGGGTTCCTGCAGGGCCTGTTTACAGTAGGCCGCAAGGATGAGACAACCTCATCCATCTCCCACAGTCATCAAACAAGACCAGGCTCTATGCACCTTTCAGTGAGCGCACATAGAAGTAGCACTGAAAAGGGTCTGACTGTGCTTGTGGTTCTCTGTGGCTCAGTGGGTAGAGCACAGCGCTGACATCGCTCAGGTTGTGGGTTCAATCCCCATCGGGGCCACATATACTGAAAAATTAATGCACTCACTACTGTATGTCGCTTTGGATAAAAGCATCTGCTAATTGGCATATACTATATATATATATATATGTATATAACTCATCGGGAAAATGAAATTGTTAAATAATTGAACAACATTAATACGTTAAACACTGTGTGTATATCACAACACGAAAGTATCCTGGTGCAATCATTCAGTCCCACAAACCATGTTAATAATTGTTATTTTTCATTATACGTCACAATTGCCATGAGGAAAAGTGCACACACGAGTGACAGGCCTGAGTGTTAACATGATCGCAAACTACTTGAGGCAGGAGGCAATAGTCGATTGAAATAAATCTATTGTCGGTGTCAAACTTGTTCAAACAGACTTCAACTTATCAAACCCATCGCTGTTAATGGGGTCACCCAGGCCACCAGGAGAAATAATGAACTGGCATTCAACCCTTTTGTTTATAGCATCATGTCAACGTCTCAATGACTTGCGAGACAGACAAATAGCTTATCACATCGTTGCTACCTATTTAGCTTGCCGTCCAGACTGTCAAGAGTGGATAGTCAAGATAATTATGCATAATGTTTCTATTGGTTTGGCGTTTAACAAAGTTATTAAAATGTCAAGAGTATGTTTGAAAGACGTCTGGGTGTTTTTCCAGGTCAACCACACAGTACCACATTGCAAGCCAATGTCAGCCCTGCTTTACAAATACAACAAGGTACTGTGTACACTTGTCTGTCAGCGCCAGTGTTACCAATAGCACCAATTAACACAATTTGACACGTGAGCAGAAAATAGTTGCAGGCAACCAATAACAGTTGTGTATGTGTGTGCATGTTCGCTTGTGAAGAAACCAGTATGAATATTTATTTTAGCGGTGTAATGCTCATTTACAATATTTATCAGAAGAGGCTACCCTTTAAATGTCTTTCAAAAAACGTTGAATACAAAGGTTCAAGGCACCAGGGCATAGTCACAACAAGTCATTTTGTTATCCCAATATACCATATTAAGATTGGTTATTACAGTATGCAAGTTTAGAAAGAAGCAACAAAACAAACAGCTCTTTTTAACACATTGGATACACACTTTTGCAATGACTAACTGAAGAACGGTTTCTGGGAAGAAATATACAAGAGTACATGAAGTTTGACGATGAGAAAACCTCTTACTGAACTATGAGGTTACTTTAATTACTCTCATTGCAGTTTGTGTTTATTTATGCACTATTGTAGGAATGGTGACAGGATTTTTGTGGAGGAAAACAAGGAGTTGGATTAGGGAGCGTCTATTGTCAACACTGTTGACTTCAGTGAAACTCTATATACTTGTGTTTAGTATAGAAAACACTTTGAAATCTACATTGAAGGTAAATTCTTAAAATCTTCATACATATGTGTGATAATATGAACTATATATGTGATATATCGAAGTAATATAATCAGATTTTGTACTATAAGGACATTTTCCTAGCACAATTGTGTGCGTGTATATATAATTTAATGTATTGCTATGTAACCAGTTGAACGTTTCTTTAAAAAGCTACTCTTTACCAGTGTTTAAAGTGACAGAATTCAAGCTCAAAAATTGCACAGAATTGTTTCCTGGCATTCGTGAATGCTCAAATGCCTTGCACCTCTTTGCACGCATGTTGCAGTGCCTACACAACTTCTGAAAGGGCAACAATCTCCACTTCAGCGGATAGCAACCAGGACCACACCGTGTTGTTGCCATGAGGTTCCCCCCCCGACCCCCCCGTCTTTCTTTCCACAAGAATCCTCCTGAGGTCGGAGCTGCTGCATCAATCAGGTCCCGCCGGATATGACAAATGGCTGTTTGTCGAAAACCATAACCCTTCCTAAACTGCTTTCAGCCCTCCAAGACACATCACCCTTTCCTCTCTGTGCTCCATGCTCTCCTTCCTCCACATTTCCATCCCTTATTAGCCTTCTTCTTCTCCTTCTCCTCCGGTCTCCTAACGCTGCAATTGGCCTTCGGCGAACAGCGATTTCATAAAGGTGAATTTTTGTGGAGGACTGTGATAGAGATAATGTCCTCTGGGGGGATGTGCTCAGGGTGATAAGTTCAAGGACAAATGGGGAGCTCTAATGCTTTCAGGCCTTCTGCCTGCTGGGCCTTGGGCCTAGCACCTAGCAACAGCTAATCGCAGGGGTCGTTTGAAGGCTGGGTCGGAATGGCCATCGAGTGAGGACTGTGGGGGACCAGAGACAAGTTGAAAATAATGTCTGATGGGCTTCTCGGCAGTTAAAAGGGTGTGCAAGGTACACAAAACCATGAGAAGCAAAATAAAAAGAAGCTTAACATTATTTAGGTCTTGGTTTAAAAAAACATTTTTTTAAAATTTGTTTCAGATTTTTTCCAGTTTTTCTCCCAATTTAGTGCCAAATTATACCCTCTATTTATTTCGATTTGCCCTCCCCACACCAGCTCGCCGCTTGTCTCTATGAGGCAAGCTAATTCTCCAAGGGCAGCGCTCTCCAAACTCCGCTTCCTTCGAGATGGAATTCGCCCACCCACGTTCTGGAGACACCCTTACGCGCTTCTCAGGGAGTTTATGCCGACTCACCCTCCCCCCTCCCCCTGGGGTGGACAGCCAAACGCCACCCCCGATCTGGACCCCCCACCAGGGCCGGTCTGGTACAGTCGGGTTTCAAACCGCGACCGTGATAGGCAGCTCACACTCGTAAAGGACCAGCCAATACGGGTGCGTTAGACCGATACGCTATTTTAGGCGTTAGGCTCCATAAGTCTTGGTTATGACATCTCGTTTCCCTGTTAGCTAATAGCAAACTCAAAGCACATACTTGCCTTGCACCGTGCAATGGGTGGCCACACTGCGCTGTACACATTTTCTTGACTGACACAAATTAGGTCACCTTAAGTTTACCTGAAGTTCAGCTGCCGGTTTGGTTAAGGATTCTGCTGGATGAGCTTTCTCAAGCTTGACTCTAATTCCTTAAAAACGGTATTGGTTTCCATGGAGGTGACGACCCGTTGACAGCCCCTATGCTTGCCCCTATGCCCGCTTGTCATCAAACACCCTTCTCTTGTCTTTGCATTCACTCCTCAGCTGTATTATTCCATAAATGGCTGTGCATTTCTCTGGCTGTTTCAGATTGATTTATTTTGACAATATAAACATTCACTTGACAACAAAAGGTAGGAAAAAGGGGCACAGAAAAGGGGTTTCCACATCTGACCGATAGATAATATTTACTATATATATATATGCCATTTATCATACGCTTTTATCCAAAGCGACTTAGAGCCGTGAATGCATGCATTTTTCAGTAATGTGGCCCCAATGGGAATCAAACCCACAACCTGTCGATGAAGGCGTAGCCCTTTTCTGCCGCTTGTCTTTGGCTCATTATAGCCCTAAAGTGAAGCTGTGACCATACTAGAAAACATCATTCTTGCATCGCATTAAACTGGGATCAATATCTCCACACGGTTATCTTGACCCACTGTGCAAGGTTGTTCATCTACCTACACATGCCATGCCAGAGTATCGTGGTTGCAGGGACACAACAATGTGGCTGATTGTCCTGATCTCTGAGGGATGGGGAAATATCCATCTGAGGACCCCAGACATTTGATTATTAATCTTTGTGTTGTCAGTGTTCAATCAGGTACTACTGCATATATAAAACTAAAATATTGTAATTATGTTCACACAGCAGATTTAGTGCAGTGGATAGCACTGTCGCCACACAGCAAGAAGGTCCCAGGTTCGAATCACTGTGTAGTTTGCATGTTCTCCCAGTGTCCGTGAGGGTTTCCTCCAGGTACTCCGGTTTCCTCCCACAGTCCAAAAACATGCATGTTAGGCTAATTGGAGCATCTAAATTGCCCGTAGTTATGAGTGTGTGAGTGAATGGTGTGTGTGCCCTGCGATGGATTGGTGACCTGTCCAGGGTGTATTCCTGCCTCTCGCCCAATGTATGCTGGGATAGGCTCCAGGCCCCCCACAACCCTGACAAAGAATAAGCCGGTTAGGTAATGAATAAATGAATAAATAAATGAATTTACAGATTTAAGGTTCTTACTATAGTGATATCTGTATGCGTATTCTGTATTCGCAAGAAAAAATATCCTCTCATAATTGCTCCAGGCCAAGAGTTCAGGTATTAATGACATACATTGTTTGTGTCGACATAGTGGAATTTTAAGACACAAAGTACTACTGTGTAACAGGTAACTGGCAAGCCACTGTCCATCTCTCATCACGCCTATTCATAAGAGCAGCGGAGGAAAATAGCAAGATTGATTCGGTTCTTTTCAAGACATTTGCTTACATACGGCTGGCTTCAGGTTGACACATTTTCACATCTTAGCTATGACAGGATTGAGTAAACCGTTGTAAATTCATTATATATTTCCAGTAAATGTACTCTACTGGAATGTTCTCAAATGTAAAAGTGTGCTGGTTTTTTTGCAATACCACTAGCATAACATTGGTGTTATGAAAGATGAAAGCTCACGAGTCAGTCCATGTACGTTTCTGTGTGTAATTTAGGTATGAAATTTCTAAAATCTTTGCAGATTTTCTGTTTTTAGATCCATCAGTAGGCATCAAGACCACCAACGTTTAATTGGCCTTCCCTTTCAAATCAAAAAAAGTTCCAGTTATTTCTTTCTGGCCACGACAGCAGTTTGGGTTCGGTTTATAGAATAGGATCCCCCATTTCCAGATGCCATTAGCAGCAAGTATCTGTGACTAGGTCGTATTTACCTTCGTTTTTCAGTCATTATGCAAGAATTGGCTCTTCAATAAATGCCCACCGTTTGTTACACGTGAAGAACAGGTGGGGACTGTGCCCCTTTCTGTAAGAACAGCGAATGGCAAATTACCGTTCACATTATTATGCCGAGTCCAAGGCCATGTTGTATTTTATCCTAATAAAACAGACCCATAAGGTGCTATGCAGACGTTACATAATATTCAGCCTCATACATTGTGTGGTGGAGCCACCTAGTGGATTACACTGGAAGTACTGCTACTACGGTGTTCTATTCATCTGGTGACTTCAAACTGAACAGCTGCTCAACATTTCAGTCAAATCTGAGAACAAAACTGACACCCTGTCGAGAGGAGAAATCTAATTTAGAATCGTTAAGATGTTTTAAAAATTGTGCGTCTATTGTAAAACACTACAGACTTGCTGATCCCCAACACAGAAAAACAAACACATGCCCATACTGTATATTTAACTTATAATTTGGAAAGATAAGGGATTCTAAAAAACACAAAGAACACAAATATCATAGATCATAGGACAGTCAAATGAGGCTATATCTGTAATTCAAAACATTTTAGGGAGTTTAAAGCATTAGTTTAATTTTAGGAATACACAATTCCTGATGCCAAATTGAACTATGCCACCACATACAGACATTGCATCCACACCTGTTTTACGGTGTTATACAGTGCATTTACTCTTAAAGCTCGATGAAAAATCTGGTTCAATTGCCATTTAGAAAAGGTTTCAAACGGGCTGAAAAAAACAAAAAACATTCAAACAGCTTGGTGGAAGTTTCCAAAGGTTAGAAATCCAGATACAAGAAAGAAAGCACCAAAACCTCTTCCTGTTAAAAGTTTTAATGTTATTCTCAAATACATTTGATATGACAATTTTACATAAACTTTTTCAAAACACAAGTGATTTTTTTTTTTATTGGAATATTTTATTATTTTTTATTTATTTGATTTTTTTAAAAGTTTTTTATTTTTTATTTTTTTTACTAAAGCTCAAAGCAAAAAGTAACGTACTGAGTTGGTTTGACCTGGCAAAACAAGAGGGCTCAAAAATGAATTTCAATTCAATTAAAGTGGCCAACAGTGGAAATCTCTTATTTTTATTCAAATGGTTGTATGGGTTTTCTAAATGAAAAGAAAATAAATCTACAGGGTTTCCTTATTGTACGATACCTGATAAACACTTCCACATACGTTTAAAAGAGCGAGCGAGTAATCATGCTTTGCACGGGCAACTTCACACAGTGAGAGCCATCAACCGCTGTGGTTCGTCAGCTCACTCAATCACCTCAATTCAGAGTCTTGCTCTCCTGAAGCTCACAAGTGAGCGCCACTGCTCCCTTCTCTTGGTCCCTCAGAGAGTTGTGACCAAATCCTCTGCCACGCCCCCACAGGGAAAATCTGACACACAGTCCTTCAGAACGTACCAAATCCGATCTACGCTGGGCTAGCCGGGAACCGACCGTTTATTCGCTGGCAGGCCTAGCCGCGCCCTAAAGAATACCTTTCTTTGAAAAGAAGAGAAACGACGCCTCTTTGCACGCCCGAGTCCAGCATCCGTGGTGACAAGTTCACCTGCATATGAAATAAGACGGTAAGATTAGGTCAAAGAGAAACAGTCTTGAAGCTATTGTGGTGGAACATTTCCTCAGAAAAAAGTCTACAACTATCGCACAATTAGGATCGTCTCACAACCTGCTACTGTTGGTGTTCACCGCGCGCTACCTTTTCAAGATGTTTGCCTCTGTCGAACACAGGCGGGCAAGGTATGACTGAACTGGTTGACAAACGTCGACATATTTTAATGTTTTAACACTTACGCTTCGTCTATTCTTAATTGCGGAGATTGAAGTCATACCCCAACCATCAGGTAAGAAAAATACCGTAACAGAGCCAACCAAATCACTCAATGCACCTCAACAAAGCTCAAACTCTAATCAAAAACTATCCTGAGTATATGAGGCACAGAGAATTTATCAAGTAAAACATTCCCAGACATTTCAGTCTCATCTTTATTCCTTGCATAATCTGAGCACACCTGTTAAAATACTGAAGCGACGACATATTGCTTTTCACTTCATTATATAACCGAAATGGACCCTGACCCAGTTCTTTATGAAGAAAATCAGCCGCAAAAATGGCATTTAACCTTGAAGTTAATGGCCACATTTTTCAAGCAAAACATTTAAAAATGCGATGCTGCAAAAATGAATTAATTTAAAAGAAAATTCCAGTCACACCAATCGCCTAAAACGGATGCCATTGTACAATAGCAGCTTAAAGGTTTCTCAGAGAAAGAGAATCCCGAATTTCATAAAAATCTGTACAATTAATTTTCCATGAAATGCTCACTAGTTTTAACCTTGAAATGGTTTTTTTTTTTAACGATGTCAAAAAAAAGAAAAAAAAAAAAAAGTTCAGAGTATCAACTTGAAAAGGCGGGAAACGGTTACCTAGGAAAACAGGCTCCAAACAGGAACAACAAAAATAGCACCAGGTTGTGGAACAGTTAACACGGAAACGTCGCGAGCAAAAGCAGCCAGACACCCCACAGAAATCTCAGTAACATGGTGACTTCAACATGGTCACCCCCCGCAGATTCCTAATGACTGACAAACAAACAAAAAGAAACGTAAACATCGGTAGTTGGATATCCAATACCACAACAGCATTGACTTATTAGCCATTTGATCAATGTTGAACCCCTGCTTATGTGCATTAACGTAGTTTTCATATTGATGGGAAATAATCGTTAATATTAGCAACAGAAAAGTGCTGAAGGACTACAGCCCCCTTAGCGATACAAAAATGGCATACATTCATTTGTGAGCCCTGTAACCAGAGGAATTGTCCTATGTATCTTGCTACATAACTGTAAGCAGAGTTTGAGAAAATACTTAAAACAAAAATTAAGCACAAAGCCGGTGACAATTCTATAGACAGCAGTGAAAAGTACAAAATGAAGAGAAGGATAATCATTTACACTATAAGGCTGTTTGTTCAATAATATACATATTAAGGGAATTATACATTTTACCAACAATACTTCTACGTTTATTTTTTCCTTTTTCTTTGTTTTTTTGTCGTATTTTTTAGTTAAAAATACATATTTTAACATCAAAGGCTTGCTGTAGTACAAGCAAAGGATCACACTATTATACAACAGTTTAGAGATCACTCGTCTCACTGGCTCAACCAAATGTTTAAAACAAGGGCAGCTACACTTTACTTGTTAAAGAAATGCCGTTCACGGTTTATTCATCTATTTCTCTTTACATATAATTAACTTTTTATTTTATACCGAACTATATGTGAAACACTGACTTGCGCTCCACTGCCCTCCTGTGTGCATAGCGCCACCTGGTGTACAATGTGAGGAGCTTTGACAGAAAACGGCAGCGTTGGTTGCTCCAAAGGTTATGCAACTATCAAAGCTTTCAGACGCCATACTCATTCAGGATAACAGTTTTGAACAAGCAGTTCATAAGTTTCTTTTACCTTTACGTTGTCTCCATAACCAAAATCTCAGACTTATATTCTCTCCTCGGAAACCTTTTATCCGTAAAGCAATTTAAATATAATCAAATTCACTGCAATAAATATAGTTTGATGCATTGACCTCAATTCAGACCTGAATGGTGAAAGTCTGACGTTTCCCGATATATACGCATTTCTTACCAACTCATCCTGTAGGACCTTCAATTAACATGTTACTTTGAAAAGGTAAACTTTGAAAAGCAATTCTCAAGTTGCATATGCAACCATTTTAAGATGGGTTGGAAAAAACTCACCGTGTGTATATGTGGATATATTTAGAGAATGTCAGAGAACAAAAACAATGTCGATTGAATCAAAACCTGTTTCTTTGCCTGGATGTTAAGATTTGTAAAAATGTAAAAACGCTGCATTTTGTGGTAAATTATAAGAATATATTCAATGAAGATTTACATGACATTTCAGGTAGTACAGCAAAAAAAAGAATTTTAGGAAAGCTTGCAACAAAAAATGACAGTCGTAAACTGAAAAACACAATTTTCCAAGTTGTGTGACTATTAACGAAGGAAAAATGATATGGCCTTGGCCGTCAATAAAAAAACAAAATCTGAACACAACCAATACCGCCAGAGGTGCTGAAAATGAAAGCATTAATCATAGAATGACTATTAGTTTGCGCTAAGGTTCACTTCTTTAAAACATAATAATAATAATAATAATAATAATAATAATAATACGCTCAGTTGCTGGACACATTATACCTGAGCCTTTCAATTCAGAGATATTCATGTACTGGTATCATCTATATTATTCAATATCAATCATCTGTGCATAGCCCCACCAGAGAACGGTGTGTGTTTCAGTCTTCTAAGCTTTGTAACAAATGGATAGGGAGCTAGCCCGCTCGAAAGCAGGGCGTTTGACAAGGTTTCAGAGCCAGGGTAAGTGTGCATGCATCGCCTAATGAAAATGACAAAACTAACAAATATATTTCAGACACTGTTCGTTCACTAAATGATAAATTGGGTTACATGGAAAAAGTAAAGAAGTGAGGCGAGTTTACAAATGAGTATTTTCGAGACGAGGACTTTTCTCCCAGTCTCTGAGAAAAAGAGAGCGCCCCCTGCTGGAAGGAAGCCCCACAGGCGTGTTCTCTTGTGAGGTGAGTAAAAAGGTCAAAGGTCAAAGGTCCCGTACTTTAAACTGTAGTCTTAAAATGTGCCACATCTTAAACCAGAGAGGAGGACAAAAAGATTGATTTTCTCTTCTTTTTCTTCTTTTCTTTTTAAATCTCCCACACCCCACATCCCCCCCTCCCTCCCCCTCACTCATCAATATGATGAGCATTCAAGTCCCAAACCAAAACGGGGAAAAAAGTTGCTGCAGTTTTTGCAGTTAAAAAAAAACAAAACAAAAAAAAACATTTTTTTAAACAAAAACAACAAAAAATAAAAAAATAATAACCACCTTGGGTTTACTTTGAACGCAGAGGAAAGTGAGGTGCAGGAGTGAGTGACAGACTCGTGCACGGGATCCTCTCTGGAACTCCACATCGACCCAAAGTAACGCCGGCCTGCGGGCGTCCACGGGACGAGCCCTCGGAGCGCCCCAGCGGCAGGAAGGGCCGACGGGCCGCTATGTGCTCCCGGCTGCCTGGGCCTCCCCACCCTCCTGGGTACCTGGGACAGGACAGAGCGCGGCGCGTTAACACACTGCCCGAGAACGACAGAAGGATTACACACAGACGCGCGGCTGTAGCCTAGGGTGAATGGTAGAGGGGACGCTGTGTTTGCTCGTCAGTTTGGAGCAGGGGTGCCCAAGTTCGGCCCTCGAGAGCTACTGGGTGTGCAGGCTTTTGTTCCAGCCCTTCACTAACACACTGATTTCATTAACCCCTTCACTAATACACCTGATTTCATTAACCCCTTCACTAATACACCTGATTTCATTAACCCCTTCACTAATACACCTGATTTCATTAATCCCTTCACTATCACACCTGATTTCATTAACCCCTTCACTATCACACCTGATTTCATTAACCCCTTCACTATCACACCTGATTTCATTAACCCCTTCACTAATACACCTGATTTCATTAACCCCTTCACTAATACACCTGATTTCATTAATCCCTTCACTATCACACCTGATTTCATTAATCCCTTCACTATCACACCTGATTTCATTAACCCCTTCACTAACACACCTGATTTCATTAACCCCTTCACTAACACACTGATTTCATTAACCCCTTCACTATCACACCTGATTTCATTAACCCCTTCACTAACACACTGATTTCATTAACCCCTTCACTAACACACTGATTTCATTAACCCCTTCACTAACACACCTGATTTCATTAACCCCTTCACTAACACACCTGATTTCATTAACCCCTTCACTAACACACTGATTTCATTAACCCCTTCACTAACACACCTGATTTCATTAACCCCTTCACTAACACACCTGATTTCATTAACCCCTTCACTAACACACTGATTTCATTAACCCCTTCACTAACACACCTGATTTCATGAATCCCTTCACTAACACACCTGATTTAATTAATAAGCAGGAGTGCCAAACCCATAAATTCTGAGTTCATTACTGTGACGGGCGTCTCTTAGCCATGTCCTGGTGAAACCAAGCGAACACGCTTTCTCCATATTCGATGTACAGTGGGTATAAAAACCATTCACCCCCCTTTGGCATTTTTCACATTTTCTTTTCTTACTTCACGGAACCAAAATGGGATTTTAATTGGGATTTCTTGCCACTGACCGTTTACACCCACGGTACGCACACGTGTACAAGACCCGCGTCACAGCATGAGCGCACTGACGGCAGAGCCGAGGGGGGGGGGGGCTGTGTTTACTGCTGGCGGGGCGGAGGGGGGAGGCGCTGTGTTTACCGCTGGCGGGGGCGGAGCTGGCCGAGGGAGCGATGACGTCGTCCTCGTCGCTGTCCTCCTCGTTGGACTGCGGCACCTCGGCCTCCAGCGCCGCCGGCTTGGTCTCCGCCTCCTGCTCGGCGCGGCTGCGCAGGGCCAGGATGCGGTGGTGCAGCGCGGCCGAGAGCTGCCCCGTGTCCTTAGAGCTGGCCTGAGAGGGAGAGACGCGCGCCGTCAGCGCGGTTTGAGTCGTGGCTACAGATTTACCTACAGGGTCCTTGTTTAACTATGTGGTTGCTCCTAGCACCCAGGAATTGTACATCCCGCTAGGGTGGCTTTCAGCGAAACTGTTCTTGACTACGGTTAACACTTTGTTGTACGTCGCTCTGGATAAGAGCCTGTAATGTCATGTAATGTCCAAATGCCTGTAATGTAATGTAAATGTAATGTAATGTAATGTAATGTAATGTAATGTAATGTAATGTAATGTAATGTAATGTAATGTAATGTAATGTAATGTAATGTAATGTAATGTAATGTAATGTAATGTAATGCCTGTAATGTAATGTAATGTAATGTAATGTAATGTAATGTAATGTAATGTTATGTAATGTAATGTAATGTAATGTAATGTAATGTAATGTTATGTAATGTAATGTAATGTAATGTAATGTAATGTAATGGTTTACACCCGCGCGACCAGCTGGCACAGCGCTTATCCCAGAGGGGCACGAGGGGGCGATCGGTTTTGGGGATTTCACGCCAAACTTCTGCTCTTTATTTATTTCATTAGCCCCAACCATTTACAGTACACTCCCGGCATAGGCGATCTCATGAGGACCACAGCGTACGGCGGAAACACTGAATAAACAGGCAGCATTTAAAATAAACACACTGGCCGACGCAATTTCAAAATGTCAATATTGCGCAAATGAATTCATTCGACGTTCGGTAAAATAAATTGCTTTGTCTCCATGACATTTACTCTGCTCTGATCTGGTTTGCTGCTCACGCAGTGGCAAAGTGCGTCAGTGACACCTTCTCGGCGACGGCAGCAAAATCCGGGAGCTACTTAGTAAACGCACAGCGCTAGCATAGAAGTGGGCACTTCGCCGGGCTGTCACAGTTAGACACTGACATCTGAACGAGGCGGGCGGATAATCGGGCAATTCGCACGTGTGGGAGTCGGTTACGTGGGAACACACTGTATTTGATCTGACATTTTTGACAAAGTCGTGAGTTATAGCTCCAGCAAATGCATCGTTGGTGAAAACATTCTAGTGTCGCCTGATATAGGAGTGACCCAGCGGAAGAAGTTAGTGGAACAAAAGACTAGCAGACACGCCTCCCGGGTGGTGGAGGGGTAAGAATGTCCGACGCTGCCCACTGCGACCGGGGTTCCATTCCACCATGTCGCGCCATTTTGGCTCTGGCCGGGAGTGCCACTAGGAGGCGGCAATTGGGTGTCCGCCCCAGGGGGGGGGAGGGAAGCCGATATGAGCTTGCTGCATATATGAGTGGTCCTGTGTGTTACGGTGACGGCTTGGCGGGTGCCGGCTCTGAGGAGGCGGTACATCGCTCACGACCGGTCTCAGGACTACGGCAGCGAGTTCTCATACAATGGAGGGGGTAATTGACACGAAAAAGATGGCATAATTGGCTACTAACAAAAGCAAAAACAAAGAAAACTAGCAGACACACAGAGCTGTGCACCCATGCGCTACCCAAACAGCCACACTGGTCCCGTGTGATTCGTAACAGCATCTTCTCCTCCTCCTCCCCCCCTCCCCCCACAGTCGTACCGATATGAGGAAGACCTTGACTCCCTGGTCCTCCGTGTCCATGGCGGTGATGCGGATGCTCTTCTCGCTGGCCTTCTCGATCTGCATCTGGGCCCACAGCTTGGTGTTGAGAATGAGGCGCAAGCTGCCCTGGGTTCGCATCACTGCGGCAGAGAGGAAACACGGTAGCGGTATCAGCTGGGACCGCTACGGTCCGGTGCGTCGGGCTGTGTGCCATCGCTGGCCATCAAACGGCCCAGGACTTAGTGCTACGCGGGGAGGACGGGCGGGTTACCTAATCGCGACTGCAACGTGCCGTCGTCGGTGGACGCCATGTCATTCAGTCTGAGCAGTCCTCGGCCCCTCTCCACCCACGACTGGGACGTTTTGTCGAACACAAATAATTTGCATTGTATCTATGGAGACGGAGACACAGCCGAGTCAACTTTAAGCTCCGCTCCGATTAGAAGCACATTCAGCCAGTTCGGTTAAATATTTCAATCACTTCAAAATGGCGTGAGGCTTAAGTATCACAGCGAGGCCGCAAGGAGGCCGCAGACTGATGATAACGAGGCGCGTGAACGCCAGGGAAGGCGGCCATTGCCAGCTCTCCTACCTGTAAAACGTTACTCTCCGACTCTTCTCCGGTTATCACCTCCACCTTCTCTAGTAAGCACCTCTTGGCCGTGGCTTTAGTGTACGCTGCAGCAGACTCCTCTAAAGACTCGGCCACGTTGTTCGCTGCAACGACAGGAACCGAGCCGACCCGGTTACCCAGAGAGGCTGAGGGCTGGGCTCTACGGGCTGCAGTGGTGAGAAAGGAGTCGAGCCAACCTGCACGTTTCACAGCCAAATTTGACTACATCACTGCTAATGTCAATCTCTACACAGGTCACTACAAAGTGGATTGACTTATTATTATTATTACTATTCTTTATTTGCCATGTTACACAAGTTACACACAAGGTAATTGGAAGTCAGTTTTTTCGCATACCTCCGAGCGCAGGGTCAGCCATAGTACGGTGTCTTGAATGTACCATGACTTGGGCTTGGCTACACCTACCCTTCTCGGGAGTAGTGTCCTGTGAAGGAGGTTCAGACGCTGGGACATCGGGAGTGTCTTTGCTGCCCTCTACTGGTGATTCACTGCACATGGGGGGACTCTGAAAACAAAGTGCATCAATAAAGGGCTCAATACGCCTTCACCGTCACCTTCGGGAAATTCAGTACGCAGTAGAAACATGGGGGAAAAAGTTCCATGGTTTGGTAGAAAATATCAAAAGAAAGATTATTGCCCATGCACCATGGTCCCTGCCCATCTCTCCACTATCCAAACAGAGGCACACTTTCACAGGGGTCCCCAATCCTGGCCCTGGAGGGCCACAAAAATCATCCAAAAATCCCCCACAAAAATCCCCCAAAAATCATCAACAACCACTTCAGACCCACGAAAGCAGCTGAGGTGAGTGAACTGTGCAATCAACGGATTTCACTGATAAATTAATCAGCGACCAAAACCAGCAGACCCTGCGGCTGGCTGTCCAGGACTTCGAGGACGCCTGCCTTGGAGGAATACCCATCACCGATCACCATCACCAATCTTTCATTCATCCATCACTCATATGCACACTGGGCAAAAGTGAAATTAAAGAAAAGAAAAGAAAAGGAGAATAGACACTGGAGGGAGAGGACGGTCAGTTGGCTGGTGTTGTAGCAACACACTAAGCCTTCTGGCCCCAGGACCTGTTGCTTGCATTTGATAACATCTAAAAAGCAAATAATACACTGTTGCCAGGGAAGTGCATGAGGAGACCACGAGCTGAACGTGAGGCTAGCCAGCCAGCCGAATCATTTTCTGTTCTGATTAACCAAACCACGACTAGATGTGACCAAAGCCCAGACATGACAAATAGACACTTGTCTCTATCTCTATAGCTATAATTTTGTGTCTTTGCTGTATTTTTTCAGGGAGAGTAATTCCCTCCATGGCAGCATTCATAGATAATTTTATTTCACACCCAATTAGGCACCAAGTCAGTCAAAGAGCTTAACAATACCATATGCAGTAACTATTTGCAAAAATAAAAACTGTATTGCAGTGTACACTGCATATG
Source organism: Aldrovandia affinis (assembly GCA_029706075.1). Classification (NCBI taxonomy): domain Eukaryota; kingdom Metazoa; phylum Chordata; class Actinopteri; order Notacanthiformes; family Halosauridae; genus Aldrovandia; species Aldrovandia affinis. The sequence goes on along the minus strand of JAINUG010000035.1, from coordinate 1,120,297 downwards.
AATGGTAATATTTCATCTGCACATAATAATGAATCTGATGTGTGGAGAGAACAGTTAGAGACAGTGGTTTGTCCAACAGCTTGGGCGTGAAAAGTACACAGCAGTTTGCAGTGTTCTGTTGGATAAGACATTAATCTCTCTGAGCAGCGAAGCGCCCACCCACACATCATAACAGCGAGGTCTGAAATTAACTACTGTTTAACAGAGGAGAACAAACATTTAACTTCCATTTGGATTCTATTTATGGTACACTTTGCCGTAGCGCTCTCAGCTGTTCCAATAAATGCACCTCCACTTTGAATATCTCAAACACAGTGGGAGGAGATGGAAACTGAGGAACCGTTCTTATCTAGAATTATCACGTTTCAAATATGAAAACCATAAAGAGACATTTGAATAGAAGACTCACCAGGACACGGTCGGACATATTCTGTCCAAAAACGAACTTCGTCCCAGTTTCCACATTGTTCGCTGGTTTCTGTAAGCTGAAAATGCAATTGAGCGACACTTAGTAGATGGGAGAAGAAAGAGTCACTTCACAGCTAAAACAACCAAAAAAATGGGGTGTTAAAAAAGGCGGCTCCAGGAGTGTTACCTGGGGGCGCTGATGTACTGTAAGAAATAATTGGTTTCCCCTGACTGAGACTCGACTGGAGATCGACCCTCTTTGTTTTCTTGCACCTGGAAAAAAAAGAAGTAAAAAAGCAATGCCAAAATGAATTAGGTTGATTTACCAAATATTGACACTTTTTTTTGTTTGTTTGTTTTTGTTTTACCCGTTAGCTTCAAAATGCATTTCTAAACAGGATCCTTTCCGGTTTAATCTGCATCACGAGTGTGGGATGAATTTGGAGAATGGAGAAAAACTATTTCACCATTTCAATATTAATACTAGATTTGATTACAAGCTGCAGGACTAAAGGACGTGGGGTGGCACACACAAATAAAGGCCTACTTTAATTATTACAATGTGACATCTATTTATATCAATTCTTTAACCAGCTTGGTTACGCTGGTTAAATAATTGATATCAATAAATCCACAGTTGAAACAGCTTAATTGAAAAATGTACACATTCAAGTCTGTAAACTAAATATTATTAGTTTGAACAGCTAAAAGCCTTAATTGTGCGTGCACCTTATTGTATTTAGTTCAGCGTTTCTCATCAGATTTTTGGGCTTTTTAAATTTAACTAATTTTTTTAGATTATTGTTCTTCATTTTCTGCTCGGGGGAGGGACTCACATTATATTAAAGGCTGTAGTAATATTGCAGAAGCAAGAATTCCTGAAAAAGTAACTTCCTCATTAAGGCCGTAGAAACATACATGATCCAAGCCTGCAAAAAGAACTAGAAGTTCTAAACACCAGGTGTGCAGCACAATTAAAACCGCTGTATCAATTTGCATTGAACACACTTCCCATGACCGAGCACGTATTTAAGAACCACAGAACAGTCCACTGACAAAACCAGGCTCAGTAGGTAAAGCACGGCACTAACAACGCTTAGGTTGTGGGTTCGATTCCCATTGGGGCCACGCATACTGAAAAATGTATGCATTCACTAATGTAAGTCGCTTTGGATAAAAGCGTCTGCTAAATGGCATATATAAAGCCAAACAAACAACATGCATATTTTATTTTCGGAACTTGACTGTGGCCGTTATTAAGTTGGTTGAAGAGGAAACCTTCGCTCGGTCTTTGATGTTCTGTCCGAACACGAAGGAGGCCGCGGCAGACGTTGGCCTCATCTCCCTGTCCTCTCCTCTCGTCCCGCCCTCCGGACTGGCGGCCTCCTACGAAACAACGGGATGGAGCGGTCACAACACGAGGGAAGTGATTAACCTTTATAGGTGTGCAAAATTAGGATTTCATCGCTCTCGAAACTGTGAAGAGCAACGCTGTTAAATTCCTCTGGTAGGGGATGCAAGCAGGCTTCTAAGTGTGTAAAAGTGAAACCGTACGGAGGGAAGTATATGGGCCAGACTTCTTCCACGGCACGTCCCAAAGTAATGTCATTATTCCATTAACAGAATGTCTGATATATACTAAACAAACGTGACATACGTGTTATAAAATGTTATATTAGTCAAAGTAAGCTGACCTACTGACAACTGAAACGGCTGCATTTGATTGGTATTTTGATAGCTTGTGATTGTATCATGTATATAGGTAAATTACCACACAGTTCTAATGACGTAGCTTATCAGCCATTCGTTTTACAGGGACCGAATACGCAGCTGCTGGCTAGCTTTGTGGTGATTATCTACAGTTACAGCTTGCAATCTAGCCAGTAAGAAAGATGACTGTCCACCTGCTCCAGCGGTTTGTTTTTCAGGACAGCTAGAAAGAACAAGAGCTCTTCCTCATATGGGGATCATCCTCATCCATCGAGGAAAAATAAAGTCTCAGCAAATACAGTTATCTAGCTACCTAGCCAATATTCCACATTGCACCCAGCTAGCAATGCTATATTCCCCGGATACTAAAAGGTTAATTGGTGTCGCACTATTGAACTAAGTTCCTTCCGACACAAAGTGCACCTCTGACTGTGCTATTGTTCAGATCAGGATTATACAGCCTGCTATTGGTGTTTGCACGGCCACAGGGCTATTGGTTACACAGGGCGTTTATCATCGCTCGACCTTCTCTTCCTTTATCGACCCTTTATGGGTCCAATTAAAGCCACCTGACTGCAGTTTACTACCTTGCTAGGTGACCGCACTTGTTGCTGCAGCTGTGCGCGGGGCTGTTCATATCGACGCGCTAGCTACGCGAAGCGGTCAGCGCTCACCGGCGACTTGGCCGTCTCCTCCGTGACGCCGTCTGAGTTCTCCGTGCTGTTCTGAGAGGCCGGCTGCTCCTCGGCGGTGCCCTCCGACGACTTGTTCACACCGTTCGTCCCGCTGGAATCTGTCATTATTACAAAGGCAGATGGAAATCTAATCAGAGCTTTTTCCCCCAATGGTTCTACTTTCATCCTACACATATTGTTACGGCACATTAAAGATACAAAAAAAATTAAAAAAACAAGCACAGAAAATCAACAGCGACTCCATCTTGCCACTTGTGCAAATGGAGAGAGTGTGCAAAATGTCTAAACCCATGTGGGCTGATGTTTGAGTAAAAAAAGTCCACACGTGAGTAGCTGGAATGACACGCGCGATGTCCGCCGGGCAACACCCGCTTCCTCTCGGCGGTAACGAGGAAGGCACGTGACACAATGCAGGCTTCTTTGTCTGTGGAATTCCTGCTTTTCTTGAAATTGTACTCACTGGACTGGGCGAAAGAGTTGGGCGGGGGAGCCTGGAGCACGGCCGGGCGAAGCACGCTACGCTGCTGCTCTTTGGGCTTCTGGCTCGGGACACCTGGAAAGGAATCCGCTGATCAGCTCGGATCCGGGGTTCCCACTCAAATCAAATTTCCATTTTCCACGACAGAATCATTTTCAAGGTTTTTCCATGACGCGTGGGAACCCCGTTGGATCTGAAAGGGCACGGCTTCCGAAAAGCCACGAGGAACCCCGGAATTACGGTGATCGACTCCCCAGAAATAACGCAACGCATCTACGACTGACGCTCCTTTCAAAAGTCAAAAAGCTTTGGAAACCGCCGGCTGAAAACAAGTCTTGAGAAAATGTTGCATCTTCTGGAAACGCAGTGGCGTTTTCCCACAGCTCGACCTGAGTAATCCCTCCAGCCTGAGGTGTCATTTTCACTGGGGCTAGAGCTTCTTTTTACTCGAGGCGAAACTTCGCTGTTTGGAACCAATATAAGGTAGCGCTGAATAAAAGTTTAAAAAGCAGATCCACGCCATTAAAATGCAGATCTAAAAAGGGACCGGGAGCTTAAAATGCAACGGAAAAAGAAACATATCTTCGAGAAAGCGTGCAGATTCACGTGACATGTATCCCATACGTGTAGCTAGCTAGGTGGCGTAACTTGAGTCAACTACCTAGCAACTTAACAAGTGAATTAATGGTGGAACAACCAGGCTTTTTTCAAAGCTAATCTAACAATATTAGCTTGCATTTTCTCTCACAAGTTGTTGCACATTAGTCAGAAATGAAGTGTCAAAATTAAGTTTGTGACAACATTTGAAAAATAAGTCATTTAAACGGGACTGTTTTGATGGCCTTTCTTTTCTGTCATCAGTTCATTCAAAACATAAATAGTTTGGGTTTAAAATAACCCCATCCCCAAGTTTCATTTCAGGTGTGTAACATCTCACAATCTCCATTTTTATGGTACACGGTACATGGTACAGAGATTCTCAGATAAAGCACTACAAGTCTGTTACATCTACCACTAGACTGGAGCAGAAACACCGCCCAGCACAGTCATCAATACACACCAGCACTCGGTGCCTGTCCGTGGATCAAGGTCGGTGGTTTCAGACGAAATCCAACGGTCTTCTCCTCTGTTGACAGATGTATACAAGCACAGCATAGGTGGTTAGGTTAATGAACGCTACAGCAGCACATTACTGTTCTCCATCACAAACTATGCAAAAAAAGTCCCACACTGTGGTCTTAAAATGCCTTTTTAAAGGGGCTCTCAAGTATAGAACTTTTAGGCCCAGATTCAATCTAACCTCAATAGCATCTACCTGCGTCCTTCATTTTGATTTAAGAATGTAGGCAAGTTGTTGTTTTTTTCATTTTACACATATGATTATTAGTTTGGTGGTCACCAAAACAAAATGTGAAAGAGACAAACGCAAAAAAATGCAAAGAAACCAAAACATTTTGTAAGATTGAAATGCAGTGAAGGGTTTATGCAGTGAATGTTAAGGTTTCCTTAATGGAATGGAAGAAATGGGTTTAATGAGTGATAATTATTAGTAATAAAGAGTTAAAGTGATGTAGTGGAGGCAATGCAGTCCCAGATTGCATTCAGGGACACTAAATCGCGTATCACTGGAACTCGTATTTCCCCAGCAGTTGTTAGGAATTCTGACAGCCTGTCAGATTTTGTTTTAAATAATAATATTCTTTACTTTGTCATGTTACACAAGTTACACGCAAGGTAATTGGAATTCGTTTTTCCCCTAACTCTCCTAAGAGAGGTCTGAGCGCAGGGTCAACCATAGTAACGCCGTCCCTGGAGCAGTTTAGGGGTTCGGTGCCTTGCTCAAGGGCACTTCAGCAGTGCCCCAGGAAGTGAACTAGCATCCCCCCGGTTTCCAGTTCATTGTCTTTTCGTTTGGCCTTCCTGGGATTGAAACCAGCAACCCTCCGCTTGCCAAGCCGTGTCGCTAACCACTTAGCCACTGCCGCCCCCCACAAAGCAGCAGTGGCTTCAGCATTCAGCTTCCTCAGCCTTCAAACGCAGGTGGCCTTAATGACGCACTGCATTACTGTACAATACACCTCCCACTGTGGCACCAAGTCACACAAACACACTCAAATGGTCCATTACTGACATTAAGTCATGGAGTCAGAGGGGAAAAAAACAAGAGAAGCACACGTGCTCGCACGCACGCACACGCACAAACAAAAACATTTAATGGTCTCACCAGGTTCTGAGTCAGAATTTCCAGTTGGAGACTGGCAGAAATTGGAGGGCATGAACACATTGTTTTTGGACACTGCAAATGAACAAAGAAACAACGTGAGAAAAAGTATGTCACTTCTAAATTTATCATGGATAGTGATGGTGCTGCTTAGAACAACACATTACGCATGTTGTCCCTGTTCACAACAACTGTTCCTACATGCAAAAATGAAGCTCAGAATCGTGTCATCCCCACATTCAATTATGTCCTTTCTGAGGCAATAACCTCACTGAAGGCTGACTGATGCAAAAAAACTGAAAAAACTAAAAACAAAACATGATTGCTAAAACTGAAAATGAGATCAAATGCAACCCCGTGCAACCAAGCTACCAATGAAACTGCAGTTCAAAAGTGAGAAATGACAAACATTGTTGTACCTTTTGAAGTATACATCTAAATGTTGATGTTGTTTGGACAAACGTCGATGGCTGCCACCTAATTTGAAATATTGATTTTACAGACATTTTTTCCTTACGTTTGAGCGGCTTGCTTACACTGTGCCAGTTGATCCTAATGAATGAACCGTTTATAAAATAACAAGGGAGCTGGAAGACACAATTACACAAATGCATTTAAATATAAATCTCATTTAAAACTTAGATTTGATACTTTACACTACACTTTCTGAAGTATAAGAATATATTTACATGTACACAAAGATGGCACATATGATATGGAAAATATCAACCCAGAAAATGTCCACCAGTGCACCCTGAGCATACATGCGCGTTGTGAGTCGTGGCGCATCGGTAGATCGAGCACAAAGGCTACGTTTACACCGTCTGATAAAAGTGACCCAATTCCAATTTTTTGCTCACATGTGACACGCATTGGATGTGTATTACGAACGTGTAAACAGGACAAAAGCGCATGGAATCGGACATTTTTAGATCCGTTTTGGGCCACATTCACGTGGAAATAAATCCGTCAGGGATCTGATATCTGCCAATGCCAATGTCATCTAAAACGCACGGATCGGAATTTCCCTGTCATTCCGATTCGCACGTCATTCAAAATGCGCCACGTGTACTTTTTCGCGTTTAAATGACGTGTAACGTCTCAGGCCAGTGTGACCACCAGAGATAACAAACGAACAGATAAAACATGAACAAATTATTATTTCTGTCTCGTTTGCGTCCGTTACAGATGGCGATATGGCTGTGCCGGCGCGGTTGTTGTTCACTTCCGTACTGGTAACCAAACCCCAGTTGTTTCAAATGTAAACCGTGTAAAAGCACATATCGGATATGGGTCACTTTTAAAAGCAGATGCAAACGGGAGGTCAGAAAAATCGGATATGGGCAAAAAAAAATATCTGAAGTGGGAATCCAGGCCTGCAGTGTAAACGTGGCCTAAATTGTGAATGGAGAAAGAAATGCAGAAGAAGCTGAATTCGTTTGACTTACTTGGGAGCGCGGAAAGCATGCACTTTCAGGTGTGCAGACTGCGGGCCGAGCTCTTACCAGAATGAGAGGGCGGGAACTGCGTTAAAGATGACGTCCTCTCCCTCTTCACAGCGGGATAGTAATCGCCATCGTCTTTGTCTGAGTCTGGAAGACGCGAGAGCGGTCGGTTTTGTTAACGCCACGGAAAAGCGCGATGCGCACACGCACGTGAGCACGTTCTAACAATAGCGCGTTCCTGCGACGCACGCTCACCTTCTCCATCTTCTGCGCTGGATCCGTCGGCGGATCTCTGAAACGGACAGCAGTCAGTGAGCCGGAGGGGGGACTGGGTTTAGGTTTTGTACGATGCGAAAACCCTTAGCTTAAATCATGCAACAGCTTCTCCCGTTCTTGGTATTCGAGCTGGGTTCTGTACACATAGGGATTTTTCTCATGCTGTTGGATGAGGGAAGAACTACGACAAAAACCGTCTTGGTTTAACTCACCTTTTGCGCTTTGTCTTTCTGGAACACGAATACCGGTGGCGCTATGGCAGGTTTATCTAAAAAAACAAAAAAACACAACAGTCAAACAAAAAAGCATCAGCTGACGTCCCCAGTGAAGCAGTTTCCCACATCACAAACTTTGTTTGATGTTTATTCAAATCCGGCTACGCAGCGCCACAAATGACCCACATAGCAGCCTCTGGTTCTAAACCTGGACATTCTTGCCTTGCACTTCGTTTGATGGTCACCCAAGCCATGGCCCAGAGTACGCGCCAGGTTTCCATTGACACTTCTTGGCTATGTGCGTACGGCCTTTCGAACTGTGAGCCAATGTGGTGGTTTGTGTTTCTCGCCCACTGCTAACCTAACCGCCAACCTTGTGTGCTTTGTTTGCACACGCATGAACGCATTCCCTTGACTGGCGTGTGCGTTTGCTCCCACTCTGCGGCCAAACCTCTGGACAACATCAAATGAATGCTTCATTATACGCGTATATGCATAACAATTATACTTAAACATACATACTAAAAGGGTTTTACAGCGTAATAACTGTGTATAAAAGCAATATTATTTTAAATCATAATATATCACCTTTCACATGACTTACAGTCATGAATGCATACATTTTCCAAATCAGTGGGAATTGCACAACCAGGCCATGTTACGCTCATCTGAGCCACAGAGAACCACAGCATCAGGCCACGTTACATTATATATCATAATACTAACATAGCACAGCAACTAACGATGTTATTAAAGAGCTACGCTGTACTTCACCAGCCACACAGGGTCACATAAGGATGGTTGACAGATAAAGGGCCAGATTCTGGAAACCAAGGCCTGAGCAGGTTCGATTTTAGTCGCTGCCAGACAGTGGTGGGGCATTCTGCAGCTCTGGCCAATGAGGTAAAAGGTTGAATTTCGGATGTGTGGCCATGGAGGGAGGAACTAGAGTACCGCAGCTCACTAAGGGAAGAGCGAGTTTCCGGCAGGGAGGTAAGGTCTGATGATAAACTAGAGACAGGAAGGAGCCAAGCCCTTGATTGCTCCCCAAACTAGCAGCGGGGGTTTTGAATCTCGCGCAGACAGCAATCGAAAGCCACCGAACGGAGAGGAGTAGACAGACACGGGCTGCTTATCTTTAGAGAGTTAAGGCCAGCTGAGCAGCGGCATTCTGAAAATACTGAAGCAGCTTGTACCGTAGACAGGAGGCCAGACGACAGGAAGTTGCAGCAGTGAGATCGGAGGAGGCCCTGAGGTTACGGCTGGGTTTTTGCAGCGAGAAAGTGATGCGTTTGAATGCTGCTTGAAGAGATTTACGTCGTGAAAGAGTTTACGTTCACATTTACATTTGAAGCCTTTGGCAGACGACGCGAGTTAAACAAGCCATTAGCGATCTCCGAGGAAAACACAAGAACCATCCAAAGAGGTCGAGGTCTGAGAAACGCAGAAGCGATGACACTGCTAAAGGTTACTCTTTGGAAAGGTATGGAGCAAACCTGTTACTTCAATCCAAATTCATCTGCATTAGCTGCATCTGACAGCATCTATTGCTTGCTTTAATAATCGACTGCTACCTGCAATTCATTACATTACATTACATTACAGGCATTTAGCAGACGCTATTATCCAGAGGGACTTACAGTTTACATTTCTTTACAATCCATTTATACAGCTGGATATTAACTGAAGCAATTCAGGTTAATTACCTTGCTCAAGGGTACAACGGCAGTGTCCCACCTGGGGATTGAACCTGCAACCTTAACGTTACAAGCCCAGTTCCCTAACCATTATACCACACTGCCTGCCCACAATTCAGTGCCCACACAACACAAAGCAAAGACCGTCACACCACATACAAATATTCTGCTCTTTACTGGCCTCAAAAGAGACGTGCACAAACACAACACAAATGCAGTGGCCCAGCTGTCTGTACTGAAGGCTTTTTCACTCCAAACATGCCGGGCATTCTCCTCAACTCTGACCATTGTGGGCCTTTGGTTGCTTTTACCCTAGGGATGGAGTAAAAATGAAAGTGTGCGAAGCTCACTGAAGACGAGAGCTTCCTGCTCACATTAAGCACCAAGTCATTTGGGAAGCCTGGACCAAGCCTACGCCAAAAGCACCAATCCTGCTCAAATAGAACGACCAATCAAATAGGTTTGTTTACCACACAAAAACGCCTCTAATATGTGCATTTGTGCTTCCTGAAAAAAAAGGAGCGCGTCTGTGTAAATGGAAGCCACTGTCGAAGAGGAGACGCCGCTGTAAACGCACCACGGTGTGCGAGGACAATAAATCTTTGCCCGGGCTATAACCGGCTGTAAGTCATGAGACTGAACTCAATCACTGTGCCCTGAATAGGTTACGGCGAGTTATATTCGCTCCACTTGCATACTACCTGTCACAGCTGCGACGCAACGCGCAGGGAATGAAAGCCCACCCCCGACAAGTTAATTTAAAGGGCGACGGAAAGCTCCAGCCCAAACACTAGCCGCTATATTCTGCGCTCCGCCGGGTATTCTTAGCTCGCCGCACGGACGGCTCAGTTTACGAAGACGCGCATGACTTACTTTCTATCATTTCACAGGCCACTCGCTTATTTTAACATTCGCACTTCTTGGGGCCGACGAAAGCGATTGGATGCCCCAAATTGACTCCCTGCCAATTAGCGATATGAAATCGGTTACAACGGATTACACCGACACCAAATTAAGGGAAGAACCGACAAAGTGCGCAAAGTGGATATTCGTCATCACGTCGTACATGCTGTTGTACACGTTCAACCTTGTTACGCTGAATTCAAACCTCGGCCTTTAATTGTACATCATAACTGTTCAACACATTATAAAATATGAAATAAAATATCACTTGTTAACTTTAAATTTCTTAAAAAGTCAATTCAAACAACTCAATTTTCTGGAAAATCACATTCTGTTGGCTGCAATTAGTGAAAATATGATAAAAGTGATCCTGTGACCGAGGCCTGTCATTCTACAGCAACAGGGAGCAGCACACGTACAGCTTTAGCCATGGAGAGAACCGCCTTAAAGTGGAACTAAATTAAATAAGACACTAGAGCAGGGTTTACGCTCACGTTTAACATCATAGTGAAAAGGCAAAAAGAACAATACATATTTGTAATTAATATTCCTAAATGTTTCCTATATTTGTTTACAATTGCAAACATTACTTTTTAATAATACTGCTTAATCACTGTAAACATAAACACGACACTTAATCGCAGAAACATTGATGAAACCCCAGGAAACTGGAGTTTCTTTTCCGAAACAATTTGAAATTGCAACATGTTTTTTTCTGTATGTTTAGGCGAATACATTTTAAGTGTTGTTACGGTCCTTGGTATATTTGTGCTTGGCCCCGGTTGTTGTTGTCTGCTTTTGTCTTTCTGTGCAGGACAGTGTTTGGCCAGCAGGTGGCGGGGCTTAATCAATAGATTGTAGGACCAGTTCTACATAAGGCCGGACGGTGTAGGCGGTCCAGCCTCTTCCAGTGTCGCCACTTTATTCATTAATCAATTATATTCTTTTGTATTAGTCTACTTGTATAATAAATAACTTTTTTGAACCATAACTCGTCTGGTTTCCGCTTTGTTCGGTCCACCCAACCTTGGATCGTAACAGTGTCCATAAATAAAATAAAAGATTTGAAACTGAAACACACGGAAAACGTTTAGCTGGACAAATGTGCCTTTAAATAAATAAATCAATCAATCAATAAGTATAAAACAATTGAAAAGCCTTATGGGTCTTCCACACTGAATGCGCAATTGCGAGTGAAAAGCGCAGGAGTGCACAAGCTGAAGGTATAGCCGTGCGACGTGCCAAAGTTCAAATGACTTCAACTTTCATCTATGTACTTGATGACATGGGCGTGACCGACCAATCACAGCCAAAACATCTTAACAACAAGGCGGACAGTCTAACGAAAAAAAAAAAAAAAACCTGAACGCTAAGAGCACATTCTTGTGATGGTATCTACTTTTAAGTTTATTTAAAAAATATAGTACTCATCTTTGATTGATCCTGAGATTAGCTGGCTCACCCATGTGCTCATAGCTGGTCAGAATTGTCAAATAGCGGTTTGATAGACAGTTATTCTGTGTGACCGCCCGCCTTGTCTTGTTACCAGTTTAAACTTATACCAGTTTAAAATGTATGCAAGATATGGTGCATATTGAAATATTGCTTCAATCGGGCGCCTCAAATGAACAATCGTACGTGCAGCATGTTTTCCTTACCCCCATTAACGGATCTGCTGTTCTACTACTAGCAGGTCAGATACTACTAGATCTACTTTATCAATCACTACCGAAGCTTAGAAACATCTGTGCATCCCTGCCATAACCAGTGCCAGGGGTAACATTATCACATGCCATCATTCAGCACTGAAATGAGCAATGGTTGACAGGCTCAATTTCCTTGCAAAAATGTGATTTCCTTGCAAAAACTTTATTAATGAATAAAGATAAATTGTAAGTACTATAACTATGCACTGGATTACATTAAGTGTTTTAGTTAAATACGTTTTCTTTTCTGGCAGAAAATGTTAGCAATTGAAGATAAATGTTATATTGGACTGTTGAATTATTTTGTTTGCGCTGTTCTTGCTGGTGCTGTGTAACACACAGCAGGGATTGTGTTTTAAATGGGTTACATTATTGTCATGCTTTAAGTCTGAATCACCCCACTTTCATTATGGCACAATTTAAAGAACTGAAACAAAAGCATATTCTGTTATAATCAGCATATTATCATAATCCTCTTAAGGGGTAGGAGATAACATGATATGATTTTAGTCCATATTGCCTACCCCTATTACCATCTGTGAACATTACTTACGGTTATTGTCATCTACCAAAAATACTTAGTGTGGCCTCCCAACACTTTTGAAGCTACGTTCACATAACATAAGCCCATACTCATCGCGTGCTATGAATCTTTGGGGTTTTTCATGAAACGTTGTCATTTTTTATTTATTCTCTATTAAAAATGTAATTTACAAACACAAGACTGGATTTTTCTAATCAGCAGAATGCACATTATTGTTAGAAAATTGCTGAACCTGCCAGGTTGCTGTTGATTACAGGCTTGGGGTGGACATTCTTTATATAAATAGGTGTTTTGCATGCTATGCTAGCCAGTACATGGCCGGCACATTTACAACACTTCAATAGCAAACACCACAAAAAGCTACAATTACTTGTTGAATTTCACAGACACACATACTAGCTAACTATTACCACTTAGCCACCACTTCTGGCACCACCAATCACAGAACTAGCAACTCGCTAAATAACAAGCGAATGCACCTAGGTAGTAGTAGTAGTAATCTCACAAGACATGCTTTCTTTTCCATTTTTTCCCACTTGCTAGCCAGCCATTAACTTGTGTGATTCTTTATTTTTTATTCCCTTTATCTCCCAATCATATTTTTAAGCCATGCTCGCCACAACCTCCGCTGTCAATTCGGCAGAGCGTAGACAAGCACAAGCTCTCCTCCGAAACACGATGTCAGCTGCTGCTTTCCCCCCCCACACTGCGGTCTATAAGTTAAGCTTTGCACAGACATGAGACGGAGGAAGACACTTCATGTGCAGCTTTATACCGGCAGACCGCAGGCACCCGATTTACAGGCGAGTGCCACTGGTGTGCGCCGTGAAACGGGACGACCCAGCTGACCGAGTCCCTCCCCTCACAACAGAGCGGTCACTAGTTATGCGTGAGAGGTGCGGTGGCACGGGCACAAAGCCGGGAGGGGAGCAAGCATTTTCGGTGGGGAACGCAGTTTTAGAAACACACAGGGCACCGTGAAACCCGGCCAGGGCTCTGTTCACAACCTATACACTCTCGTGTCTTTCGCTGCGGTGAATCGGAAAGTTCTGAACTAACGCAGGACATTGACGCCGTGGCGATTCCACGCGTTAGCGAAACACGCTCGGCAGAATTTGGAACGCCGGCCCCTAAACGTTTACGAATTCGCATACCTCACAGAGTGAAGGGAGGCCTGAGGTGGATTAAACCTTGTCAGTTGACACCATCTATTAACCTCTCGTATGCGAGCTGGGGGGCTTCCTGAGCTATTTCTGGAAAGCCCAAGCCATTCCGAGTCAAGCGAGATCCTACACATGATGGTAGTGTTAGTGTTAAAACGCGGCATTAAATAACCAGCTGGTAGAAAGAATGGATACTGTTGCCTCTCGCACAAGTGAGCTTTCTCAGCTTAAATTAGCTTTGTGCCGTTTCTTAAAGCATCTGGCTGTTTAAGCACAACTTTCACTTTCCTTTCGTGTCACGCAACGCCATCGCTCATTCTGAAACGCCGAGCTGCAAACGTCTCAATTCGACATTTATCACTTTCATCGGGCGGGACATTTTTTTTTACCATTTAATATTGCTACTTCCTCCAATTCACTGAGCCGATTCATTTCCTGAATGTCAGCCACTTTTTTTAACCCACCGATCCTGGCAAACAGGGCAGTCAGCAAAATAAATGTCCAAAGAAAGCAGACATTGAAGCAACATTTTAATATGCAATAGTGTTGAGGCTTGCTGCTCAGCTACAGGAGGCCTGGGCAGAGCTCTCTGTAACGGCTTGGCGTTGCTCATGTGCCCTGCAGGCGTAAAACTACAAAGCTCGAATGTCTCCCGAGTTTGCTCTTGAAAAATGGAAGACGCTTTACCGGCACTGCAGACCTGAAAGGTCAGGGACATGAACTACATCACAAAACTGCATATACCGGGAGTGCCACAGGGGGCAGCGATTGGCTGTCCACCCCAGGGAGGGGGGAGGGAAGCCGACAGGAAGTTCGCCGCGCACAGGAGTGGCTGTACAGTACCGGAGTTAAGGCGGACAGCCTGGCGAGTGCCGTCTCGGAGGAGACGATACTTCGCCTTTGTCACTGCCGGTCACAGGGCTACGGCAGCGAACTCACAATACGAGGGGGATTGACATGAAAAATAGAGGGTGTAATAGGCTACTAAATTGGGAGAAAATGGGATAAAATCAGAAACAGATTCAAAAACTAAATAAAATAAAACTACACATACCCGGCTCAATACCACACACACATGCACGTCCATATTCACACGGCTCAAGTTTCCCCAATTTAAATCGCGGTGTAAAGTTATCCACACGAACGTGTGACAAGAACAGACAAGAGCGTCGGTTTTCTCAGCTCTAACTTCGGCTGCGGCGCTTCGCCTCGTGATCATTACACATTCACAGACCTGCGCTTGAGATGCAAATCTCAACATTTGCTTATAAGCGCTCGGGTGAGGCGGACCGTTCCGTCTGGACTCCCGGGCATTTTCAGACGGGCCCTGACCACAGTCCAACAAAGACGGTGGTTAAAAATTGTCATCCGTCTCTGCGCGCCCTGCCATTAAAACGCTGAGCACTGTTTGACACGCTGCTTTAATATCAACGTCACTGTCACAGAAGTCACGCGCTCGCGGTCTACGGTGCGAGGAGGCATCTGTTGTACGCGTCAGCGTCTGAACAGAGCGCGCACGCTGTCATATAGCAGCAAGCTCCTATAAACAAAGGGAGCGACGATATAAACACAAATGTGACAGCCAACAAACAAGTAGGCTATTGTCTTTTCAGAGGGGGGAGAGAAAGCTGTCAACCTGACTGAGCGGTCCATCCAAAGGACAGACGTCATGAGGATATTTATAACATCTTCAATATGCTTTGATGGGCCACGTCTCGTAAATAGTGCCGACAAAAAGAACATCAGGCACAGCGCGCTGACATATCCATCGAAATGAACCTGCAGAACACCTTCTCTGCAGCTGGACAGCATGGAGCGCCATATTTCAGACAAAAGATTAACAGTCGCAGACTATCGACTCGTACACAAGAAACATGGTGGAATGCGGTTTCTTGTGATACGATTCCACTTGCAGTTTGTGCACATAAATACACAAATTTGACTCACATAATAATAATAATAAATATATATAAAAAGATGTTAATGTTTTATTGTAGAGCTGCATGGGTTTAAGAATAGAATTAGCCTAATTTACAGACAGACCAATGTACATCTTAAGAAAACATGTGACTACCTTCCTCACAATGTTAAAAACTTCCACGCTCACTCTTCTCCTCCAATACGCCATAAATGCCCTACCAACCAGATGAACACTTTAAATTGAGGGGCAAAAGCAGCTTCTATAACAGAGGGAAATGGGAATGCAGTTAAACACACAGGGATGCTGTATCTCAGAGCATTAGGGGCCTACTGTCCGGCGTCAAGCCTATAGATCAGCGTCACCTAATCTTTGATAGTCTGTGATGTGGAACACTAAAACACTTTAATAGTATAATATGCCATTCAGCAGATGCTTTTATCCAAAGCAACTTCCGGTAGTGAATGCATAATTTTTCAGTACATGTGGCCCCAGCTGGGATTGAACCCACAACCTAAGCGCTGCTAATGCCGTGCTCTACCTGCTGAGCCACACAGAACCAAAGATTCTCAAAGGCCTCCACTGGGGATAGTTGCATAGAGGTCAGTGCATATTCATATTTGAAATAATTGGTCAAAAATTCTAATGTGCATTAAAATGATATTATACCAAGGGATCATACATAATAGGTGACACCAGATCTGATGGGGGTGTTGGTTATAACCTTCAGATCCACATAAACTAAAATTAAATATACTGCTTTGTGTACATACAGTATGATTTCCATTTCCTTTGACATTTTAGCATTGATTACAAGGGTATGTGATGTATGTGATGTAGCTGTCCCCCCCCACTGACACAAGCATCTATTTGGTGGTACGCTTTCCTGGCGTCACAAAGTCCATGCTTGGCTTGGCAAAGGAGGGGGAGTATTCTGGATTTAAAAGCTTTAACTGTTGGACAAACTAGCATTTATACTCAATATCCATCATTAGGCAGTGTCTGTACCACAGAGTTGAACGATGAACCATGACGACAGCTGCAGCTGTAGCTGTGGCTGACCTGTTGGCCACATTCAGCAAGCAATCACACTGAATATATGCTAAAAATATACAAGCCTACATTTTATTCTACATTATAGGCATTTAGCAGATTCTATTATCCAGAGCAACTCGGCATCTCTTTACATACAATCCATTTATACAGCTGGATATTTACTGAAGCAGTTCAGGTTAAGTACCTTTTTCAAGGGTGCAACCTGACCTGGGAATCACACCTGCAATCTTTGCATTACAAGCCAATATCGCTAAACACTATACTATACTGCTGCCATTCTTTCCCCGACTGATCCTTGCAGTCAATACGAGAATTTTCTAAATGTTGACACTCACAGCTTATCTGCTCCCAAGTTTATTTTTGCAAGTCCAATAATAGGAACAAGCAACAAAAAGGCCCATCTGCACTGCTTCAGATCAACATAACTTTGATCTGACTGCGCAGACTCACTGTGAAGCTTTGCACGTGGTATTTTGAGCCCTAGACACCCCTGTTCATGTTCCATTCATGTTCCATACGTGGTCCCAGTGGGAATCGAACCAACAACCTAAGCGTCGTCAACGACACGCTCTAGCTCCTGAGCTCACTCAGAAGCACTTCACATTCACATGGTTCACATGCTGTTTGCGCATCTTACAATGTCCACTAAAAACTCACTTGTGCTTTTAGTCACCACCACCACCAATGTGGACATTAACGCTGGTGTAAATTATATCGATGAATAGAACAAAGCCAGCAATCACGAGGCCTGAGATTGTGGACCGCTGAGATGAAGAGAGGGAGAAAAAAAAGGGAAACAACAGATCGTCATCGTGTGGGTCAAGAAAGGTTCTGCGGTGTTTCACAACACATTCCAAGGTTACGAGCACACTTCCCAAAAGCACACTGGCTCTGTTTAATAACACAAGGCCCTGGAGTACGATTGTGCTGCTGTTGTTTCAACCCAGCTCTTATTTAAGGTTGATTAAGCTTGTAAATGAAACACAGGTCTGTATGAATCCATGCATGTCAAGTCCAAAAAGAACAAATATATAATTCATTCTTTTTTTAAATAGTAAAAGTAAGATAAAAAGCAAAGGCATTTAAACTTTTTGCATACATACAAATGGACTCAAAATATTGCCCTCGCATTTGAATGTATTCCTTTAGCGATTAAAAGATTATCAGTTAGATACAGACTTCCAAAAGAAATACTTTTACTTAGTTATGTTTTTCAGCACATACATTTTGGAAGCATGTCGGGTACCTAAAGTTCAATAACACAAGTGATGTCAAAAACTGAACATTTTTCTATGTCCAGCACATACAAATCTAATAAACTGAGAGCTGGTACACAGAAGGCCATCCAGAATGGATTTTACGATCAAATACACATGCCTACAGTGGGCGGTCTACAGTTCACCAGGATCAATATAAACCGCTCCAGTTAGCTAGCTAGCTACTCCAAATGTGCCAAATGACCCGGTCGAAACAAATTCACAGATAAATCAAACGGTTATTATAAGTTGGTGCACCGTGTGTCATTTACCAAAGACGTTCCCAGAAGGGCAAAACTGTAAAACTGAAGAAAATGTCGTTAACGTTGGAACATTGTTAGCTAGCTATTGCTATTAGCGAATTATCATGCTGTGCATAAAGTCACTATTCTTGACTCGGGTAAAATGCAAAGCATATTTTCACTTAGCTGTTGCTATCTAATTAAGCTACATAACCTAGCTAACTTAGCTACGTACCCACCCACTGAGCTAACCGAATGTCTCTCACTAGTTCTCCCTTTGGGCGCTAGCTAGCCACATTGCTCCACATGACTGTATATATTCGCATGAGTATCCAAGGTTACGTCAGGGGAACGCACTTAACAGACAGTAGCTAACGTAACTAGCTAACGTTAGCCACTTCTTGGCATGTCACTCAATAATGTCATTAGCTAACGTTGGCTAACAAGTAGCTAGCTGGATCTGATAGTCTACGCTGTAGAATTACTGGCTGACCAACACATCAGCGATTATTAAGCACCATAAATAGGTTTAAGTATCAGATTACATACACGAGGGTCAAATTGAAATGTACGGTTGAAGTTCAAAATTTAAAAAATGAGTTGGATTCTAATTTAAAAGCCCCCCAGCTGTGCCACTGTGCCCTCCGATTTGGCCCGGCTACCCCTCCTCCTCCTCCTTCTCTGGAGATTATTAGAAAAGGCCGGGAACCCGATGCTTACGTTACCCAAATTTTCTCTCCTCATTATCTGGCCAGGCCGGGTTGAGTCACTTGCACAACCCCAAGGTGCCATGTACTATCTTGTACAGCTCTCCGCTACTCTAGATCAACCATTTCCACTTTAGTTGCCCATTCATTTGATTTGTTTTCCTTTCACCCTGCGCAGCTCCTTACCTTCGTTTGCAAGATCCGCCATTTTACTTCCTAACTTGAACCCACAATCCCACGCGCTGCACATGCGCGTTAGTTCTAGACATGGAGGGCTGGTTTGGCATCTGTAAATTCATGCGCAAAGCGGATGGAAAAACGAGCTTGATATTTCAAATGACAATAGAATATTATTTATTAATATATTGGGTATTAGGATAGTAATTGCTTATTTGAGTCTTATTCAAGTTGTCAATTCTTTTTTTTCTTGAAGTGGCTTGCTTGACTGCTTGAAAGCATAGCTATCTTGCATCTCTAGTTTGCTATTGATTCAAGTTTAGCCGTTTTTAACCTAAAGCAGAATTAAACATAATATTGCATTCTCTATTTATAGTATTACTCCAGTGATCATA
This sequence comes from Aldrovandia affinis, assembly GCA_029706075.1. Taxonomy (NCBI): domain Eukaryota; kingdom Metazoa; phylum Chordata; class Actinopteri; order Notacanthiformes; family Halosauridae; genus Aldrovandia; species Aldrovandia affinis. The sequence continues at coordinate 1,101,085 of JAINUG010000035.1, read as the reverse complement.
TTTGCAAATGGAAATGTGTGTCTTTCAAGTTCCCTTTCCTTCAGTCATCACCCGCCACCAGATGGGGTGGTTTACCACCTGACATGCAGCAGGGTACGCTATAAAATTTTAATAAAAAAGTAGGCTACTCTTGATCACGCTACTTTTTTTATACTTTTGAATTGTCTGCCTTTAAGGGACCTGATCATATTCTTACCTTGACTCCAGTGGCTTTTAGGTGTCTTAGGTCAAGTATTATTGACAAAAAAAGTAGATAAAAAAAACTTTATTACAAAGTTTTCAAACATGAATTATCAGTCAGAGTACAAAACAAAGACAAATGCTTACAACAGAAAATAATATTGCCATATGTTTTTCTGTTTTTCTCCTTTAATGGTATCAGATAGCATCTTTTAATACTCTCTGAAAAAACAATGATGCCCATAGTCTTATATAAAAAATATTTACAGCCATATTGTTTGTTTCCAGAAGGTAAAAGTCCCGTTTCCTCCACAACATTACTATTTGTTCATTTGTTAGGAGCAGGAAGAGTTAAAAAATATATTCCATATAGTCAGTGTCTTATAAGCATAAGATTGGCCCCAGGTTCACCAGCAGAAGAATTTAGTCGGTTAAATTGCGGTACTTTGATCGTCGATACAGACAGTAGTGTTGAACCATAAACACCACATCAAACAATATGGACAGTATGCCCAATCCAAACTTCGTGGGATCTCCAAAAATCAGCCTCCACTCATCTACAAAATAAACAAATAAATACATCATTAAATAAATAGCCCAGACACAAATATCCACAAAAGACACAAGAGCATTTCTCGGATCAGCTACATTATTTAATACCATTAGCACCATGTTTTAAAAGGCTGATGGTTGGCATATCTATTTTCCTTGACTTGAACACTAAACTGCAACCTATATTCCCACCCACAAGATCTTTCACTAGGACTACAACTAGGACATCAATACCTCCCACCTGATGTACAAATCCTTACCGTTGTTGTATGACTGCAGGAACATCTGAATGAGGCTGAAACTGCCACCGACGAAATCCAGCAGCACGTTACCGATGCTCCACCCTTCTGTACTGTGTCTCTGGTAGTTCATGTAAGCCTGGGTACACATAAAACAGACCGTGGCATTAATCAAAGTTCACTAGTGAACAACACCTGATGCAGCGCGATGTTCATGTAGGGAAAACGTGTGGAAGTGTGCTGTAAATACCAGCGCTATAAAAAAACACAAGATGTGTATTACAGGTTCAAATCTTATGTGGTACAGAACTTCTGTGGTACAGAAGGTCACCTTGGGGTAGGATTAAGAGCATAATCAAGGATTGCCATTCATGTTAATCTGCCAGGAGCTTGTTGGTCACAATAGCATGAATACAATTTTTTACAAAGACAACTTGCATCAGTTCTTACCTGAGGGATATATTTGACCAGTGTGATGCCTAACTTGATGTAGGAGAAATAGTATAGGTATTCCAGCCAGGTGATCGTATGGGCCACAGCAACGAAGAGGGTGACCAAAGCAAATGTCCAGGCAATCACCAGCAAGCCAATGGCAATCTTGGACACCTTCTGTCCCCCTCTCTAAAACACACACATATAAGAAAGAAAGCATTTAGCAGACGCTCTTATCCAGAGCGACTTACAGTTTTACATTTCTTTACATACAATCCATTTTACAATGGCAGTGCCCCACCTCGGATTTGAACCTATAACCTCTGAGTTACAAGCCCAGTTCCCTAACCATTACACTACACTGCCCCCTACACAGTCACGTTCACTGTTTTCTTTTTACTTGGAAACGGCTCTTCCATAGATTACCTCAACATTATTGAGCATTTGAACACAGATGAACTTGAATGAGCTTTTCTTGATATGCTCCAATGTTCATACAAAAAGTAACATTGTTATTATTACTACTATGAATGATAAATACTAACGCACCTTCCTGATATAACAGAAGGACTCACCTCATACATGGTACACTGACCCACATACACCAGAGTCAGGGCTAGAGCATGAAGGCTAAAGAATACATCATTGGCATCAACTGGGTTCACCCCATTGGGATATATCTTCAAGAACTCCTCCTGGTGATACAAAGCACACACGTTAATTTGAATACCGTCAAATAAGGCTAGCTCCAACTCCAGTGCTTAAAAATATATGTAAACTAACACCTGTGCAGTTATCTACAAAAATGTACAGCTGTAGGCATCATTTCCAAACTCAGCTATGCTATGCAACCTAGCTATGCAAGATATCAAAGACATCAACAAATGTCCTATTGAACATATATTTACACCACGTGCCCAAGATTCCCAAAGATACCACCCCTACCATTCCGTTGTGAAAATGGAACACAGCACAGCCAAGGATATGCTCAAATATCTTGAATGTTCTGCATTTTATTGTCAGAGAATGGGTAGTAATTTGACCATAATGAGCCAAATACAATACCTGGCCTAAGAATGGATGCATTTAAAACCATGTCAATGTAGAATTTGATTATGAGGAAGCTTGGTCTTACCTTCAGGTAGGGTACCCAGAAGAGACCAACATTAAAGACACTATATGCAATGAATCCTGTGAGGTTGAGGGCCAGATAATCAAAGTTCAGCCCCACCACGCTATCAGGAAGACAGACACAATCAGTTATGATACATTTCTGCAGTGTTATTCAAATCTCACATTGATTTCAGTGAATATCAGCCACAACCTGTAGCCACATCAAAACGTATGTGCACTTTCACAATACAATTGTCGCAAATTTCTGAACAAAGCATGTCCCCCAGAGGAAACTGGGAAAATGGAGAAGAACAAGTGCAACAGGAATTTCCTAATTCCAAGAATGCAACATTGCCTTTTCCTATTCAGTAAAGTGCTAAATGCAAAGATAACAAACATCAAGTACCTTTTTCTTCTCCAGTTTTCATACGCTTGAGGGTAGAATGAAATAGACCACGCAAGGAAATAAATCCAGCCGATCACTTGGTTGAGTATCTCAACGGATTTGCTTCTGACAACCATAAAACGTATCCTGGTTTCGTAGCTAAAAACACATGGACAAGAGCCATTAGAGGTTTATATTAAACATTGAACAATACGGGCTCCAAATCAGAAACAAAACAGCCTCTTTGTAGATGCTGTTGCAACAGTGCTGCCTCTAAACAGAAATATCTCAGTTTGCTGCTGTACTGTACTGTACTAAACCACTGTAAACCAAAATAGATTTAATTTACACTTCTTTTGATACTGCATCTCTGATACTCGCTTCTTATGATTGAAGTGATTATATAAAAAATACCTTGTTATTTGGGCATTTCACAATGAGTATACGAGTCTTGTAACCAATCTTATTTTACTATAAAGATTGTGCCCTGCCACATTAAAAATGAGTCCACAGCTCTATTTCAACCTCAGCCCAACCCTTTGCCCTATGTAGAGGTGAATTGCTTATATAGAAGTATTGTGGTAATGTTTTAGGAACCAGCCCTCTAAGAAAAGTAGGAAAACTGCTATTCTGAGGTTCCAATCCTCTATAAAAATCTAAAGTAAAAGTAAAAAGTACTAGTTATCTATAAACTTTTATGAGTGAGAGTAAAACACTTTCCTCATATAAACTGAAAAAAAAAAATCTGCTTGATTATTGGCAGTGGGGGGATTCGAGCCACATGTGTCTAGTAGCATAAGACAGACCGAATAATAAATGATTCACCACAACACATATTACAGGAACCACACTGTCCACAGGTTAAAGCACAACAGGGTTGTTCATTTTTCCTGCAAAGTCAGCAATGGACAGGCTGGAAAAATCACACTGAGCATGGAATGAGCCTACAGTTAACGGACTCCTTCCTTGATTCATTTGAGCAATGGCATGATCCTCTGCCTCACCTTGTGACATTAGTGTCGCCGTCGCTGTACAAATATGTCGTCACCTGGCCCACATGTTTGGCACGGACCTCAAAGTTGCAGGACGTGGCCGCTGCAGGCAGCTCCACCTGTGAAATAGGAGTATACACCATTAACACAGCTGCGTTACAGCAAGTGAAGTGTTAACATCCTTCACTAAAACCTTTAAGAGATTACAGTGTCAAGCCTGAGTCTGAAACAAAGCCACCTCAAACGTAAATAATGCTGTTATGTTTATTGCAGCAGAAATATATCACATATCCAAACAAAGCTAAACGGCATTTCACTCACTTCCACTTTCTTTTACACGTCCTTCCACTTTTTATAAAAATTATAAAAGGTCTGTTCCGCTAACAAATGGAAGAAGGTCACGTTACTGTTACTAGGCAAAGCTTACCTCTTCAGGGAGTTGAACAATACTACTGGCATTTTTAGAAGAGTAGGTGATGTTAAAGCCTATGACTAGTGTCACGTTCAGTGGTGCGCTGCACAGGGAAAACAGAGATATTACAATGGAGACAACAATACGATTATTCATCCGAAAAGCAATCAGTTCCCAAAGCACATATACATTTAAAGGCAACGTACACAAGTAAACGCAGCAATGACGAGTTTATGCCACACGGAGAATTGTTAAGTAAGCAAAATAAAATCCACTTTGTCGCGTAAATATTACCTTGGAACGATGGTGACATTTTTGGAACAGTTCTGCACCAAATTAACAGTCGCTGGTGCCGAAAGAAACACACTCGCATCTGAGGAGGGGGAAAAAACGTTGTTACAGTGCTTTGACAGTTATTTCAGATAAATATTCATCATTGTTAGTTCAGATTGAATTTAATCCGGTTTTTCATACTGGTGCCTGCGGATACTAGTTCCGAATCGAGGAAACTCACCACAAGTAATCAGCATGCATAGAACGATGGCCAATGCAGACAGATATCTCTCTTGTGGCATGTTGTGTGTGTGGACACACCTGTCTACTGATGTAGAGACAAAAGTCTGAATTAGGCAAAGTAAGGAGACTTCGTTATTTCATGTTAATTCTGTGACACGCCGGGACAGGTTTATAGAGAAGCGTTGACTACAATTGAACTACTTCGTATTGTCAGCTAACGTCAAGCATCATCGATCCAAATCCCAAATCCCATTCCCTACCATTACATTACATTACATTACAGGCATTTGGCAGGTGGTAAATATATGGTAAATATATGGTAGCTACCTAACTTAGCATGAGAAAACCAAGTCAATTGGACATTTTGTGAAATAATTAATTAGTAATTTAGCAGCTACAATGAAATGAGAATTTATTAACATATTTTAATAAGAATAAATGTATTCAATGAGCTATCCTAGCGTTCTGTGCACTTTCTTAGATCACTAGCAAAAAGTTGAACGCATTTAACATCGTCAGTTTCTCTAATTTCACACACGTCAACAGCGACAAAAAGGAACTTCGCAGATACCGAGAATACTCTGGCTATTTACTCTTAAAGTTATACTTAAACGTCAGATCAATACTTCGTTTAGACTGACTTATATAGTGCGTTGTCTTACCAGTCCGTGACTGTATCAGGCAGTTGTGTTTTCGGGAAGTGATTTCGATTCGACTTGATCTCTTCCGCAACGTGATCACATGACGAGGCTCAGCTGGTAATGACGCATGGCGCCACTGTGGATATATACAGTATATAGCCTACGGCTCAAAATCTCTTCCCAACATCCTCCTGCTCCAGGGCGTGAATGACCAGTTTAACCGGGCGGACAGAACCTCGATGTCTTTCATCGCTTACCAGACTGGTTTTAAGGCCAACTTGGATCGGAATGTGACAGAGGAGAATCTTTTAGACTCTCCCCAGATTGATTAACATTGATTCTTGGGTTCTCGGTCTTGTTCATATCCTGGTTTTACCATTTATGCAGTATTAAGCACAGACAGTATACGATGGCTCATGCCAGGGCAACAACATGTCCAACAAAACTAATGAAACAGTTTCTGCTACGCGCCAGGGTTTCAAATCGGGGCTGGCCAAACTCCTGCCCTGGGAACCCACTGTGTGTGGTCTCGTTTTTGATGTTTCCACAGTTCATTTTCCTTTGACTTTAAACCGATTTTAACAGAATGCATATATATTCATTGGCCCTTTGCAGTTGTCTTAAGTTTACTCAGGTGGCAGTTTCAGTAATCGGGTGCGCTCACAGACACACTTAGCCTATGTGTACACAATATTTTCCACAGGCTTTAGAACGGACGAATACGCCATTGGTAAACAAACCGTATCAGACCGCTGTACAGTCATTGGACAAAATGCTGGCAGGCCAAAGTCTCTCTGCAGGTGGTAAACCACGGTAATCAACCTGTCCCCGCTTTACCGTGATATATTATGTTGACCCATATCATCAGCATTACTAGCCCAGTTGCTAATTTTATTTTGTAGGCTACTAACAAGGCACGCAGACATTATTTTACCAACTCAATTAGCCTTTGCTAATGCTCACTAAGAAACATAATCAAATAATTGTTTTAAATTGTGTCATTTCTTTATTGAAAGTCAACCACGTAAACGTGTATTGGATGTCATATCCATCACAATCTAAGGCCACTTTCAAGAAAAAAACCCCTGTCATATTATAAGCGGGTTGATCATGGGAAAGTGAGGCTTAAAAAATAATAATAATAATGTTTCAATTTTTGTCTAGTTTTTCTCCCTATTTGATAGCCAATTACACCCTCCTTTCTTTCAATTTACCCCGCCCCCCACGACCCCGTCGCTCGTCCTCGCAGTCAAGCCAGTTTTTTCCTTACAGGGACGCCCTTCCTGCTTCTCAGCCAGAGCCGAACTGGTGCAGCTTAGTTTTGAAGGAAAGTGAGGCTTTTGATATTGAAATCAGTTTTTACTGTAGGCCTACTCTCAGAGTTGTTATCACTTTTAACGATCGTACCCCCACACCCACACTTTAAAATGTGTTATTGTGTTCTACCAACTTTTCTGCAACATTCTTAGCCGTTTTTTTGTAGGACCAGTGGATGATCAGTGGATTGATTTTACATGTAATACCATTAGCATTCGTTTTTTCCCAACAAGGTAGCTTGATAGTCTGTTAAACTAGCCACAGGACAGGACTGTTGGCTAATGTATTTCCTGTCACTCAGTAACAGTACATGTCGCGATTAAGTTAGCTAATATTAGCCAGCTAACTAACTGTGTGTGTGTGTGCGCGTGCGCGTGTGTGTGTGTGAGAGGAGATACTGATGACCAGTGGTGCTGGTGATGATCATGGGGGAAATAATGTTTTTTGTTCTTTGTAAACTAGCTAACTACAGAGTGGGGTACAGTTCTGACCGAATACGGTACCTAACATAAGCAGAAACCTTTGCTGCAACTGACTTTCTCTTAAAGTAAACTATGTAGCTATGTGCTGTCAGGATTGTACATACAAGTGTACAAATGGACACTTGTTGATAGTTAAGAAATGCACAGTGTATTTTGAGTTATGCTATTTAATGTATGGTAGATATCCAACTTGTTCTCACTGACAAGCAGCTGATGAGTGATGCATGAAATATGTCTCTTTGGGCTCTCTTTGGGGTGGGTATGGGATAAAGATAGTGTATGGTTGTAGACTCTCTTCTTATTTTGTGGCGTTATGTTTTGGCAAGCAATGCGATACTTTTCTCCTTGTTTGTGAATAACTTGTCACAGCGCTGTGACAAGAGTTGTCAGGTCATTCTATTCCCCAGAATTTGCAGAAAATGCTCAATTCTTAAAAGGTTCTCAAGGTGTGAGGGTGAAAAGTGAGAATTTGAAGGGTTGTTTGAAAGGTTTTAGACAGTTACTGAAGGTTATTTTAATGCCCAAAAGTTGCAGAAATGCAGGACATTTCACAGATCCCCCACTTGGTTTGGTCCCCGTCCAGTGTGCAGAAGAACACTACGACCTTGATTCTCATAAATTTTATGCCAACATTCCAAAAGCTTGAGAAAGCCACTTTCTGTTTTCAGGGGTTTTTCCACAACTGATTTCAGGGAAATACATAATTCTAGATTTTCTGACTCTTTAGAGGAAGACAACATGCCTGTGCAATGATTGCCATGGAAAGTTTAGGTCATTCTTGTCCTTCTGGATGGCTAAGACTGACAATTTAGGTAGGAATCATGTCAACAGAAGGTGCAATCACCATTGCATAGGGTACCTGTCACTACAAAAAACAACAAAATACCTCCAAATTAAATAAATGATTGCAACCACAAGGGGGCATGCCAAGTCAAATGATGGACAGTAGTAAAAAAATACAAAATATGCACAGTGGCCTTTCTGTACAGTGCAAACAAAACATACAAAAACGGCAAATATTCACAATGCAGAGTGATACAGCGTTTCTTAATTTGGTGTTATGTCAACTGGGTCCAGCAACTACAATGCCAATGCCACGACTCCCCCAATCCTACAGGTGGCGCTCCTGCTCTGCCTGTGCCCCTCTTATGAAAATACTACGCAATGCAATTAAAATCAGGCAGTAGATAAGAATCCAGAAAACACATTTAAAACACATGACACATCATATGGATTATAACAAACAAGCAATGGATCACAAAGTATAATATTCTAAATATGATTTAAAACATTTGTGTAGGATAACTTACAAGCGGTATCTCCGGTAGCTCATGGAGAACCACACATGAACCACCCAGGTGCCAGCCCTCGATTTGGATGATTCATTTCAAATTGCAGGTGTCCTGGAAACTACCAGCATTAAAAGGGAACACAATAAAAGATAAAAAAATATTAACAATTGTCACAGGAGATCAACATTGCCCAAATATTTTAGTCAAGATGCCACTGTTTACAAACAGGCATGATCAAATTTCCCATGTGCCCCTTATTAACAAAATGTTGGCCAAGACTTCTGAAGTGTTCATTCATTAAACAATAAAAAACTTTATAAATCACTTATAAATGATAAAGAAATTACATATTAACGCAAGAATTGTGCAAGACCAATTATTCTACCAATTTCCTTATTCCTTCTTTAAAAAAGTTTTTTTTAAACTTTATTTTTTAATTTTTAGAAGGATTCATTACCAGAACCCTGTACTGTTGGTACACTATTGTTTTCCTTTTTTTTGTTGTTCTTTACCTGTACATATTTTTAAAAAGAACACAATGAATATGATACACTTTCCACTGACATTCACACAAGTCAAATGAGACACTGCACAAGCAACATGCCCGGCACTAGTTACATTGTAAATACAGATGCTTTTGAAATGTTGTTTAAACATTTTAATTCCGTATTTGAACATATGTTAGAGTACGTTTTGATAAGGGGCCGGCCACAGTAAATGTTTTCACTCATTAAGTGGGTTGGAGGCATGGAAAGTTTGACGAGCCCTGGGCTAGGTGGTCTCAGGCTTTCACCTGTATGAAACAACATTCCACCTTTTCACCCTCCAGTGCTTGTCCCTCTTGTGCATCTGCAATGCTTGCATGTGATTCTCTGCATTGTTCTTTTTTAAAAATGTTGCCAAATTGCCAACAAAGTTGAAGTGGGCCTTTTTTTTTTTTTAACAGCCCAGGCTATAGGCCGAGGAATATATACAGTGCATCCGGAAAGTATTCACATCGCTTCACTTTTTCCACATTTTGTTATGTTACAGCCTTATTCCAAAATGGATTAAATTCATTTTTTTCTCAGAATTCTACACACAATACCCCATAATGACAAAGTGAAAAAAGTTTTTTAGAAATTTTTGCAAATGTATTAAAAATAAATAACTAAAATATCACATGTACATAAGTATTCACGCCATTTGCTATGACATTCAAAATTGAGGAGTAGCTTCCGTCTAGCCACTACCAAAAAGGCCTGATTGATGGAGTGCTGCAGAGATGTTTGTCCTTCTACCAGGTTCTCCCATCGCTGCAGAGAAACTCTGAAGCTCTCTTAGAGTGGCCATTGGGTTCTTGGTTACCTCCCTGACCATGGCCCTTCTTGCCCGGTTACTGAGTTTGGCCAGGCGGCCAGCTCTAAGAAGAGTTGTGGTGGTTCCAAACTTCTTCCATTTCACAATGATGGAGCCCACTGTTCTCCTAGGTGCTTTCAATGCTTTAGCAATATTTTTATACCCTTCCCCAGATCTATGCCTCAACACAATTCTATCTCAGAGGCCTATGGAGAGTTCCTAGGACTTCATGGCTTGGTTTTTACTCTGACATGCACTGTCAACTGTGGGACCTTATATAGACAGGTGTGTGCCTTTTCAAATCATGTCCAATCAATTGAATTTACCACAGGTGGACTCCAATGAAGTTCTAGAAACATCTCAATGATGATCAGTGAAAACAGGATGCACCTGAGCTCAATTTTGAGTGTCATAGCAAACAGCGTGAATACTTATGTACATGTGATATTTTAGTTATTTATTTTTAATACATTTGCAAAAATTTCTAAAAAACTTTTTTCACTTTGTCATTATGGGGTATTGTGTGTAGAATTCTGAGAAAAAAAATGAATTTAATCCATTTTGGAATAAGGCTGTAACCTAACAAAATGTGGAAAAAGTGAAGCGATGTGAATACTTTCCGGATGCACTGTAGGAAGAGAGTCAGAATGTTGTTTGAATAGGCATATCTTTTGCACTTTTCTCATTAATTATTTTTGCATTTCCAGTGGTGGAAAACGATTTTCCCACTATTTTATCTCAGGAAATGGGAGTGAATATTTTGGGGAATATATTTCCCGGACAGGAAACATAAGCACCAGCAGCAGATTATCACACTCCATTTAAGGGTTCCTCATCCAACCACTGTGAACAACGAGGCGTGTTGAGTTCTGATCCAATAATAATAATGATAATGATAATAATAATAAACGTTATTTATATAGCACTTTTCAACTCAAAGTGCTTAACATAGATACAATTGGGAACAAAGGGAACAACAAACAGATAACAACACAATGAGAGGAAATGAAAAAAGAGAGTTGAAATCACAAATAGAATAAACAAATAGAATAAAAAGTTACATACAATTAAAAGACAGTTTGTAAAAATATGCTTTTAGAAGGGTTTTAAACAAAGACACATCTCATCCAGGAGCCTTTACTGCAAAAGCATTGTCCCCTTTAGTTTTTCATATTCAATTCAATTCAATTCAATTCAATATAACTTTATTTATCCCACATGGGGCAATTTAAAGAGCAAAGACATAATGTTGATGCAGAAACAGAAGCAGAAACACAGCAAGACAACATTCAGTAGCAGACACACACACACATCAGCACAGACAACATCAAACATATCATATAGTGGTTAAAAACACAGATTTTAAAGTGCAAAAGTGCAACTTGCTTTTAGTCCATAATGATGCTAAAGGGGGGTGTTCATTTAAAAGTCTGATTGCTTCCAGAACGAATGTGTTTTTGTATTTTTTTTTCAAATCTACTAACCTTTTCTTTCCCTGTGTTACAGGTACGGTATGCAGCTGCCAACATTGATGTCTATTACTGTATTATTACACTGATCTCGAGTGCAAACAATGATTGATCTTACCATATGTTAATGCACATCTTGCAAGTCACTCTGGATAAGAGCGTCTGCTAAATGCTCAAATGTAAATGTAAAACAGCTAAAAGTATACACACACACACACACACATCCATAAAACAGCAAAGCATAAAAACATAGACTAAAATAACACAGGCAGTACAGTAACTGATGGGAGCAGAGCAAATTCAGGGTGGAGAATGTGGGAAACGTCTTCCAGAATTGCAGTGGCTTTTCTGAGCGTCTGTTGGGAGTGCAATTCACTAAGGTTTCTCTGGGGGGTGCCAATTATTTTGGAACTGATGCTGACAATGCTCAACAGCTGATTTTTTTCCTTTTGGGTGAGGGATATGAACCAGCAGGTAAAGGAAAAAGATACAATGCTGTCATTAAAAAGTGCTTAAAATCTTTTTGTCCACCCCAAACGAAGTCAGTTTCCGCAGGCAGTGTAGCCATTGTTGGCCTTTCTTGATGATGATGTCCGTGTTCTCTGTAAAATTGAGTTTGTCATCAAAAACTGTGCCGAGATATTTGCATGTGTGGACAATGTCAACTGTTTTCCCGTGGATGATTGATTGTGTCTGGTTGGGGGTGTGCCTTTGAAAATTAACAATCATTTTTTTACATTTATATTTCAAGCATTTAGCAGACGCTCTTATCCAGAGCGACTTACAAGATGTGCATAAATACATGGTAGGAACAATCATAGTTCGCGTAAGAGATCAGTGCAGTAATACAGCGATAGACATCATTGCAGGCAGCTGCGTACCATACCTGTAACACTGGGAAGGAAAAGGTTAGTACTTTTTAAAATATTATGTTCTTATTAAATGGAGTAAGCAGGGGTATATGGTGTTGAGCAAGTAGGCAGTGGTGATGACAATTAGCTAGATGTACAGAATTCAGTGGTAGTGGAGTCTGAAAAGATGGGTTTTGAGTCTCTTGTGGAAGATCACAAGTGATTCCGCGGTCCTTACCGATTGCGGAAGGTCGTTCCACCAGCAAGGGGTCAGGACAGAGAAGAGATGAGACCGCAAGGAGCGGCTGCCGGGCGCCCGGAGGGATGGGGCAGTTCGTTTGCCAGAGGAGGCAGAGCGGAGGGGTCTGGCTGGGGTGTAGGGAGTGATGAGTGAGAACACAATCATGTCCTTGGTTTTGGCTGTTCATCTCCAAGAACGAGTTGTCACGTTCCATACGGACTCTGGAACAATCAAAAAGTCTTTATTAAAAAATGTAAGATGATGTTTAGGTTTATATCGGATTAACAGTTCAGTAATGTAATCAGAGGCTATGTTTTGGGCTATGTTCTATGTTTTGCTGTAAATCTTTCAATCAAACGTTGTTTGCATAGCGTATCTTACAAAACATTTGTCTTAAGACAATTTACAGCAGACCCTGGCCTGAACCCCCATAAAGGCAAGCCTGAGGCAACAGTGGCAAGGAAAAACTCCCTGGGTGGAATAGGTCTGAGCTTGTAATGAGCAGCAGCGGTCAATTAGTCCATGTGCAAGACAACTCAATATGGGACTTCATTTATTTATAGGCGAATGGAACCAGTGGTGCTGGGGTGGGGTAGCGGGCTGGGACAAGTGCCTGCTGGGTAGATGGCGGCGTTCTGAATGTAGAGTAGGATCGGGACTCAGGGCAGACGCCCCAGCAATGAGAGAGGGAGGCAGAAACAGTATGGGGAGTTAGAGGAAAGTAATACATGTGTATAGAGACAGATTACAAATGGCAGCAACAGGTGACCCTGCCAGAAGTTAACTATGGCAGTATAGCTACTAGGACCAAGAGGACAAAAGGACATACAGAATCTAAGCAGTCATGAGAGGTGCAAGAAATAGACCCACCCCCACCAAGAGTGCACCTGAGAAAAGTGGGGTCACAGCTGTTGAGAGGTGACAGTAATGGTCTTTCCACCCCACAAAAAATGTCTGGCTGCACACGTGTGTTTTTAGCCTAGACTTGTTTTATAGTGTCTGATTCCTTTATCAGTTTTGGTAGGTGGTTCCACAGTAGTGGGGCTCTGTATGAGAAATCTCCATCACCAGTAAAATTCTTTAGAAATTCTCGGAAACAACCAGTTAGCATGCGTCTTCGGTGGCAAGTGACCTTGCCAAGTGACCTTGTGGGCTTGTGTGGTAAGAGTACATTATTTAAATACATCGGTGCAAGACTGTGTAGGGCTTTGAAAGCCAGGAGCAGAACCTTAAAATCAGCCCTGTAGGTAATTGGTAGCCAGTGAAGTGTCACTAGCACTGGGGCAATATGCTCATGCTTCTTTGTTCTGGTCAGAATATGAGCGGCTGCATTCTGAACCAGCTGGAGGCTCTTTAGAGAGGTATTAGTGCAACCAGATAAAAAGGGGGCATAAATCCTTTTTCTGAATGCCTGTGTTCCGCAGTTAAGAGCAGTATTTTGAATTGTACATGAATAGGTCATCCAGAAAGCGAATTCAGTGTTTACATTATACAGCTTTAGAAGATCGCCTGCGTACAATCATTGTCAATTTGTGAGTTTTGTTGAGCTGAGCTTAGAGAGGGGCTTGAGCTGAAGACAAAAACATTGTTGAGTGGGAAAGGAAGTTTACAGTACAAAGACATGGGAATAAAGCTAAGCATAAACAGGAGTAAGCCGCAGGCTTATCGAGGCTGTTTTTTCTCTCAAGTACGGCAGAGGAGAAGCCATTAAAAAGACAACAAGCATGTACATTTGAGAATGGCACATTCCTTTGTGCTCACAGACCATTTCCCGGCTTGGAGTTTCAGAGGGGGAACGTGGGCCAACTGGCCAGCTTGGATATAAATCATTTAAACCCATGCTGATGGGAACTATTCAGCCTGAGAGCTTCACATCTGCCAGAACACAAGTTAACACACGTTCTAGGAAAAGTCAAAACGTTCAAGGGTTCATTGTAAAAAAAAAAGCAAAAAAAGCATAATCTTAGGAAATACACTCATAAATAACAAAGCTGTCCACCATACAAGAGAGTGAGTAAGTGCTTCAGTCTCGCTCAAAGGATTTAGTCAGAGATAGATTTAGACCGATTACATGATCCAGATGATCCCCAGATTACAGATCAATTAGCCATGAGGGTTTACATATTTCAGTTCCAGATAGTCCAATGCAATATCAGAAACATACAGGAGCCATTCTTTTTTATCAAATGGAGAATTGTTTGAAGCGTGATATTTTGTAATGAGTTTTGCGACTTGAACCTGCAATCTATAGACTGTAAATTAAGGAGGAAGCCCTGAGCATAGATTTAAATTCCAACAGAACTGCCACTCCATAAAATATATACGCATTGGGCCTAATGGGTGGTCTAGTGGTTACAATGTTCGACACTGGCCACTGCGGCCATTGGCAGCACCAATGTTGGCTCTAGCCGGGAGTGCCACTAGGTGGTGGCAATTGGCTGTCCGCCCCAGGGAGGGGGGAGGGAAGCCGATGTGAGATCACTGCATATAGGAGTGGCTCTGTGTGTACCGGAGTTACAGTTGACAGCTTGGCGAGTGCTGGCTCGGAGGAGGCGGTGCATGGCCTTTGTCACTGTCGGTCTCAGGGCTACGGCAGAGAACTCACAATACGAGGGAGGGGATTGGCATGAAAAAAGAGAGGATGTAATTAGCTACTAAATTGGGATAAAATGGGAAAAAATCTGAAACAAAAATGTTAAAAAAAACATATGGGCACTGACAGAAATTGTCGAAGGTGTGTGCCTTCGCATCAGCTTTCTACTCTCTTATGTTGTTGTAGGAATCTGCACTTCCAAGCCCAAGAAGACAAGAAAACACCATGAAACAACTCCTTCAGGTGTGTACATATGTAAACCGAGACACTGTAAACACATTCAACAGAGCTTGTGACACTTCTAGCCTATGATCCGTTGACAAGGGAAGGTGTTTTGGGAATGCACTCTTATTGTTACTTTTAGATACCGCATCTAGACCTAAAGTACACTTTCACACACAGGCCAGCTTGGCCCTCCCTGGCAGCCTCAACGGAGTGACATTTCACAATATTTCATAATGAGTGCCTTGTCAGGGAGGGGGTCCATTTCATATTCTCTTTCATGCGATTCTGTTTACTCAAATGATGTGGGGTTTCTGACGATCTGTTGAAGCAATGTGATCTGATCGTGCCCTCCTCGGAATGCCAGGAATATGATATGAATAAGATTATGTGGCAATATTTTCTGGTTCAGTTCATGGAAGGCCCTGTCGAGTCAAAGATTGTTGGAATAAAATTAAGACAGCTCTTGCCTCTGCATGATTTAGTTTTTTTATGACAGAGTCTTTGTGTCTGATAGCAGCAAGCCAAGCGCAATGGACCATCTGAACTTGTGAGGGGAAATCCGAATACAATTAATGACTTCTGCAAACAATACTGTGACTGGCCGTATTACTGTAAGTGTACCATGACTACTACCCCTAAATGAGGCCTTGACAGGTGTTGGGTTTCCTTCTATCAAGTAAAGTGTGTGTTCAATTCAATACCCCTTTACCATGTCACAATATTACAGCATTCTTATTGTTGAGTATCCTGCTGGTTTCATGGCAGTTCAGACCCCTCTTCTATATCTTCAATATACTATGATGTTCTGTATGTCTGTATAGCTGCTAGGTTTTTGCTCTGGTTTTTAAAAATATTTATTTTGTATTTATTATTTCAGTATACTGTGATGTCCTGTACGTCTTATGTGCTCTTTCACTACCTTCTGTATCATTGCTGTTGTGACAAACCAAATTCCCCCCCGGGGATTAATAAAGGCTATCTTATCTTATCTTATCTTAACTTATCTTATCTTATCTTAAAACACCCACAGCAAATGGGGTTGGTGGCTTGAATTTGGGCTCCTTTCTCTGTGCCTGATACTATGGGGAATATAAATAACAAGAAATAATATATCACATTGATTCAATGTAAAAAAAATTGGTTTCTGATTTTTCCCCCCATTTTTCTCCCAACTTGGTGGCCAATTGTACCCTCTATTTCTTCAATTCACCCTCCCCCACAAGCCCGCCGCCCGTCACTAAGGGCCAAGTTAATACCCCAAGGCCGGCAATGATCTGGCTCCTCTAAGACCGGCTCTCTCTCCCCCTTCCCCCTGGGGCGGACAGCCAAATGTCTGATTGGGGCTCCCGGCCAGAGCCGGGCTGCTACAGCCAGGTTTCTAACCATTCTGACCGTTACACTACCCAAGGCCCCCTGATTCACTTTAATGAAGAAACCACAATGTATATTTCATACGCTGTTATAGAGGAAGAAATCACAATTTTTTTTTAACATATTTTTTTAGAAATGTGAGATAATAGGATATCAGGAAATAATAGGCTGCCACACAACACAAATAATACTAACATAGTAAAGAGTAAAGTTCTCACATATAAGGAAATTAGATTTTCCATTTTGTGTGTTTAAAATATTATTTTTTAAATAGGAGTGTATTGCACCCTTACTTCAGCTAATATGAAAAAAATGTAGATATGTAGATTAAAACTATTTCAATGACCACATTCATAAAAAAACAATGACCCATAAAGATAAAGGCTAAAGCCTCAAACATTTCAGCATACCACCTTTATCTGGTATTATGATATTCTATAATGGTAGTCACTGAATTCTTCTGATCTACACAAATCTGTTTGGCTGAAATAAGAACCATGCGATATAGCTAAGATATAAGGGCCGGCAGTGTAGTGTAATGGTTCGAGAATTGGGCTTGTAACGGAGAGGTTGCTGGTTCGATTCCCAGGTGGAGCACTGCCGTTGTACCTTTGAGCAAGGTACTTAACCTGAATTGCTTCAGTTAATATCCAGCTGTATAAATGGGTTGTATGTAAACTGTAAGTCGCTCTGGATAAGAGCGTCTGCTAAATGTCTAAAATGTAAAAATGTAAACGTAAGATAAAGGAATGCGTGACCCACTGGTGGTGAATCAAAACAGTTTATTCCATTTCATTATGGAGTATATTGATTTTAATAAGTGAGATTGTACTGTGGCGATGGTCACACTGTGCTATACGACCATTCTGTTTCTGGTGTTCTAATGCTAATGGTTGCAACAAAAACCCCTCCACATATGCAGACAATATAAATATACATTTCAATCATAGATCTATGTCATCTAATATCTAACAATAGAATGGGTGATTCAGGAGTTACTGCTTTACTTACTGGTCTTTGTACTGCACTTTGTTATGGATTGTCTCGTCTATTCACTGCAGATTTAAATCATTCAACTAAGAACAAGCAACATTCCTGTATTGGTGTGTGTGTGTGTGTGTGTGTGTGTGTGTGTGTGTGTGTGTGTGTGTGTGTGTGTGTGTGTGTGTGTGTGTGTGTGTGTGTGCGCGCATCTGTGGGCGGGGTATGTTCAAGTATCAAGATTTTTGGAGGAGTAGACAAATCCCCTGGATGTTATATAAGCATGCTGACTCTTGTTAATCCATAGGAGACGAGGGAAATTTCTCCAAACACCCAAGAGTAACTGAAGTCCTTTTTCCTCTCTACATTTTGTAAGTGTCAATGGTTTTGGTGCAACTGCAATTATCATTATAAGGATACATTTGTAAACTGCATGTACTATATATATATGTATATATATATATATATATATATATACTGTAGATGTATATGCATGTGTGTGTGTGTGTGTGTGTGTGTGTGCATGGATGTGTGTCTGTATGTGTGTGTGTGTGATCAAATCATTTTTTGTCTGCTTTTGTTACAGTATTACAACCATTCTTCTTTTAAAGTAATTATGATGCAATGCGTATAAAAACATTAGGAGTTTACTGTTTACTGTGAGGATTAAAGACCTCACAAAAATTCAGTTGAAGTGAAGTGAAGTGAAAAAAATATGTATTTTGGCGGGGGTTGAGGATTTCACTTTGTACATGTTTAGATATGATTGTACACTGTTAAGTGTTACTGGTTACTGCCTGCAGCTGCAGCATTTCTCCAGAAGAAGTTTAGCAAGGTTTAAGGTCACACAGTCTAAGAGATATAAAAAAAATGATTAACCAATTCCACTTGATAAAGAGATAAGGCTTACAAAAGAGCCATTCAGAAAATAATACTTTACAGACTGTGCACTTCTTGTTTGCAGCTCTTTCAAAGCCAACAGACAGAGTCATGATGTTCAGGGCATTGTTCTTCCTCCTGCTCCTGGCCTGTTTGCACCTCAGCCTGGCGCAAGGTAGGCACCAAGTCAGTCATGTGTGGCAGTCAGGAACGCAGCCATGAATAATGGGGGAACGTGCATTATCTGTATTCGCTGGTGAAAGTTGAAGAATGATGACACAAGTGCATGCATGCTCTTTGTTCCACACCTCCTGTTAATTGATACATTCTTACATATATTCTAAGTACTTGTTACTTGCTCTTTAATGACATTTTTGCAGTGCATAGATAATGATAATGGGGGTTTTTTATTCAAGGAATACAATAAAACCCACCACCGCATTATTATTATTCTTTCATATTTTTATGATCAGTTTTATTATCAATTATCAATCTTCGTCAGTTGTAGCACATTTACGAACGTAAGATAAAGGGTGAGAATTATATGTGATAATATGTCAAAATATGTATATAGTGCAGAATATATTCTACAATTTATGCATTGAATCACACATAAAGTGGCAAGAACTGACTCAGTTGCTATATATTTTACTTTTGGGGGGAATTGGTGATTGGTGAAATGTTATTTTGAGGGCTTGTTTATCCTGTTAGTATATATACTGTTAAATACACTGTTAGATACTATTTAAGTATTTGTATTTGTAGGGATTTGATTTTCTATTTTCTTTAGATGGAAAAATGTACTTTTTAAAATACACTACTACACAGCTAGTGTTTTGTATCGACTTGAGATATTACATTACATTACAGGCATTTGGCAGACGCTCTTATCCAGAGCGATGTACAACAAAGTGTTAAAGTGATAAGATTGGCAATATTGCGGCAATCAAATCTGCTCTTAAGATCATGGCTTGTTGCTCGTGTAATTAATGCGACTCTCTCATCGTGTGCCAGGACCCTATGAGAACTGCTGTCTGAGGTATGTCCCCCATGTGAGGAGGTCTACTAGAAACATGGTGGTGAGCTACAGGAGACAGCAAACCGATGGCGGATGCAACATTCCTGCAATTGTGTGAGTAAAGGGAAGGATTTGTCATCGTATAACATAACATATATTAACATATAACATATTTCAACACATTGGAGACACGTTAAGTGCCAATACTTATGGCTTATTATTAATTTGTTCTCTTATTTATTTTGCAGACACTCTCTCTGAGCAACTTACAGGGCTAATATCACAATTTGTAATTGAATGCAAGTGCCAAAGCTGTTCTTTAAAAGTTCTTTAAAAAATTAAATTCAAAATGTTTTCTGCATATGGTGAATTAAGAGCAAACAGTTCTATACTAAACAAAAGAAGTATCATAAACAATTAAACTCAATTCTAAATCATTTAAATCTAAACATCACTGACAGTGTGCACCATAACTTGAGATGAAATATATGTTGCATAATAATAATAATCCTCCTAAATCATCAAAATATATAAAGTATATATATCATTTTTTTGCATTTTCTTTTATTACACATTTTTCTCCATATTTTTAGTTGCCAGTTATACCCTCTCTTTTTCACGTCAGTTATCCCGACCCTCGTATGTGAGGTCGCTGCCGTAGTCCTGAGACCGATAGTGGGCGCTGTACCACCTCCTCTGAGCCAGCACCCGCCACGGTCACCGTAGCACACCACTCATATACCCAGTGGGCTCATATCGGCTTCCCTCCCCCCCCTCCCTGGGGCGGACAGCCAATTGCTGCCCCCTAGTGGCACTCCCAGCCAGAGGCAAATTGGTGCGACCTAGGTGGAATCGAACCCCGGTCGCAGTGGGCAGTGGCAGCGTCAAACTTACTCAGCTCATTGCAGAGTTACTCCCAGACCCATTTGCACCATTTGAAATGGCAAATTGATTTGCACACACCTTCTGTGATTTGCACTATTGCACCAGCTGTGTTTGAATCTTTAAAATAGGGCCCTACAGCATATCATAAATTATTTAAGGTTTAAGTTAATCATATGTTAAGTGTAGGACAGGCCCATGTTCTGGGACCAAAGGTGAATTCTGAATAAATACATGCAGACATTTTCACATTTTCACGTACAGTAGACAGATGTGGATTTGTAACACCAGCAATAGCAAAAAATAAGAAATGTTTCTGACCATATGTGTTCAACAGGTTCATGATGAAGTTACCCTTGAGGAAGCCCTTCTGCGCTGACCCCAATGCCGGTTGGGTAAAGCGTCTGATGAAGCTTGTTGATAAAAGACAGGTACCTAGCGTATTATTTAACCATTTTCTTCTGAAAGAAGCTATAACTTGAACTATTTAAATTGGACAACTGTTAGAAATTCTTTAAAACTGTGCTGACTCAAACGTAACAGAAAACCTTCTCATATTTAACTTCCTATTTTCAATTGTGTCTCTCTACAAGGCTTATCGCCTCAGGACAAAGACATGATCTGCCAAAGACAAGCGCTTCACTGGTGCATATCTCCACTCTTGTGTGTTGATTCCTGCTTCATTCCAGAGCTCTTCTGTTGGACAAAATTGCTCAAAATGACCACGCTTTGATGGTAAACCCATGATCCCCTGTACACACACACACACAGGTTCAGTCTATACTGAAAAGCAAATCTTCAAGAGCTCATCAGAGTAGATTATCTTGGATCATATCCCAGTATACGTTATTACCAGATCATGGATTTGGGGTCTTCAAAAATAGGAATGCAAAGTATGAAAATTTGGAAGAAAATATACCCCACACTACAGTATATGTAATGTGTTTTCTCAAGCTGAAGTGTACCTGCTGCAAATTAAGTCTTTCTGTAGATATTCTGATGTTTGAGATGAAAGAAATGTTCCTGAATGTGCTGAGGTGCACTTACTAAGCAAATTGGGATATTATACAATTTCCAGAGACACTTGTGGGTTGCTTTGCTTCTTCTGTCGAGTTTGTGGGATTGAGGTCTCGACACTGGGCAGGTCACAGTTTAAGTCCTTCACATTCCTCCTTCACCAGATAATTCTTGCACAACTTCAAGATGTGTTTCGGGTCGTTGTCTTTCTGAAGAATGTTGGAGTGCCCCATTAGCCGTAATCCAGATGGAAGGTGTACTCAAACCTTTGACTGGTACTGTACGTTCAATGGTTTAATACTTTTACTTTGATTTGTTATCATCACTACCATCTCCTACTACTACTACTACTACTACTACAATGGATTGGCATTAGTTGAGAGAAGGGTGTTAATACATGCTTTAAAATCTGGAGAACTCAAGCTGTGCAAATGTATTATAAAATGACAGAGAATGTGACTTTTATATTTTTTGTGTCTGTTGTGCCAGCATTGATCCTGTACAATTTCATTTGGCAATGCCTGTTTGTCCCACTGTGGACAGAATGCAGGGAAGATGAGCAAAATATGTTTTCAACCCTACTGTTTCCAGTTTCCTGCAGGTTATGTTTGATTTTAAATGCTGTTTAAATGTGCCTGCTACCACTGAATCGTTGCTCTGTTGTTTTGCAATGAATGTTGTTGTTTGTTGTCTTTGTTCTATTACACTTTTCTATGCAACAGTTCACTGAGAATAAAATACAAATCAGCTTTCCACCCTGCCATGTGTTTTCTTATTTCATATTCAATCTAATTTTATTTTCAGAAATGGATGTGAGCACACTTCGTTCTTCCCATATGTTTCCCTTTGGAATAGGCACTGTGTATTCATGCATTCTATTAGGGTTCCGTACCACTTGCAACTAATGTGAACGAAACATACTGCCTATGCATGAGTTTTGCCATCGACAAGAATGCCTTTGTGCCATATATTTAACTAAAGTAATAAAGTATGTGATTCAAAACATACAAACCTCACCTTGTTCAGAGTTTTTGGAGTCATATTGTGTGAGGTGCAAATAAATCATGTTTGTGTTTTCCATACAATAGCTCGCTATATAGGAAGCCTGACACATCAGAAAAGGCAATGACATTTGTTAGCTAATAATGAAAAGATTAAGTTCAATAGTTGGACAATGAGTAGTACTGTTGTAATATTATACTGTATATAGCCTATGGGAGAAATAGGTAGCAATATTTTATGAAGGACACACTACAGAGATATGAGATAAAGTTATTAAAAAGTTAAAGTGATTAAAAAGGTATAATTTATCCATATCCATTTCATTTCATTTCCATAATTTGTCTCTTTCAACAACAAAAAAAGACAACATTAAACAGCATTTATGGTGTTCATTTATTGACCTATTTACTTATCAGCAACAGTGTACAGTTGAAAACATCACTACAATGCAATGCATCGGGCCCCAGTTAGCCAATATGCTACCTTTTACTAGTAGTTCCATGCTGTTGTAGTCCATTGCGGTAGAAGGTAGTGTTTTTTCATTTATAAGATGCTTTTATCCAGAGCAACCTACAGGGTAAATTATGACATTATGACATTAAAATATTGACATTGTGTCCCCGGGACAAAGGTTGAGAATAAAGAATTGTCATGTAGAAAATAAATATTACTGTATATTTAATGAATGAAACTCATTCACAATATATGGTTACCTACATTATACAAAACATTAACATCTGGTAGAAATGTTATACTCCAACACATAAGATAATGTTTTTAATTGTGAGGCAAGTTCAGTCACACCTCAATAATTGTTTGTGGTTACCCTGTGTTACAGGTACGGTATGCAGCTGAAGACAGTGATGTCTCTTGCTGTATTACTGCAAAGATCTTGCAAGTCGCTCTGGATAAGAGCGTCCGCTAAATGCTTAAAATGTCAAATGTAGTGTAAATGTTGTAGACTGGATCTGTTTTGTACATTTGTTGTTCGGTGCAAACATCGCAGATTCTTACAGGGTTAGATGGTTCCATTTAGAAGTT
The DNA here is from genome assembly GCA_029706075.1 of Aldrovandia affinis. Taxonomy (NCBI): domain Eukaryota; kingdom Metazoa; phylum Chordata; class Actinopteri; order Notacanthiformes; family Halosauridae; genus Aldrovandia; species Aldrovandia affinis. The sequence goes on along the minus strand of JAINUG010000035.1, from coordinate 1,077,624 downwards.
CCTGCAACTCACACTGAAACTTATTTTAGATATGCTGTGGGAGCCTCTAACAGCCGATATAACAGACAGAGCCATTGTGCAATGGTGTCTCTATAGCCTTGCAGTTTGTGACAAATCCCCTTTCCTGCCAATGGATTGCAGTCACCCGTCTATAAACAGACATCGTGCAAGTTTGTAGGGTGAGTCTGAGAAACAATGGGCCAGTATCTCACACAATGATTTGATTTTCTGAGAAGATATACCTTACATGTCCCACTGTGTGAATCATAAACTGTTCAAGGCATAACCATTCTCAGTGCCAACGGCACACACTGGAAGTGAAGGTGAAGGACAGCTAAGCCTGAATCACGCCCTCACACATGTTTGTGCGTGTTCGTGCCTTTCTTTCTTTTTTACGTGTGGTTTTGTAATGAAAGGATTATGAGAAAAAATAAAAGTATTTTTTAAACCTTCATCGGTATTTTCAGTTCCCGGGTGATGTGTGAGGAGAAAGCTTGAACGTGTTTGAGAGGATAATGTTTCGGGACGAGTAATTCCTCTGGGCCTGTCAGTGAAGCACAGGAAGCTCACATCTGTCTTTGTGCTCTAAGTATGACACTGTTGACATGTTATATAATGTAGAAGGTGTCGGGCACACTTCCTTCGCTAAAAGCACCTGAGAGACAGACGCTGTTTACGCTGTTTTCGGAATCATCTCTAGGTGCAATCGTGTTGTCATCCCAATGGGCTGAAAAGATAAACACCTGAATCTAGAACAGATAAACACCCTGAATCTAGAACAGATGAACACTCTGCATCTAGAACAGATAAACACCTGGAATCTAGAACAGATAAACACCCTGCATCTAAATCAGATAAACACCCTGAATCTAGAACAGATAAACACCCTGAATCTAATATCAAGTATGTCACAAATGTGCTACCAGGCTTGATGTACCAACAAGTTTTCAAACTAAACAAATATTAGACTTCAGCATAACTTTAATGCTGATACGAAAGGCAGTCATTACTTCAATCATATCAAACTGATCAGGCCTGGCGCTGTCATCACACCAATAAAGTATACAAAGAGGGGGCCTAAATATATTTTACGGCCATCTGGTATTTCCAGAGGCACTTTCTATACATTTTGTATTCTTATAATTCATGAACTCGGTTAGACTGTTCATTCCGCCTTGGAAAACATGAGCAAAATATGAATAAGATTTTAATCTGGAGAAAAAATAGAGGGTATTCTCGTCGCTTATTGCTGATTAGCACCTTATCTGAAAGCAATATCCCATCCATGCAGGGAAGAACGATTTCTGCGGAAAATCAGGCAGCAACACGGAAACAGGGTTCACTTAATATTCACCATATATCTTTGACAGCTAATTGAAGTTCCTGTTGTTCTTTTCTCCTTCGAGCGATACAGGAAAAGCCTAAAAAAGCAGACCACGCACGGCTGGATGGCACAGAGCATGGCAGTGTTTCCAAAATGTTGTAGAATTCGAACGCTGCCCCAAAACAGCACAATCGTCAGAGTCTGAGGTAAAAACGGTTTATTGTATATAACACAAGTTTAGATACAACAACCTGGCTGAATTTGCGCAAAAACAGTTGCCCCCCTCTTTCGTGCACACATTTTTAATCTCCTCCATTCCTCCTTGGAGGTTGGCCACCACGCCCCCTGGCTCGACCCCTCCCCTGACTTCAGAGGCCCATCCTTCTGAGGCCCCTTCAACTTCGCCTTTTTCATTCTTTCCCATTTAACAGATTAATAAAAGGATAAACAGACATAGCCAAATCTTGAGCAAACATACACAGACTTAGGCAGAAATGACCAGCCTTGGGCTGGCATACACGGCCCTAAACAAATATAACCAACCTTGAGCTGCCCCAACTGTGTATTATGCCTTTGCTTAAATTGTGTAACTTGATAACAGCTTTATTAATACAGGAATACATTTTTGCCCCATACCTTATTCAATGGCCTAATGCCAGTGATCTATAATTTTAATATGCTTGTTATGCAGCCCGAAATGCTGGCAATATATGTATATACAGGATCTCTATTACAAAGTTAAACATTTAAAGTGTGGTGGAATTTAGCTCTGTCCCTCTCTGCTTAAGGGCAGCGCTTGGCCGGAGCCCATAAATTCAAATGACAGGGGCCCAAGCTCTAAGGCTCTGGCAGTCCTGCCTGATGATGTGGGAGTTCTGATTGATTAAATCATGAGTGGGGCACCGTCCAACTTCAAGTCTGGTGTCCGACTCCTTTTCCCGCGCACATATTTTGTTAGACAGGAATAAGTTACGACTGTATTAATGGGTCCGCGGATCTCCAACTCAGATTTACATTTGGTCTTCTCTCTGTGTTCATTGTATTTAAGGCCTGTGATCTGTGCCGCCTGCTCGTGTTTTACGGCCTCAACGTGTCACTTTACCTTATCTACAGACACTATTTATGTTTGTGTGATACTAAAACATCATGCTGGCGGTTATCTGCAGTTAGCCGCCATACAACCCCCTAGAATCACAGAGGCAGAATGTTGGGCCAACGTTAACACTAACAATGACCTCATACCCTTCAGCAGGCGCTTCTATCCAGAGCGGCCCACAACAGAGAGTACACACATTCCACGGCGATGTGGTCCTATTGCATTATACAGGAATATAATAATACAATGCTTCACCTGGGAATTGGCGTCTGAGTCACGAGTCCTGTTTCCTACCCCCTACTGTCCTATCTTCTCAAAAATCCACCACATTCCCCCCTCTGTGACTTACAAGTCACAGTCATACATATCATGCCAACAAAATAGAATAAACCTGATCAGCTCACATCGGCTCGTTGATGAGTAAATAACTCAACAGATTCCCTAGTGGCCACTCTGTTGCTTCTCTTGCGCCACTAGTAAACCGATTAGCCCAGCAGCCGTTACTCAGGCTGCGCCCGCACGACTTAGTCAGACTCAAGCTTTGCTGCAGAACGTTGCCAGGGCATGCGAGTACCCTTGTTGTTCATGCATCGTGTGGCCCCCCTCCACACTGATACCACCTGTCGTTATGGCGGTAGGAGTCTTCCTTTATCGCTCAGGCCGCCTGCATAACACTTACAGGGTAAATCGTGGCCATAAATTCACAACGATGCTCAATGCAAGCTGAGCTCGGTCTAACCTGATTACATGTTCATTCCTAAGCATCATACATTTAAACCTCATACATGGTTACAGGGATAATAAAACCAGCCAGGGTTTAGTTACATGGGGTTACATATAATTGCTAAGCAGGGTAATGTCTTCTCTTCTTTCATGGTCCTGCGTCGAAACCCTTGGAGCCATGGACAGAGGAGAGGTGGCCTTGCATTCACTCGTTGCAGTTCATGATTTTCTCTGGCAGCATGGGTGTGAGATAACTATGTGTGTGTGTTAATCTATCTGCCATAGGTAAGGGAGCATAAGGCTCTTGTGTGTGTTAATACTTCAGTTCCGTCCATGTATATGTTGATAGTCAGTGTACGTGTTGTATCTTCAACCCGTACTTTGCGCACAATTAGGGTCATCAATGAGGAGAAGTCGCCTCAGTCGGCCCGATGTACTGGAAGTTGGGATGCTCCGTCTTGTCCTACTGGCACCAGTCTTCTCCATCGGGGTTGTCATCCACATAGCTGGCCCAGAATCGAGGATCCTTCACCAGCTTAGCAGCAAGGGGGTGATGATTCCAGCACTCCCAACCGGCACCTCCTCTTACACCGTACTCGCAGAGGCGGTTCCCGAACGGGCAATTGAGTGGGTCCCCTCTGGCATTCACCGGGTTTCCTCTCCTGTCTCGATACTGTTGGGTCCTATTTGGATGACATGTACAGTGAAACACCCCACCCCCCTTAGCCGTGCGACGACACGTCCATTGGTTCACTCCATTCCGGGGCAGCAGGCGTGACCCGCTTCACCCCAGCGTCTGCATCTCCCACGTCCTCTATTGGGCCCACTGTAACCAGAAACTGCTCGCTTGTATTTCCTATTATCTTTTATTAGGGATTGGATAATGGGAATTTAGGCAGCATGAGGCAAACAACAACATCACTGTTACCAATCCTATACTCTCTCCTATGTTTTCCCAACGTTACTTTCCAAGATATATTTAATCAACTCCACCCACTTCGCTATTTCTCCTAATGTATTTTAACGTGTTCAGTTCTTATATCCTCCACACTTACGACTGTTCTTTTATTCCTTGTAATGATAATGTTGCGTGGCTACTAAATTTCTGTTGATTGTACCATAAATAGTTTATCCACTCTGCATCTCTTATGACTTGAATCCAAAGAGAAAAATATTGATATAGCATTGATAGTGGGCGCACTCCTTGCCTTATGGTCTGGTGGAACATTCATAGGGGTGTCTAGACAACTTACCTTTACCTCATCCTGCTCTAGCCTTTGTTGTCCTGCATCTGCGCTGCTTGTAGGTGTCGCCTCTACCCACCGACTAAACCTATCCACCACCACTAGCATGTCACTTCTTGCTTTGTTCAATTCGTTCAATCCTCTCCACATAATCTATCATGCATCAGGTGGTGGGAGGTGCCCAATCGGTGCAAAAGGTCTTCCTGTTCTTATATGTTACTCAGGTTTCACCCTTTCCTCAGCGTTTGAGCCGCCACCATCCTTGTTAAATAGGGCAACCACCATGTATTCGTACTGCATGTAATTGATGGGACGATATAGTATTACTGATTGCCCCATCGTCAAAGTGGAGGCTTTTTGATAAGGGAATGCAGCTGCGGCCAATCTCCGATAGCCTGGCACCGAACCTTACTTCACAGCATGCATTCCAAAGTAGTTTGCCTGACCTTCCTCTACCCCCTATGGGGTCGTAAGGGCTCTTGATTCACGACCTTAGTCCCATTTCTTATACCTCACCTTCCCCGGCCTGGTCAGCGGATCAGGGCGACACGACATCTTGCTTCCCTTGTTGCTCACCCTGTTGCTCAAATGGACAAAAATAAATTAAAACACCCTTCCTTTTCCCTTTTTATCCGGGCTGTTGCCCTCAATCTTTCACTTTCTACTTACTCAATTCCTTCGCAGTCACATTCGCTTCCCTTCATTCCCGCCAATATCATCTTGCCTCGTGTTGTAACTTTATTAATGTTACACTTCTTTACACTGATTTGACCATTCTTATGGTATTGACTCCTACTCCCTTCAAAGTTCCCAACTCTAGACCTTCTCAATCACTTACCCACGAGCGGTAAGTGTCACATACAGTTACTCCGCCCAACTCCTCCTAAACTTCCTCCTTTGCCACTTTTGCACTAGAAAACAGTCCCATGAGCGGGACTATTCTATTGCACCTGGTGTTTTGCTTACCTAACGTTAATTGTCCAGAAAACAGTCTCACCCTTTATCTCAGGTCAGGATGGTGTCATCCACCACAGACTCCGCAGCTTCCAATGTGGGGCTTCCAATCCTCCTACGAGAATAGAAGGAGAGGGCTTCCCTGACCACCTATTATGGTCAACCGTGCACTGGACCATTGGAATTGCTGCGGCCCCTCTAGCGGATGTTATCATCACATTACTTTAACCACTTGTTGTTTACCACTTCTATTGTCAAAGGAAGCGAGACTGTGATCTTATGTTTGAAGGTTTTATAATTGCCTCGCCTGTAGGCGAGCGGTCTAACACTCAGCATGAAGAACATCAGAGTATTTAGCTAGTAATAATAATAACCCTCTCTTCCCTGAGATGACTGTTGGCTTTAGGAATTTCGCCCATTGCCCCTGAATTAACTCCTCCCGTGTTGCTATACTTTGGGTAAATCACGAAGCTCATTCCTAAAGGACTGACCTTATCTGATAATACACTTAGCTCTCTGCTGCTCGGGGTTTCTGTCAGTCTCCACGAGCGGGTTTAACTCCTCCTTCACCATGACACGCCATAACTCACACTTTGGAGAGGTGAGTATCACCAGATCTGTTTTTGGTTGTGCGCGCACGCATCAGAGTGAAATACACCGCCCAAACTGAAAACCCTGAAGCTTTGTGTGTGATGTGCATGCATGCAAATATGCATTTTTGAAAGAGCACCTTAACCCTACAAAGCTCGAAATGGCGCCGCACTCGCATACATTTCTTTAATTTCATATTCGCCAATAAGGTCACCCACCTCGGGCGTATCTGAGATACAAGTTCAGTAAATCTTTTCTAAAAGGAAAACTGCTCCTGCCTATGTGTTTGGGCAGGTTTTTAAATGCACTACTGATTTAAGTTAATAGTGTGCACTACGCTCACTTTTGGGTCTCTCTCCCTTTCCTCCTCTGTTCCCTTTTATTTATTCTAATGTACATCTTGAATGTCTCTATCTATGCATTTTACCCTCCTAATCTATTCCTATTTTCTTAATTCTGCTTGCACTTGCGGCACTATTATTACTTTGTCACTCCTAAACTCGTTTATGTCGGTTATTTTTGAGTCTAGATCTTTTAGTCTATTATCAATACTCGTCGATAGGGCACTGATCCAAACTGAAATATATCACTGCTCTGCTGTTCGTATTGCTTTCTAAAATGTATAAACTGTGTTTTTCACTATTAGCAACAAGTCTCCATTTACTACACCATAAACTCATGAGATTCAGCATGTTTTGCGATTAAACCCTTTCTCGGCAATCAACACAATGTCATGAGCGTACAACAGAATACTTAAGTTCACATTGTCAATCAATATACCTAGATTCGCCTGTTTGATTTCTTGGGCTAAGTCATTAACATAAAAGCAAATAAAGTCGGGAGAGTACATCTCCTGCTTCACCCCAAATGGAGTAGGAAACCAGTCGATCCTAAAATTATTTAACTGTAGACATGCAACTGGGGTTTTGTACCAGGCTTTAATGGCATTATAAAGTTATCATCAATACCAGAAGAAATTAACTTATACACCAAAAATCTCTATTGATGCAATCAAAAGCTTTCTTACAGTCAACAAAACAAGCGAACATGACTTTACCCTCTTGCAGTTGCGCTCTCACCACAGAGGATATGACATAAATATGATCAATACCTGCCCTATTTTTCCTACAACCATTCTGCTCATCCACTAACATTCCATGACAATCTAGGTAATTATTAAGTCTATTATTAAGGACACCTGAATACAAGTTATAAACTGTACTGATCAAACTGATGCCTCTATAATTTAAGGAACTCTCGGATCAGCTTTTGAAGATTTAAGGATGGGTTTGATTATAGATTTATTCCACACAGATGGAATAATGCCATTATGAACGCACGTTTGACATAAACAATGTAAAATATTCAACATATTAGGAGTTTTAAGGACCTCATTAGGGGGGGGGGGTCCTCAAAACCCACAGCTTTATTTAGTTTAGCTCTATCTACCACCCGCTGCACCCCCTCTAGTGTGATTGTGAGTGTCACTATTCAGCATGTGGTGGGGATATGATGTATTACTCATCCCGTTTTCAAGATCACATTTTTTAATTTACCGATCTCATCTAAGAAGTGACCATCAAATAGAGGGAGACTACTACATGCATACAAATTACTATAATCTGTTTCCCACTTCTTTAATACCTGATTGGTCTCAGATGACGATTCACCATTTTCCAATAACTGAGATCCTAACTGCAGTGTCCAAACACGCAGTTTCGTCACACACATGTTCCAAATACGCTCACCCTCCATTTCCACTCGGGCTGAAAATAGTTGCGACGAGATGACACTTGTTGTTCTTATCTAACAGCATCACAGTTGTAAACCGAAATTTTGCTTAGTTATTCCATCCCATTTATAACATTTTATGAGCCTGTTATGCGGAAAAAACTTCTCAAACCGCAACTCAAAATTCAGCGCCGGGAGAATAGTATTCCCACTTTGAACATAATTATTTTAACTAATCATTGTTTATTTTCTTAACTTAGTATATACTTCCTTCCTTTATCTTCAGTATACGTTGTCTTAACTGACGCTCTACACTGGTTCACTACTACACTGGACAGCGTATTAGCTATACCGGGGGAGCGAGTTGGGGAAGGAAAATATATTTTAAATTAACCTGAAAATTAGGAATTGAAAGAGCTCAGATAAACTAGCACAAAAGAGTAACACTTAGATGGTGTATGAATAAAACCGACAAACTATCGAAACTTGAATTTGAAAACACCTTAACTGGTAATACCAAGACCCACTCTTATTCCTGCTCTGTTATTTGCTCGGACTTCTCCACTCCACTCCGCCTGACCCCCCTTCATGCGCTCACTCCGCGCTTCTAATGAGCTGTCTATTGGGAGAAATATGCAGGCGTCCGCTACTAATAACATTACATGAGGGGTAGATCTCGGGACCTGGACCCAGTGGTGTGGGGACGGCGGCAGTACTACTACTGCAGCTGCTCCTTGCGGACCAATGTAAATATCTTGGCTTACAGCTGAATAAGAGCGTTTGTTAATGGAGTCCTCCCAGCATGCCTTATAATCCTCATGCGATTGTAATTCATCGTACATGAGGGTACAGTGTAAAGGTAGTCGCAGTTCAGTAATTGCCTTAAACTGGGTTCGCGCCCACGGTTCCCACTGTCTCCATTGTTCTTGTAATATGGATTCTTGAGGAGTCAAGCACAACCAATACACTACAGGCTGTAGAGCACTAGGTTGAGCTTGTAAAGGCATTACCGTACTTTGTAACTTACTAAGGAAGTCCACATAAATGCCACGCTGTGTGCAGACAATATTGGCTTCCAGCGGGCATAAAACGTCTCTACCTAGGAGATTGACTGGAGTGTGGGCTGAGTATAACAGTGGTGCAGTTATAGTTCTACCTACAATTTTGCATAGGGACAGGCTGTGTCAGGGGAATTATCTGTGGTTTTCCAGAGAAGCCAATAGTTTTGACTGAGGAATTAGAGAGGGGGAGGCCTGACCCTGCTTTCCCAAGACATGAGTAGGTCGCACCTGTGTCCACCATGAATTGATGCTCTTGTTGGTTAAGGATCACTTGTAGGGTGGGTTCTTGTTGTGATTCTATTGAAATCATTGGTAATATTGTTTCCCCCTCTGGCTTCCCTGGGCATCCCTAGTTCTGGCCATTTGCTGCTGGCCCTATCCATGGTTTTTCCCATGGGTTTATTAGGCAATCCCTTCTAAAATGCCCAGTTTGATTACACCCCCAACACACGTCCTTTCCACCCTGTGCCCTCTCCCGCCCCCTGTTCGGGCGCTCCCCGTCGGCTCCCCTTCCTCTCCTTGCCCTCTTCCCATTGGGGGCTGGTAGCCCCCGCAGACTGGGTATCATGTACCTGCACGGGTGGAACTTGTGAGTCTAGGGTAGTTCCTTGGGGCAGTGAGGTAGGCATTGCCGCCACAGGCGTCAATACTTGGGGTCGCTGCATCAGGGACATTGCTGCACCCATTGCAGTCAGTGCAGCCGGGCTTGGGGCAGGCGGTTCGGCTAATATCACCGGGACCTGTGTCTTACCTGTTTCTATCTTTTCTTTATCTTGGCTTACGTCACAACTCTACTAATATGTTCAAGCTTTATTGGCACTTATTTGGCTATCCTTGAAACAAGAGCCGGTCAGGTAGGGAGGTCACTTCGTTTGCCTGAACAACCAAACCAACCCCTATTGGCTACAAGATAACATATACCAAACCCAGCTCCTGTCCTGAGAAAAAGTTTAAACAATTTAGAGAAGCGAGTTGGGATGGAAAAATGACCTAAACCCAACAATTCAGAAAGGGAAGTTCTTAATAGAAACCAGGGCGCTGTATATGGATGGAAACAAGAAATCTAAAAATAAATAAATAAAGACACCCAAAGGCGTGAACAATGATTTGCGCCTCCACCAAAATCTAAATATAACCCGAAATTTAGGAAGGCGGGTGTAAATGGAAATCCACAAACGAAACCTAGGGAAACGTGTTTAAATGAAAAAACAAAACCGAACAAGGAACAACGAAAAGCGTATAAATACGAATACCGATAAATGCTCTCAACAGACAATCCCAAAGCTAAACCATACTATCGCTGCTAAAACAGAGAAAGGCTATAATCCAAAACATACGAAAACACACTAAAAGGGAAACTGAAGCTAAACACGTGAAACAATCAAATTAAAATAAGAAAATGCCCTACGTGGAAACATAAAACTAAAACACTTTACCCAATAAATCAATGATAAACCACACACAATTATTCATAAACACCGAAAGTACACTAAAATTGGGGAAAATAAAGATAAAGTAAAAATCAATAAACCTACTCCAACTATTAAGGGATTACGAATCGCAAAGGGAAACTTAATAAACGCAAAAGGGCGGGTCAGGAACATCAACAGAATCACGCAGGTTACTAATAAGCCAGATGTAAAGCATTCACCTGCGGATCGCTGAAACCCCAAAATTCCTTCTGCGCTAAAAGTAGTCTAAGAGCTGCGCATGCCGACAGCTCTAAAACCACTAAAGTTTGCCACTTCTTATTATCTCCCCTGGGTCTAATACACTTCGCGAAGTGCCAAAGTTTCAAAACGTGCAAGTGCTGCTTTAGTAACCTCCAATTCCTCTTGACTCCGTTAACAAACGGAGCTCCGATTTTCCCAAGTTTCTTCACTGCCCGTTAGCTTGTCAACGCAAGAAGATAAATCAAACCCGCTAGCTAGACCTAGGAAATCCCCCCTCTATCTGAGGCATCCCCAAGCAATGGCTTATCACAGCGCAAATAGACAATGTCTCCACGCTGCATATATTGAATATTCCCCGTTAATACAACCTATCCAACTATTAAGTGTTTCCCAACAATAATGCATCAACCTTCTCCGCACTTTTGCGAAACAACACACTTAACTCGCTGTATACCTTGTATTCTAGAAAGCACCACAACACGAATACCCAAATATCCACAATTAATTTCACAGCCTGCATAAAGTTGATTGTAAATGCTTGTCGTAACTAAGTCCCCTTGATTTAATGTCTAAGGCAAATACAATATGTGTTTTATACTTTATTTTTATCGCTCGGGATTTCCTATGCGGTTAATGAACATTAACTTTTACTCTCTTATTTACGGGCTCATTTGACTATTTCCTGGGGCTCATTTATTCACAGTCCTTATCCTAATAGACCGGAATCTTGACAAGCTTATTGCAAAGTTTACCACAACTTTATACCGGCTGTATCTAACACCTGCGTAACTCTGCAAAATATCACTGCAGCGCACACACCACACATCCAAACCCCAGCTCATATCAGCAGGCAATATTGGTAATAATTCGGCCGATTCAACATACAACATAAAGAGACGTCCCAAACCACAAAAGACTCACAGACTCTAACAGCGTACGCAAAGCACAAACAGCACATACAGCTCACGTATGATTGCACAAAACACATACAACAGTTTCAGCACATATATAACAGTTTGCAAATTCATTCCAACTTCACAACTCCCTCAAACCTGACTAGCGGCCACAAGTCACCGTTAGTGGCACGGGGCAATCTGCGCACTACAATTAACTTTTAGCAGCGCGAGCCGTAATTACATTTAACAGCCCCCCGTCATTTGCACACTGGCAAGCGCTTGGTCGTAACTCACTTTGAGCCCAATCATCTGTTGCCGGCCAACGCCGCTGCACACACAGGCAAGCCGCTTGCACACACAGGCAAGCGCTTGGTTTTAGTCCGCCCTGGACTTTGGCCAAGTGCTGCCGGCAACGATGCCTGAACCCGTCCTGAGCGACCGTTTGTTCTCGACAGCCGCCGCACACACAGGCAGGCCGCCTGCACACACAGGCAAGCGCTTGGTCGCAGTCCGGTCCGGACCCCGGCCGAGTGTTGTCGACAACGATGTTAGAAGCGCTTGGTCGCTTGCGCACACAGGCAAGCGCTCTAGACGTGGACCTTATGCTTTTACCAACGACGCTAGTCAGTGTCACCAGTTCCCCTGCAGAGGCGACTTTGTGACATGCCCTCTCATACTCGCATACACCTCAATGCATTCAAACACACAAAACATAAAATTACCTCAGACTCCGTACGCCCTTTAATTTAGGTTCTTTGGAGGAGAGACCTCCCGCAACGCAGCCCGAGCGGACCCACCGCTCCCAGATGCAACCGTCTTGCAGATTTTTTAAATAGGCTCTGCTTACCTTTGTCCCTATGGCCTGGGTTGCATCGACAGCAGCGGTCCCGCTCAGATCTCCGTGTCTCGTGCCTCTCCTGGCTGGCTCGCCATTAATTGTTGTAGAATTCGAACGCTGCCCCAAAACAGCACAATCGTCAGAGTCTGAGGTAAAAACGGTTTATTGTATATAACACAAGTTTAGATACAACAACCTGGCTGAATTTGCGCAAAAACAGTTGCCCCCCTCTTTCGTGCACACATTTTTAATCTCCTCCATTCCTCCTTGGAGGTTGGCCACCACGCCCCCCTGGCTCGACCCCTCCCCCTGACTTCGTAGAGGCCCATCCTTCTGAGGCCCCTTCAACTTCGCCTTTTTCATTCTTTCCCCATTTAACAGATTAATAAAAGGATAAACAGACATAGCCAAATCTTGAGCAAACATACACAGACTTAGGCAGAAATGACCAGCCTTGGGCTGGCATACACGGCCCTAAACAAATATAACCAACCTTGAGCTGCCCCAACTGTGTATTATGCCTTTGCTTAAATTGTGTAACTTGATAACAGCTTTATTAATACAGGAATACATTTTTGCCCCATACCTTATTCAATGGCCTAATGCCAGTGATCTATAATTTTAATATGCTTGTTATGCAGCCCGAAATGCTGGCAATATATGTATATACAGGATCTCTATTACAAAGTTAAACATTTAAAGTGTGGTGGAATTTAGCTCTGTCCCTCTCTGCTTAAGGGCAGCGCTTGGCCGGAGCCCATAAATTCAAATGACAGGGGGCCCAAGCTCTAAGGCTCTGGCAGTCCTGCCTGATGATGTGGGAGTTCTGATTGATTAAATCATGAGTGGGGCACCGTCCAACTTCAAGTCTGGTGTCCGACTCCTTTTCCCGCGCACATATTTTGTTAGACAGGAATAAGTTACGACTGTATTAATGGGTCCGCGGATCTCCAACTCAGATTTACATTTGGTCTTCTCTCTGTGTTCATTGTATTTAAGGCCTGTGATCTGTGCCGCCTGCTCGTGTTTTACGGCCTCAACGTGTCACTTTACCTTATCTACAGACACTATTTATGTTTGTGTGATACTAAAACATCATGCTGGCGGTTATCTGCAGTTAGCCGGCCATACAACCCCCCCTAGAATCACAGAGGCAGAATGTTGGGCCAACGTTAACACTAACAATGACCTCATACCCTTCAGCAGGCGCTTCTATCCAGAGCGGCCCACAACAGAGAGTACACACATTCCACGGCGATGTGGTCCCATTGCATTATACAGGAATATAATAATACAATGCTTCACCTGGGAATTGGCGTCTGAGTCACGAGTCCTGTTTCCTACCCCCCTACTGTCCTATCTTCTCAAAAAATCCACCACAAAAACACCTCCCGTCATCAAATGCGTGTAATTAAAGAGTAATTATAACACTGCCCATAAGCGCATTCAATCTTCACAGGAAAGAAGCCAAGCGAGGGGAACGAGCACTTATTTGAAACAATGAGCCAGGGCTGGTTTGAGATACATAAGCATATTGTAACGTCAACACTCTTTCCACAGGGAGCAGGAGGCTCAGGGGCGGTGATAACATTCCGTAACTGATTGATTTATTGCCCATACTCTTACAGGCTAACGGAAGTGCTGGGAGGTGTCTCTAACTCTGAAAACGATAAACTCCCTATTGATCCCGTCTCACACAACAAATCCACACAGCTCTCTCTCTTCAAGTCCAAAGACACACACCCGAAAAAATGGATGTTCTTCTCCCCTAACCCTACTCTATCTAAATCCATAATTACTCCTGCCGGGGGGGTGAACTGTCACTGCACCATAGAGGGGGGCTACGACGCTACAATATATATTTTTTATTATTATTATTTAAAACAATTATTATTATGTTTCAGATTTTTCCGTTTTTCTCCCCAATTTGGAAGCCAATTATACCCTCTATTTATTTCGATTAACCCTCCCCCACGAACTCGCCACCTATCTCAACCTTTTCCTTCCCGGTGTGACAGGTATGGTGTGCAGCTGCCAACAACGATGTCTATCGCTGTATTACTGCACTGATCTCTCGTGCGAACAATGATTGATCATACCATGCATTAATGCACAGCTTGTAAGTGGCTCTGGATAAGAGCGTCTGCTAAATGCTTAAAATGTCAATGTAAAAATGTGAATGTGGTAGTAAACGTCACCCTGCTTTGTCGTTAAAGTGAACACCTTTTTGTGTAGCTGGACTTCCATTGCATACCAAGCAACCGCTTTGGCCACATATAATCAATGCTCTCAGTTTGGATCACCAGCCATTTTGATTTGAGTTTATGTTTTTGTTTGACATGATACATAAATGGGCAATCTCAGCCCTTATAACAGTGGCTCAGTGGTTAGCAGCATGGGCTGGTATGTGGAGGGTTGCTGGTTCAAATCCCAGGAAGGCCAATGAAAAAATGAATGAACTATAAACCGGAGGCATGCTGGGTCACTTCCTGGGGCACTGCCAAAGTGCCCTTGAGCCAGGAGAGGTATATAAAAAGATGCATTCCAATTACCCTGTGTAAAAAAAACTGTGTCTAACATGGCAAATAAAGATCCTTATCCTTAAAATGGAGGAAACCAGCTGTGCACCGGGGCTAGCCACGAGAGAAGAGTTCCTTAAGGGCAGGGTGAGTTCACTGTGTCCCTGTCTTGGATCGTGAAGTCACCCTGCAACTGCTTTAGTTTTAGATTTTGGATCTTCCTACACATATAAAATGCACGCTAGTTTAGACCTTACCCCTTTTAGTAGCTGTAGCATTCACTCCATGGTTAGCTTTTTCTATGCCGTTTTGCACACATTTTGGGGAGTCAAGGCGGTTTGCTCCCAGCACCGGATAATTCGAAAATTGATCAAGTGTAACTTTTGTTTTCTTCTATTTTCTCTTTCTGCTGCTTTTCCACATTTTCTACCTATTTATTAGCCAATTATACCCTCTTTTTCATGTCAGTGTTCCCCCTCCCTCATATTGAGAGCTCGTAGTCCTGAAACCGGCAGTGACATGCGGCACCGCCTCTTCCGGAACACGCCAAGCCGCCATCGTAACTCCTGTATGCACACAGGGCCATTCCTATACGCAGCAAGCTCGTATTGGCTTCCCTCCCCCCACCCTGGGGTGGACAGCCAATTGCCGCCCCCTAGTGGCACTCCTGGGCAGAGCCGAAACTGGCGTGACCTGGTTGAATGAAGCCTGGTCGCAGTGGGCAGCGGCGGACATTCTACCACTACACCACCCGGGAGGCGACAAGTGTAACTTAATCAAAAGTTGTAACAAGTCTTCAGATGGACTTATAAGAGTAAGACAGAGAAGTTAGCGTGGAGCCGCTGTTCCTGCCATTGGTGAATTTATAGGTCCTCCTTCACAGCAAGACAGAAAACTAAATAAATGGGGATTTAATAAAGAATTTAATTCATTTTAATGCAGAACGTGCAAGCTCATTTCTCATTCATAAAGGCACATAAAAGGCAAAAAATGACTGCCAATAAAAATTATTAAATTGCAATCTAGTCTTAATTGAAATATGAACCTCTCTCCTGCATTCCGAATAGGTTCACCCGCACCTGCCAGTAAATGAAGAACTTAACCGTAAATATTCATTACTTATTATCAGGGCGGCGGCACGGTGGTGCAGTGGATAGCACTGTCGCCTCAATATTCATTACGGAGTTTGCATTACTCCGGTTTCTTCAGTCCAAAGACATGCCACTGAAGTCTAAATTGCCCGTAGGTATGAGTGTGTGAGTGAATGGTGTGT
The DNA here is from genome assembly GCA_029706075.1 of Aldrovandia affinis. NCBI lineage: Eukaryota > Metazoa > Chordata > Actinopteri > Notacanthiformes > Halosauridae > Aldrovandia > Aldrovandia affinis. The sequence goes on along the minus strand of JAINUG010000035.1, from coordinate 1,061,701 downwards.
GTGCCCTGTGATGGATTCTTCAGGGTTTTCTGTCTGTTATAACCAGCTTAGACAATGGATGGATGGATTTGGATTTTTCTGCAGCATCTTCTGTTATAACAGCCATTTTCTTTTCTGCAGCATCTTCAAACCTTCTTTTTGGTCCAGTCAGAATATTTGGTTTCTCCAGTACAGTCACACGGGGAAGAGCAAAAAGGACAGTTTGCCAGTGACGCCATACATGCTCCATACATTGGGATAAAAGGAAGAGAGGCTTCCCTTGATTTTGTTATGTCTAGTTGAGGTTGTCTAAACCGCCTTTTTTCTTTCGCCACATTTCACAATAAGATAAACACAGAAAAAAGTACAGATCCCCTCGCTCGTCAATGACAAACGTTTCTGTCATGTAATAAGTAATATGACAATTTCGGAGACTGATGAGCACAAAATGTGAAATAGGCTAAAACGAGAAAAAATAAAAGTGATTCTCGCTTCAAATTGGAACTCGGAGTGAAGGGCTAAACAGAGTACAGGTAGATTAAATAAGACAGTATATCAACCTGTACATTTGGAAGGCAAATGCAGGCCCTCAATCTGTTATTTGTTGGATTTCAAACTTTATTTTCCTTGCAATAAAAACAATGAATTAAAAAAACTCCTTAAAAGAAGTCCTTGTCCTTGTCCTTGTCATAAATCTATCTATCACATTTTCACACTGCTTTGCAAAGAACAACTTCTGCTAAATATTACTCAACATGCCCCCACAGATACCAAAACCACACACCAAACTCAGGAGCTTTGCTCATAAGCTTAAATACACAAGATAATACCATAAAAACATTCAAACAAGAACACCTTGCCAATTTCTTCATTGTCCCAGCATGGACTTGTGGGAAAGGACAGCTTTGAACACATTCGGAAAAACATCAAATAAAGTTGAGCACATTTAGGGTGCATTTAGTACAGGCCACCTGTTCAACTGTATAAAACAGCTTCTAGTGTCTAGAGGTGAAAATACACATCGTAATGAAACTGCTGGGACAGCATGCGTTCAGTATCACCGCAGGATATTCCCCCAGATTCCTGAAATTAAGTAATTTGATAAAATTGGGCTCCTGCTGTAAAAACAGAAATGAAAGAGGTACATAATCAAAAAGAAATCAAAGTTTACTTTGGCAACCAAGTGATATGGACACTTTCCACAGGGATGTGAGTCATAGAGCACAGCCTCTCCCTCAATCATTAAGGAAGACTTGTGAAATGAACATTTTGGTTTTCCTCCAGAAACCATTTTCTTCGGCATTGCAACATTTCTTAAGGCCTCAGCTGAAGACGCAGCAAGCTTCCTGTAAGGACTCACAAGCTACATTGATGAATGGTTTAATAAAAAGTAAGACTAATCTTCACAAAACTATTTTGGCCTGGATTCAGGCAACATGTGTCCCTAACTTTGATTCAAAATGAAATACATGTGTCGATTTTTATCTATACCAACAGTTCAGCAATCACCTAAATTAACTTGGAAAACTCTTTGAAGAAAAGCATTAACTTTTATTTAATTGTACGTCAAAGTATAGGGCAAATGTTGATTTAATACAGGCCTTTGTCTCTGATTCAGTCTAACTCTAAATCTAACCATGTGTGTTTTGTTGTCTGAAATTAATATAAAACTAGGACAAGTGGTATTCCTTGCTTGAATTAGCTAGTCAAATTAAGGACTAAACACTTTGCAGTTTGATTGAATCTGTGTCTTAAGATACATTATACTTTTTCCATTAAACTCTCCATCATCACTTGGAGCCATCTGCACAAAAACAACATTAGTGGTTTTGTCTGGAGGTTGGTAGTTTTCTTCAACTCCAGGATTATAATGTTTTTGTCATAAACTATTAATTTTGCCTTTCCCTCTGTAGCTAGATAAACTGTACTGCTTTATGACTTTCATTTTAAATACACACAAAAACTTGTGGACTGGGCTGGTTAAAGAAAAATACTATTTCTCCATCAAAAAGCAACCCCATATTTAGTATAAGGCCAACAGACTCTTTGAATAAGGATCTTTATTTGCCATGTTACACAGTGTAATTGGAATGTATCTTTCCACATACCTCTCCTCGATACACACACACCATCAGAGAGGTCAGAGCACAAGCTCAGCACCCCTGGAGCAGTTTAGTGCCTTACTTAGAGCCAGTACCTTGCTCAAGGACACTTCGGCAGTGCCCCAGGAAGTAAACTGGCATCGCTCCATTTTCCAGTTCATTGTTTTTTTGTTGGCCTTCCCCAGATTCAAACCAGCAACCCTTCACTTGCCAGCCCATGTCACTAACCACTGAGCTACTGCTGCCCCCAATTGGTAGTGTTGGAACAGAATTGGTAGTGGAACATTCAGAGCAGTATGTGTACCAAACCATGCTATTTATATACAGTAGGTAGTGAACATAAAATGGATACACCTGGGTAAACGAGGGTCAACATTATATGCAAAGGAGAGAATACCACACAGGCGTTGATCAGCAATTTCTTCAGCAAATAACCACCCAGTATTTATAGGATCATGTGTAAAAATGCTGGACAGACCTGGTTGCCTGTAATCATTGAGTGTGTTGTGTTCGGTAATGTTTGTCAGGAGCATCTAAGGATAGTACAACTTGCTGATGTTTTACAAGCACCAGTGTGTTATAAGGGGATGTCGCCATGGAACACTGAGGGACATTATCAGCAAAGGGCAACAGTGGGCAGAATCTCTTAGTCCAGGATCATGGGCTAATCCTCCATGTTTTAATACAAAGTCAACAGCAAAACAGGCGAGCAACCACAGATGACTTGACCGCAAATTTCAACCTGGAGTGAGAGCAGCCAGTTTTATCGAAACCTTTTTTGTTCACTGCCGGTGTGGTGAAGCTTGCTTGTTTCATGGAGAAGCGTGTTGAAAATCATATTCCTATAGTACAGGAGAACACTGAATTTAGGGACGGATATTAATGTCGAAGACCTAAATCTGGCATGAAAATGTACCTTTCAGCAGGACAAAGACCCAAAGTGCAAGTCCAAAGCTACACTGCGGTACCTTAACGAGAAGAACGTGGATTTCTCAGGCTTGACCTGAATCCGCTAGAAAATGTCTGACAAATTGCTATCCATCAATGAGCTGCAACCAACTTGACCAAATTATGTACATTTGCCAAGGATGTGATTTGCCCAGGATTGCACCTTCTTGGTGTGCGAAGCTGAAATGCTGTAACCGCTGCCAAAGGCGCTTCAATCAAGTACTGACTTAGGGGAATGAATACTTGCGCGATTAACTTTCAGTTTTTGATTTTCCTTTGTGGTTTTTGCTGACATTTAACCCCTTTCAGCCATAAATGTGTTCAGTGTGAGCACTTATTTCATATTAGTTGTGCTGAAATAAATCAACAATTCAGCACAATCACTGGAAGGGGATTGAATGCTGTCTGTGCACTGTCATTGGTTTGATTTGGATTACTGGGTTATGGCAAAGGAGGATCATACTATTCAATAAAGTGGTATTCCACATTGCTTCGATGTACTCTCCTTATAGCATTACTTAAACTGTTATGTAAAAAAAAATGCACCTACAAAGCTCTAAATGGCACAGCACCCACATACATTTCTGATTTTCTCATTTCATATCAGCCAACAAGATCCCTCCAGTCCTCAGGTGCTGACCTTCTAACCGTTCCCAAAGTACTGCACAAAACGAGCGGGGAAGCCGCTTTTAGTTATTATGCCCCAAAACTGTGGAACACCCTATCCAGACACAACAGAGACGTAAGCTCTGTGAACATTTTTTAAAAACTGCTCAAAACCTACCTGTTTGAACAGGCTTTTAAATTAAATACTGGTTAAATTAATAGTGTGCATTATTCCACGGTTTTTGTATTTTATGCAGTTATGTATTTTATGTATTTTTTAATGTATTTTTTATGTCTACCTTGAATGCCTCTACCTATGCATTTTAATTTAATTTATCTCTGCTTTTTAATTCTATTTACAATTGTGAAGCACTTTGAGCTGCGTATCATGTATGAAAAGTGCTATACAAATAAAGTTTTTATTATTATTATTATTAGTAGTAGTAGTAGTATATTATCTGACATCGGTTGGTGTGTTTAGAGAACATCTTTACTGTCTTTATCAAAAGAACTGATATAACAACTACCTATATAATGAATACCTGTGTATGTAGGGTTTTTCTCAAAGCAGAAACAGCTGGTATAAAGCACGTATTGTATTCTGGGCATAGCTTCATACATTTTGTTGGTTTTGTGCAAAACCAATGCATCTCACTGTGTCCCAATACAAATTTCACATGCCTCTGCCCTGCCTTTAATGGCACACCATCAATGTACGTAAAAATGGCCAGATGCTCACTAAAGCAAGGACGAGGGAGGGGTGAGCAGAGCCGCTTGAAAGGCTCTCAAACATTCAAGCGCATTGCTCATTTAGAACTGCTTATTAGAACCACAGAACCATCTGTGGCAAGGGCCATTCTAATTTATTATATGACTGTTAGAAGAAGAGCTGTGGTTCGAACATCATATCCTGGCTGGCAGTGTAGTGTAATGGTTAGGGAGCTGGGCTTGTAACTCAGAGCTTGCAGGTTCAATTCCCAGGTGGGGCACTGCTGTTGTACCCTTGAGCAAGGTAATTAACCTGAATTGCTTCAGTAAAATATCCAGCTGTATAAATGGATTGTATGTGAAAAAATGTAAACTGTGTAAGTTGTCGCTCTAAAGCAAAAACAATTACATTTAAATGTAAATATCCTGTAAATATCCTGTCTCAGATGATAAATAGCTTGTTACCTTAGAAATGTAAACTGCAGGAACACATTTACGACTGCTTCGTTCACAAGAAGCCAGCCATCTATTACTCCCTAGAAATTTGAAAAGCACAGCTGGTGGTAGAGCCTTCTCTTTTAGAGCTCCTCTGTTGTGGAATGGTTTATCAAGGCATGTTAGGGATTCAGACACAGTTTCAATTTTTAAGTGCAGATTAAAAACATATCTTTTCAGCCTAGCCTACTGCCAAACATAGTCTAGGTGGAGAGATGGAGAAGGCCTTGCCCTAGTGTCTTATGGAGTGAGAAACTTTCCATACTGTCACCTCCTCAACGTATTACCACCACTGTTATGCTGGTTATCCTTGATCAGGTGTCCCTCTCCTAATAGGTATGCTGCCATAGCTTACACCTGTTAGGGCTATCTGTACATTTCCTATGCTTGTGCTCCCCTGCTCTTACATAATGCTACTGACTATAGCACTGCTTTTTTTCTGACTGCATGTTCTCTTCTTTCACTGCACCTGCCCCCGAGCCCTAGATCCTGCGAGAAGTGTGAGCTGCCCCCATCAACCTTCACCCCCACACCAACCCCAGTTCCTGGATCTGGACCCCCTTCACGTGGTTTAGCCCCCCCCCACTGACTACCTAACTCAGGAGGGGCAAAGTCTTTCAGCCCTGAGTCACCTTGGACTGACCATGATATGGTCTTTTTTGGACACACCCTGTGCCGGCCAGAAGAGGATGCCCCCCCTTTTAGTCTGGTTCCTCCCAAGGTTTCTCCCTACCAAGGGAGTTTTTCCTTGCCACTGTTGCCTTTAGGCTTGCTTTTGGGGGGTCTAGGCCTGAGTTCCCCCTCTGTTAAACGTTTTGTGACAATTCAATTGTGAAAAGCGCTATACAAATAAATTTGATTTGATTTGATTTGATTTATCTAGCTAGAAATAGAACTTCTACTAATTAATCAGTCAGTGGAACAACCAGACAACAGTGAATATGAACAAATATCCAAGCTAGTTATGTTGGCAAGTTAGCTAGCTTTCTGTAAACGTAACCCACACCCCCACTCCCTGTGGCGTTTGGCTTGTGTCTCAGTAATCTCTATTGTCTCAGTTTGATTGGTTGGTATCGAAGTCAGCGCCCAATAACCAAACACCGTTTATTCCAGGAAAAAATTGATTACAGGTGCACCTTTCTTTGACAAAAACAAGCAGCTATAACAAATCTCTCAGTGTACACCATAAATGTTCTTGCCTACATTTAATATAGTAGTTAAAACCCAAAATTTTTTCATAAATTCAGGGAGTAATTTCATGTCAGAACTGTTCTACTCTGGCACAGGTTGTTCAAATTGTTACGGTTTCCATCCCTAACTGCATTTCTGCATGCCTGTCTGGACAGGAAAGGCAGGATAGGGGTAAGACACATGATTGCAAAATCTATAAAACTGACTGGCAGTCAAATTGAAAACACATCACTGGTACATGCATAAACTGGCAGATTGTTAAAAAAAAAAAGAAACAGAGGGATTAAAAAATGATTTGCAGCAAAGAAGCTGGCATAAACATTGAAGGCTTACGGTTACCTGTTTTAGGTAAGTCCATGCTGTGTCAAGGGAAATACGTTTTCTATATTTATGTAACTATCACAGACAGGTTTTAATAACAAGCCAATTTTATTTGAGCAAAACTGACACAATTTTAATGCTGACTTTAAAACATATTTACAAAAAGATTTACAATCAAAAAAATATGAATATAAACATAATTCTTACAATAGATTACTTCAAACGCCATCGTAATAAGTATATTTGACACCAGATTTGAAGGTACACATCTACACATTTAGAATCAATGCTGTACAAAGAATAGCTTGGAAAATATATCTGCTGCTGTCTATGTGGTGAAACAGCCAGGGCCGGATCTTGATGCTCATGGGCCTTAGGCTCCGCCTCTGTTTTGGGGCCCTCCCACCCCCCCTCTGGCTTGGCATTCTGGGAGATGGAGTTCTTAGATTTACCATTAGATTGGAGACA